>ML662442.1:6982830-7003098 GCA_007570785.1 Antilocapra americana
AAAAAAAAAAAAAAAAAAATAAATATATATATATATATATATATATATATATATATATAAAACAAACCACAACAAAAAACCACTCAATAAAACAACAGACAGAAGATCTAAATATACATTTTTCCAAGAAAATATGCAGATGCCCAGAGGCACACAAAAATGCTCAAAATCACTAATTATTAGAGAAATGCAAATCGAAACTAAAATGAGGTTTTACCTTATACTGATCATATTGACCATTATCAAAAAGTCTAAATGCTGGAGAGGATGTAGAGAAAAGGGAAACCTGCTACACTGTTGGTAGAAATGTAAAATTGGTACAGCCACTTTTGAGAACAGTATGAAGTTTCCTTAAAAGACTAAAAATAGAGTTACCATATGATACAACAACCCTACTCCTCTGCATATATCTATACAAAATCAAAATTCAACAAGATACATGCACCCCAGTGTTCACTGTAGTGCTATTTACAATACTAAGAACATGGAAGGAATTTATATCCCCATTTACAAATGAATTGATGAAGACATATGGTACATATATATAATGGAATATTACTCAACCATGAAAAATGAAACAACAGCATTTGTAGCAATATGGATAAGTCACCTATTTTGTTCAAAAGAGAGAAAATGTGATTCCTGATCACATTTAAAAATGCTGTTGAAAATGGGACCCCTCATAATTAAAATGCCTTTAGGAAATCCAAAAGTAGTATAGATTCCACTTGTACCTTGAAGATCTTTGGTCTTTCTAGAAAAAAAGGGCGGAACTTATAGATAATTTGAAATTATAATGGCCATTCTTGGAAACCTTGTTTTGTATAAATGCACCTTAAAATGTGCACTTAAGAGGATTCCAAACCTCTAGTTGACAAAGGATGCATTATTCAATTGGTACACAAAACTTCTAAAAGAAAAAAAAAAAAAGAATGGCTTCAAAACAAATCAACCTCTGAAAAGATTCTTACAGCATGTCAATCAAAAAAAGAAATTAATTGAAATCTTTGTGAATCTATTTCTGTGACTTTCGTACCTGAGACAAGGCTATAATTTTTAAAAGCAAAGACTATAATATCTTGATATCTCTCTGTATTATATATATCTGTGTGTCCATTACACTTTCCTACCTCTAGATGATATGCCTAATTGATTTATAAAGAATTCTATTTAATTGGCTTAAAGAAGAATTAAATGTTTATATAAATCTAGTGTATGCTTAGACATAACCCAATGTAAGTCAAAAACTAACCTATTTTTCAAGCTCACATAATCTGAGATAATGTTTGTTAAATAAAAGATAATTAAATTTGCTGATTTAATGAAAATAGTCTTTGAAGTTATCAATATTTAATGTCTGGCAAACAGAACTTTTTGTACCTGGGTTTACTGATCAAATGAGCTCGTGCTATTTCTTTTTATTTAGTTAGTTAGCTATTTATTTCTGGCTGTTCTGGGTCTTTGTTGATGCACGGACTTTCCTCTGGTTGTGGATGGTGGGGGCTACTGTCTGGCTGTGGTGCTTGGGCTTCTTGTTGCGGGGACTTCTCTTGCTGGGTAGCACAGGTTCTAGTTCACACAGGCTTCACTTGTTGCAGCACATCAGCTCAGTTGTTGTGACTCCTGGGCTCTGGAGCACTGGTTAAACAGTTGTGACACATGGACTTAGTTGCTGCTTGGCGTGTGGAATCTTCCCAGATCGGGGATAGAACCAGTGTCTTCTGCGTTGGCAGGTGATTTTTTTACCACTGAGCCACCAGGGAAATCCCATGCCATTTCTATTAGGAAATTTTTCAATAAGAAAAACAACTTATAAATGATTGTTAGCTGTTTAATATCTAATCCATGTATAACCACTAAAAACAAATGTTTTAAATTAAGGTAAACAAGATAGAAAATTTTACCAAGTTAAACTAAATAATGAATAATCATTGACTATCAAAAAAGTTTCTAATAAGATAAACATGATTGCTAAACATGTTTATCTACTTTTAGCTTTTTAATTTTTCAGAGATGAAGATATTCAGATCTATTAATAAATATAATTTATGCCTCATTAAAAATAAATTTTGAAAAAGAAATGGCAACTAACTCCACTATTCTAGTCTTGGAAATCCAGTCAACAGCAAAAATATATTATGAGAAAAAATACACTTCTAAAATTTTTAATCTGTTTGTGTTTGCTAATTCACTGCAGAATTCTAATATATGTTAGTTTCCAATGGTCTGCTTTTTAATTTTCACCAGAAAGCAAAGGTTATAAACAGTTAAAAAGGCTGTAAGAAACTGGAGCCCATTATCCAGAGTGAAGTAAGCCAGAAGCAAAAACAACAATACAGTATATTAACACATATATATGGAATCTAGAAAGATGGTAACGAGAACCCAACATGCGAGACAGCAAAAGGAACGCAGATGTATAGAATAGACTCGTGGACTTTGTGGATGAGGGTAAGGGTGGGATGATATGGGAGAAGGGCATTGAAACAAGTTAATTATCATATGTCTAATCAATCGCCAGCCCAGGATTGGTGCTCGGGGCTGGTGTAGCGAGATTTCCCGGGGGGGGGGGGGGGGGGGGGGGGGGGGGGGGGCCTGGAGGGGAAGCATATGTAAACCCATGGTGATATCAAGACATTGTATGGCAAAAACAATAAAAAAAAAATTTAAGAAAAAAAAAAAAAAAAAAAATCAAAAAAATAAAAAAAAAGGCTGTAAGAAGAGCTGAGAATAGCAAATGAATCAAAGAGAAAATGTCAAAACATTTAAAGCAATAAGCATAAATGAACTCTGCACAAACTCTGTGCACTGATGCTGAGACAAGGCAGAAAAAGCAGCAAATGCCCAATTGAAAGTTAAGAAGCAGTGGGACTCCCATGAGATATTTCTCCCACTCTGGGAGGATTTACTGAAATTTACTCTATTTCAAACTGGTCACAGATCATTGGTAAGTTAAGGTTAACATTTATCTAATTTAAGAAACACATATACTCTATATGTTACGTATATAAGTGGATAACATGCTCCTTCACTTTTATTTATAATTCTTTGATAAATTCAGTATATATGTATTTATCATCCATATGTAAATAAAAAAGGAAGTTTTATAAAGTGCAAAATAGAATTCTTACATCACGCATCCTGGAAACAGGAAAAATGTATCAGTTTTTAAACTTTATTTCAGTTACTGATTTGAGTTTATATACATGGGTGTGTGCTGGGTCATAATATACACTATATTTCTTAGTTTGAATGGTTGAAATCTACTGTGCTCATATCACAGAAAATTTAGCAACTAAAGTGTCTATGCAATCAGCCAGATGAAAAGGCCAATATAAGAACAATCACTTATTCTATCCCGCACACATACAATGTTAACTCCTCAAGGTCAGGGAGGAGTTACTGAACTTTTTGATAGGCTCATATAAGGTTGCCTTGTCTTTCCAGATTTGCTGTCAGGCAGCAAACTTCATTAAAAACAACTTCCCCCATTTCTTATAACTACTTGCAAAGCTGGGAATTCTTGTGGTGTTCTCCCAATATCCATAGCTCTGCCATCAATGTACAAGTTGCTGCACTGTGTTTCAGATTTTTATCCTGCCTACTCCACTCAGTGCAGCCATCCTCAGCAGCGATGTGGGGATCCTGCTACTCCACCTGTCCTGTCAGTCAGAGTTCAGCAGAACAATTTCAGGATGAACCTGTAGATACTTGTAAACTTTTACAGTGATTTTCAAATAGTGTATGTTCTATTTTAGCTATGTATATGGGATAAATTTAAATTTAATTAACATAGTGCACAGGCAGTTATGTATCGTATAATAGTAAGTCTATATTTTTTTGTAATAACTGTCAAGCATCATTTCTTTTCTGCATAAGCTATGCACATTTTTTTTGAAATTGAGAAAATAGCACTTGAACTAATAAAGTTGGAATTGTAGCAAAAATACAAAGTTTTAAAAATTACAGATGCTATAGAAGTTGACTGATTTTGAAAAGAACTGTTCTCTTTAAAAACTATTAGAAATGATGTACAACAATGACTATATGTGAAAGCTCAAACTTGAATTTTCAATGAAAGAAAGTGTGAGGAATGGCAATGTATTTTTGGTAAAGGAGGGAAAAAAGAGTAGTTTTGGCCTTGTTTACTTAAAAAATGTCTGCAACCTAAAAGTTGAGAGGCATGTTTTATTTAGTGTGAAGTTTTAGGACTTATAGCCTGAGAGACAGCATCTCAAGTAGTCCTGAGAGAACTGCTTCAAGGAGGTGATGGAGAAACCAGGTTATAAATTTTTCAACGAAGTGCAGGTAGTCTTAACATCAAAAGATTATTGCCAATTAAAGAAGGCAGACATCCCCAGTTAAGAAATGTAGTGCTTTTCTATATGTGGAAAGATGCAAGAGTCTGGGCTCACTAAAATCATTCCTTTGATAGGCACCTCAGCTATCTAGAGCTAGTATCCTGTGTTTTCACATCCTGCAGTTCCTTTCCTCAAGGTTCACCAAAGAGAGGGGCTACTGTTTGTGGCTTGTAGATAGCAGGTATTCCCATCCCTGAGTTCTCTCAGAGCTCACTGTAGGACCCTAAACCAAAGTAACAGGTGTAGAGCCCTGTACCAAGGTCACAGGACAAAAATCTCTGGAACTGACCAAGCCCCATCGAAACAGTTTCCATGACCCTCCAAATCTAAATGGGCCAGTTCTCTGACCCCGTATTAAGTAAAGTACCCACCCTATAGCATCCTAATAAATCACCTAATGCCACCATTCCAGTAGGAACTTTCTGTCTTGAGGCTATAAAAATTGGCTTCTAGCTGGCAAAAGGAGTCTATTCTTCCATGAGCTGGCTTGCTGTTCTAACAGTGTCTCCCACTCTAATAAACTTTATCCTCCTCTCATTTTACCTCATGTCTTGACATTTTTTTTTTCCATCCCATGCTCAGAGCACAACACTTACCAGCTCACATTGGAGGGTGGCAATAACTGATGGTTGTGACATTCTGTTTACCAATATGACAGGAAATACTCCATTTCTCATCTTAAAATAAAATAATCTTCCTAAATAAAAAAAAAAGGAAAAAAAGACAAAAGCAAGTGTATATATAAAATTATAGAAGGTTTGTGGGAAAATAATATTGAAAAAGGAATTTTATGTGTGGTCAAGCAAGCTAAAATTGGAGTGGATTTAATTAAATTTGGAGAGGTAAATACATTTTAATAACAAACGTATACTGGAGTAAAATTATATCTTGATTTTTCTCTCTGTTAATGAGCAAAGTTTCTTGGCTGTTAATGTATTTTTCCTTAAAAAATATATTCATTTTGTCTTTACCAGTTCTTCGATTACTTAGAAAATTTGAGTCTTCTCAATATTAAAAGACCTAAGCTTTCTTCAGCTATGTATTTGCCTTTGAAATATTTTTTGTCACTGTGGTTAAATGAATAACTAAGTACAATTTTATAATGACATGTTTTCCTAGTCAAATGTCCAAAACTTTTGATATTTTGAAAAATTTTCCCCAAGTCTAATTCTAAATAAGGGTTTTTTTTTTTTTTTAACTTTGAGCTAAATTTGTGATTTTTCTAGAGGTCCCTGAAGCATCTCAAAGCATCTATTTCATTTCCTTATAAACAGGGAGGTAATAAGCCAAGTAAGCTTATTCAATGTGTTAAGTTACATGAGAAAAACTGCCAAATAAAAAGTAATGCAAAACATTTTTTATATTGCATCTCTGCCATTGTTGTTCAGTCACCTAGGTGTGTCCAACTCATTGTGACCCCATGGGTTGCAGCATGCCAGGCCTCCCTGTCTCTCACTGTCTCCTGGAGCTTGCCCAAGTTCACAGTCATCGCATTGGTGATGACGTCTAGCCATCTCATCCTCTGACGCCTTCTTCTTATGCCCTCTATATAATACCTGGAGTAACAGGTAAGTTTGGATTTGGATAACAGAATGAAATAGAGCAAAGACTAACTGAATTATGCAGAGTATGCACTATTCATATCAAATACTCTCTTTCAGCAGCACAAGAGATGACTTTGCACATGGACATCACCAAATGGTCAATATAAAAATCAAATTGACTGCATTCTTTGTAATCAAAGATGGAGAAACTGTATACAGTCAGCACAAACAAGATCTGGAGCTCACCATGGCTCAGATCATTAGCTTCTCATAGCAAAATTCAAACTTAAACTAAATAAAATTGGGAATATCACTAGGCTAGCCAGACATGAATTAAATGAAGTTGCATATGAATTCTCAATCTATCTCTAAATCAATTTAAGGGACTAGATCTATTTAACATTGTGCCTGAAGAAATATGGACAGGGGTCCATAATACCATATAGGAAGTTGTGAACAAAACCACCAAAAGAAAAAGAAAGGCCAGAAGGCAAATTAGTTATCTGAGGAGGATTTACAAATAGCAGAAGAATGAAGAGAAGCAAGGGAGAGAGGGAAAGGAACATTCATTAAATGTAGAGTTTCAAAGAATAGCTAGAAGAGACAAGCAGGCCTTCTTCAATGAACAAGGCTTAATGATAGAAGAAAACAGCAAAAGGGGAAAGATTCGAGATCGTTTCCAGAAAACTGGAAACATCAAGGGAGCATTCCACACAATGATGGGCATAATAAAGGATAAAAATGATAGAAACCTAGTAGAATCTGAGGAGATAAAAAAGAAATGGAAAGAATACGCAGAAAAACTGTATAAACAAACAAGCAAAAAAGATCTTAATGAATTGGATTATTATGATATTTTGGTTTGTCACCTAGAGCCAGACATTCTGGAGTGCAAAGTAAAGTGGGCCTCAAGAAGCACTGATATTAATAAAGCTAGTGGATATGATGAAATCCCAGCAGAATTATTCAAATCCCTAAAGGAGGATGATGTTAAGGTTTTGCATGCATTATGTCAGCAAATCTAGAAGACCCAGCTATGGCCACAAGACTGCACAAGATCAATCCTCATTACAATTGCTACAAAAGATAGTACCAAAGAAAATGCTAACCATTGGATTACTGTACTCATCTCCCATTCTAGTAAGGTCGTGCTTAAAATTTGGCCTACTAGGCTTCAACATTATGCAAATTAAGAACGTCTAGCTGTCCAAGCTGGGTTAAGAAAAGGAAGAGGAACTAGAGATCAAATTATCAACATTTGCTGGATTATAGAGAAAGCAAAGTGATTTCAGAAAAACATCTATCTCTGTTTCACTGACTAAGCTAAAGTCTTTGCGTGGATCATGACAAACTTTGAAAAGCTCTTAGAGAGATGGGGAAACCAGATCATCTTACTGTCTCCTGAGAAACTTGTATGTGGGTCAAGAAACAACAGTTAGAACCCTGTAGGGAGCAAATGATTGGTTCAAGATGGAGAAAGGAATATGATAGAGCTGTCTGCTGTCACCCTGTTTATTTAATCTGTACCCTGAGCACATAATGAGCAATGCTGTGCTGGATGAATTACAAGCTAGAATCAAGATAGGTGGGAGAAACATCAACAATCTCAGATATGCAGATGACGCCACTCTATGGCAGAAAGTGAAGAGGAACTAAAGAGTCTGTTGATGAAACTGAAGGAAGAGAGTGAAAGAGACAACTTAAGACCATATATTAAAAAAAAAAGGAAAAACTAAGATAATAATGTCAGGCCCCACTGGAACTGCATCTATGTAGTTTTTCTTAAATTATATGGAGTTCTTGGAAATCTTATCTGTCCTCATATATTATCATTCATATGGCTTCCCTGGTGGCTCAGATAGTAAAGAATCTGCCTGCATTGTGGGAGACCAGGGTTCAATCACTAGGTCAGGAAGATCCCCTGCAGAAGGGAATGGCACCCACTCCAGTATTCTTTCTTGGAGAATTCCATGGACAGAGGATCCTGGTGAGCTACAGGGTCACAAAGAGTTGGACATGACTGAGTGACTAACACACCACACTATTATTATTGATAATTCCAATTGTTATCTTAAAATGTTGAATGTCATGGGAATAACCAAATTTGCTTGTCAATTGAATGATAATGAACTCTTATCAAATCTTTAAACTTGGCTTTGTCATTCATAGAAAATAACTTTTTTACTCTGAGGCCCTGCAAAAATGTTCCTAGAAAAATGTCTCATCTTCAGAGAGATTCATGGAAAGAATGCTGACATGTACTCTGGAATACAGCTTTCTTATTACTTTAATACAACAGAACTAAGTATAAATTTTTTCTAAAATTTTAATGGAAAACTGATAGATTCATAAAGTTGCTAACTGAAGAGCAAAAATATTAATTATAGGGGAATAAATGTACTGATGAGAATAATTAATAATTTTGTAACTTATTTTATTACAGGGTCTGTATTGTTTTGCTTTTCCAGATTTTAGGAAATTTTTCCTCCCTTAAAGCTATAAGCAATATGGTAAGATATACTTTTGTAATCAAAGTTGAAACATTTGCTTTTTCTCCCTACCTGATTCCTCCAAATTCAGAAGCTTTCAGTGTGTATTTTTATGGCAATATAGTTATTTGCACAGATTCAATGTGTCGTCACTCCTTGTAACAAAAAACAGTTGGAAATATTAGATATATTACCAAGGCTTTGACTGGATATTCATATTCAAAAGAGATATGCATAGTCAGATATGATCATGAAAGCTTAAGAATCTGCTTAGAAAGATTAGCCTAGGACTTTGTATACAAGTTTCTAGCAAAATAATCTGGAGCTTATACAGTTAATCACTATTCTTGCTGTGTTTATGCAGAAAATCAGGCCAAACTTTAATTACTTTACTATGATCATCTTTCACAAAAAAGGAAATAATTATAGAAGGCAAAACTGTGTTTCACCTTTGTAAATGTTAGAGTCTGGTCATGTCAATTATCTTTAAGTATGTGTTTCACACCTGTAAGCAGAACTGGTATCTTAACTCTTCTATTTCACTCAAATATATGCCTACAATTTCCAAACGAACGTTTCCCCCACCCTTCTGATTTGGCATCAATAAGAACAAAGATTGTCTTTAATGTCCTTGTAAGGAACAATACCAGACCCTCCTTATTATCTAGACGGCAACCAAATTTCAGAGACTGGAGATGATACATATCTCGTAGCTAAAGAAGACTCCATCTGATGTCCTGTCCTATACAAGCCCTAGAGACTCCAGAATCAAACTGACCAGGAACTGAAGGAGACAACAGCTGAAGGAAATATTTCCATTGTGGCCTGATCACAACTGTATACTTTGTTCCTGCTACTACTTCTTACCTGATCCTTTCCTTCCTTTTCTTGGAAAGACAATGCATTTATTAATCTATCACAATAGGGAGAAACTTATCTAATTGTTGGATTTGCCACCAAAAGCTTCAATCCATTCATGATATTGGTGATCCTTGAGTTCATCATGTAAGAGTCTTTTTTTTTTTTTTCACTTATCCCAAGTGCTGCTGCTAATTTCACCCAGCATCTCCTTGATACCAGATCTAAACTAAGACTTTTGAAATCTGTCATCATTTGACCCCATTAAGCCTCCATGATCACCTTAAATGAAAACATACAGGAGGCATACATGACTCTGAATTTACCTCCATATGAGAAGCTGTCTCCTTTGTATTGGATTAAATGTCAATGAACACATGATCAGAAATCTGTCTCTAATGTTGGGAAAACAGCTGATTCCATAGTCAAAGCAATAGCAACCCAGAGGTGATCAATTGGCTCATAGACTAAAGCTGTTGTTCACTAAGTCGGTCATATCCAACAATTTGAAAACCCATTGACTGCAGCACACCAGGCTTCCCTGTCCTTCACTATCTCCTAGAGTTGCTCAAACTCATGTCCATCAACTTCATGATGCCATCCAACAATCTTATCCTCTGTTACCCACTTCTCCTCCTGATAATCTTTCCCAGCATCAAATCAGGTGGCCAGAGTATTAGTCCTTAAGCATCCATTCTTCCAATGAATATTCAGGGTTGATTTCCTTTAGGATTGACTGGTTTGATCTCCTTGATGTCCAAGGAAATTTCAAGAGTTTTGACCAACACTACGGTTCAAAAGCATTTCTTTGGTGCTTAGCCTCTTTATCATCCAACTCTTGCATGACTATTGGAAAAATCATAGCTTTGTCTATAGGAACATTTGTCGGCAAAGATATGCCTCTACTTTTTAACATGTTGAAGATTTGTCAGAGCTTTTCTTCCAAAGAGAAAGAGTCTTTCTATTTCATGGTTGCAGTCATCATCCACAGTGATTTTGGAACTCAGGAAAATAAAGTCTGTCATTGCTTCCATTTTTCTTCCATTTATTTGCCATGAGGTGATGGGACACACTATCGTTATTTTCATTTTTTGAATGTTGAGTTTTAGGCCAACGTTTTCACTCTTTCACCTTCTTCAATAGGCTCTTTAGTTCCTCTTCACTTTCTGCCATTAGGGTGGTGTCATCTGCATATTTGAGGTTATTGATATTGCACTTAGCAATATTGACTTCAGCTTTTGATTCATCCAGCCAGGCACTTTTCTTGATGTACTCTGCATATAATTTAAATATGCAGGATGACAATATACAGCCTTAGCATACTCCTTTCCCAATTTGGAATTAGTCTGTTTTTCAATGTCTGGTTCTAACTGTTGCTTCTTGATCTGTTTCTTGAACTGTTGCTTCTTGAGGTTTCTCAGGAGGCAGGTAAGATGGTCTGGTAGTCCCATCTCTTTAAGAATTTTCCACAGTTTGCTATGATCCACAGAGTCAAAGGATTTAGCCTATTCAATGAAGTGGATGTTTTTGTGTAATTCCTTGCTTTTTCTATGATTCATCTAATGTTGGAAATTTGATATCTGGTTCGTCCACCTTTTCTAAATCCTGATTGCACATCTGGAAGTTATTGGTTCACATACTCTTGAGCTTAGCTTGAAACATTTTGAGGATTACCTTACTATCATGTGAAACAAGCAGAGTTGTGCAGTAGATGGCACATTCTTTAACATAGCCCTTTTTTGGGATTGGAATGAAAAGTGAAGTTTTCTAATCCTGTGGCTGCTGCTTAGTTTTCCAAATTTGCTGACACATTGAGTGAAGCACTTTCACAGTATCATCTTTTATTTAGCATTTGAAATAACTCAATGGGAATTTCATCACCTCCACTACCTTTGTTCATAACAATGCTTCCAAAGGCCCACTTGACTTCACACTCTAAGATGTCTGGCTCTAGGCAAGTAACAACACCACTGTGATTATCTGGGTCTGTAAGACATTTTCTGTATAGATCTGTGTATTCTTGCTATCTCTTCTTAATATCTTCTCCTTCTATTAGGTGCTTGCCTTTTCTGTCCTTTATTGTACCCATTGTTGCATGAAAAATTCCCTTAGTATATTCAAGCTTCTTGAGGAGATCTCTAGTGTTTCCCACTCTATTGCTTTCCTCTATTTCTTTGCATTGCACATGTAAGAATGTTTTCTTATTTCTCCTTGATATTCTTTGAAACTCTACATCCAGATGGGTTAGTCAGGTCAGCCACTCAGTTGTGTCCAACTTTTTGTGACCCCATGGACTTCAGTATGTAAGACTTCCTTCTTCATCACCAATTCCCAAAGCCTACTCAAACTCATGTCCATTGCGTTGGTGATGCCATCCAACCATCACATCCTCTGTTGTTCCCTTCTCCTCTTGCCTTCAATCTTTCCCAGCAACAGGGTCTTTTCCAAAGAGTCAGTTCTTGCATCAGGTGGCCAAAGTATTGGAGTTTCAGGTTCAGCATCAGTCCTTCCAATGAATATTCAGGACTGATTTCCTTTAGGATGGACAGATTAGATCCTCTTGTAGTATAAGGGAATCTCAAGAGTCTTTCCAATACCACAGTTCAAAAGCATCAATTCTTCAGTAATCAGTTTTCGTTATAGTCCACCTCTCATATCCATAAGTGAGTATTGGAAAAACCATGGATTTGAATGGATGGACCTTTGTTGGCAAAGTAATGTCTCTGCTTTTTAATCTGCTGTCTAGATTGGTCACAGTTTTTCTTCAAAAGAGCAAGTGTCTTTTAATTTAATGGCTGCAATCATCATCTGCAGTGATTTTGGAGCCCCCAAAAGTAGTCTGTCACAGTTTCCTTTGTTTCCCCAAATATTTGCCGTGAAGTGATGGGACCAGATGCCATGATCGTAGCTTTCTAAATGTTGAGTTTTAAGCCAACATTTTCACCCTCCTCTTCTACTCTCATCAAGAGGCTCTCTAGTTCTTCTTCACTTTCTGCCATAAGGGTGGTGCCATCTGCGTATCTGAGATTATTAATATTTCTCACAGCAATCTTCATTTCACATTGTGCTTCATCCAGCCCCAGCATTTCACCTGATACACTGAATAAACATTAAATAAGCAGGGTAAAAATAAGCATCCCTGATGTACTCCTTTCCCGATTTGGAACCAGTCTGTTATTCCATGTTCATTTTTAACTGTTGCCTCTTGAACTGCATACAGAATTATCAAGAAGCTGGTCACTGGTCAAGTGGTCTCTTATTCCCATCTCTTTAAGAATTTTCCACAGTTTGTTGTGATCCATAAGTCAAAGGCTTTGGCATAGTCAATAAAGCAAAAGTAGATATTTTTCTGGAACTCTCTTGCTGTTTCAATGATCCAGCTGAAATTTGATCTCTGGTTCCTCTGACTTTTATATATCCACTTTGAGCATTTGGAAGTTCATAGTTCATATGCTATTGAAGCCTGGCTTGGAGAAATTTGAGCATTGCTTTGCTAGTGTTTGAGATTAGTGCAATAGTGGAGTAGATTGCACATTGTCTTTCTTTGGGATTGGAATGAAAACTAAGCTTTCCAGTCCTGTGGCCACTGCTGAGTTTTCCATATTTGCTGGTGTATTGAGTACATCACTTTCACAGCATCATCTTTTAGGATGTGAAGTAGTTTAACTGGAATTCCATCACCTCCACCAGCTTTGTTCATACTGATGCTTCCTAAGGCCCACTTGACTTCACATTCCAGGATGTCTGGCTCTAGGTGAGTGATCTCACCATTGTAGCTATCTGGATGGTGAAGACCTTTTCTGTAAAGTTTTTCTGTATATTCTTGCCACCTGTTCTTTTTTTTGTAACAAATTCAATAAACACTTTTAACTTTACAATATTGTATTGGTTTTGGCATACATCGATATATTCTGTTTCTATTAGGTCCATGTCATTTCTGTTCTTTATTGTTCACATCTTTAATAAAATATTCCCTTGGTATCTCTGATTTTCTTGAAAAGATCTCTAGTCTTTCCCATTCTGTTGCTTTCCTCTAATTCTTCGGATTGGTCACTGAGGAAGGCTTGCTTATCTCTCCTTGCTAGTCTTTGAAACTCTGCATTCAAATGGTTATATCTTTCCTTTTCTCCCTTGCCTTTAGCTTCTCTTCTTTTCTCAGCTATTTGCAAGGAGTTGTCCCACAACCATTTTGCCTTTTTGCATTTCTTTTGCTTGTAGATGATTTTGAATACTGCCTCCTCTACAGTGTCATGATCCTCCATCCATAGTTCTTCAGGCACTCTGTCTATCAGATCTAATCCCTTGAATCTATTTCTCACTTCCACTGTATAATCATAAGGGATTTGATTTAGGTCATACCTGAATGGACTAGTGGTTTTCCCTACCTTCTTCAGTTTAAGTCTGAATTTGGCAATAAGGAGTTCATGATCTGAGTCACAGTCTGCTCCTGGTCTTGTTTTTGCTGACTGTATAGAGTCTCTCCATCTTTGACTGCAAAGAATACAATCAATCTGATTTTGGTGTTGGCCATCTGGTGATACCCATGTGTAGAGTCTTCTCTTGTGTTGTTGGAAGAGGGTATTTGCTATGACTAGTGTGTACACTTGGCAAAACTTTGTTAGCCCTTGCCTTGCTTCATTCTATACTCCAAGGCAAATTTGCCTGTTACTCCAGATGTTTCTTGACTTCCTACTTTTGCATTCCACTTCCCTATAGTGAAAATGCCATATGACCCAGCAATTCCACTGCTGGGCATACACATGGAGGAAACCAGAATTGAAAGAGACATGTGTACCCCAATGTTCATCGCCACATTGTTTACAGTAGCCAGGACATGGAAGCAACCTAGATGTCCATCAACAGACGAATGGATAAGGAAGCTTTGGTACATATACACAATGGAATATTACTCAGCCATTAAAAATAATACATTTGAATAATTATAATAATACTGAGGTGGACGAAACTGGAGCCTATTATAAAGAGTGAAGTAAGCCAGAAGGAAAAACAACAATACAGTATACTAACGCATATATATGGAATTTAGAAAGATGGTAACGATAACCCTGTATGCGAGATAGCAAAAGAGACGCAGATGTATAGAACAGTCTTTTGGACTCTATGGGAGAGGGCAAGGGTGGGATGATATGGGAGAACGGCATTGAAACATGCAAATTATCATATGTGAAATCAATCACCAGCCCAGGTTTGATGCTTGATACAGGGTGCTCAGGGCTGGTGCACCGGGATGACCCAGAGAGATGGAATCAGGAGGGAAGTGGGAGGGGGGTTCTGGAAGGGGAACACATGTATACCCATGGTGGATTCATGTCAATGTATGGCAAAACCAACACGATAATGTAAAAAAAAAATAAATTAATTAAAAAGAAAGAAAGAAAAGGACATCTCTTTTGGGTACTCATTCTAGGTCTTGTACATCTTCATAGAACCATTCAACTTCAGCTTCTTCAGAATTACTGGTTGGAACATAGACTTGGCTTGCTGTGATATTGAATGGTTTGCTGTGGAATCGCATGGGGAATCATTCTGTTATTTTTGGGATTGAATCCAATTATTGCATTTCAGACTCTTTTTTAACTATAATGGCTACTTCATTTCTTCTAAGGGATTCTTGCCCACAGTAGTAGATATAATGGTCATCTGAGTTAAATTTACCCATTCCATTACATTTTAGTTTACTGATTTCTAAAATGTCAATATTCACTCTTGCCATCTCCTACTTGACCACTTCCAATTTACCTTGATTTGTGGACCTAATATTCCACATTCCTATGCAATATTTTTCTTATAGAATCGAACTTTAGTTCCATCACCTATCATATCCACAACTGGGTGCTTTTTTTGCTTTGGCTCAATCTTTTCATTCTTTCTGTAGTTATTTCTCTATTATTTTCTAGTAGCATATTGGGTGCCTACCTACCTGGGGAGTTCATCTTTCACTGTCATACCTTCTTGCCTTTGCATACTGTTCATGGGGCACTGTTCAGTTGAGTGGATAGTTCCTTCTTGTTTTAATTCTCTTCTTTTCTCAGCTCTTTGTAAGATCTTCTTAAACAATCATTTTGCCTTCTTGCATTTCTTTTCCTTGGGTATGGTTTTTGTCACCACTTCCTGTACAGTGTTATGAACATCCACTCATAGTTTTTCAGGCATTTATGTATTAAATCTAATCCCTTAAATCTTTTCATCACTTCTGCTTGTAATCATAAGGGATTTGATTTAGGTCATATCCGAATAACTAATGATTTTCCTTATTGTCTTCAAAAGTGAAAGTGAAAGTCCCTAAGTTGTGTCCAACTCTTTGTGACCCCATGGATTGTCCCATCCATAAAACTCTCTAGGCCAGAATACTGAAGTGGGTAGCCTTTCGCTCCTACAGGACATCTTCCTAACCCAGAAATCAAACTCAGATCTCCCACATTGCAGGCATATTCTTTACCAGCTGAGCCACAAGTGAAGCCAATGATTTTCCCTATTGTCTTCAATTTAAGTATGAATTTTGCAATTTGATGCTCGTGATCTGATCCATAGTCAGTGGCAGGTCTTGTGTTTGGTTACCCTATAGAGTTGCTTCATCTTTGGCTGCAAAGAGTGTAATTAATCTGCTTTCAATGTTGAACAACCTGTGATGTCCATATGTAGAGCCATCTCTTGTGTTGTTGGAAGAGGGCCTTTTCTATGACCAGTGAGGTCTCTTGACAAAACTCTGTAAGACTTTGCCCTGCTTCATTTTGCATTGCAGGTCAAACTAGACTGTTAGTTCAGGTAGTTCTTGACTTTCTACCCTTGTCTTCCAACCCCCTATCATAAAAAAGACATCTTTTTTCTGTGTGTGTTAGTTCTAGAAGGTCTTATATGTCTTCATAGAGCAGTTCACAACTTCAGCTACTTTGACATTGGTACTTGGGGCATAGACTTGGATTACTGTGAAGGTGAATGGTTTGCCTAAAGGCTAAAGTACTTTAGTTTCATTGCCTTTATATACTGACTGAACAAGGAGGAATTTATATAATAATGTATATCTCCTATTGCATGCATCCTCAGTTGATCAGTCACGTTTGATTCCTTGCCACCCAATGGACTATAGCTCATCAGTCACCTCTGTTCATAGGTCTTCCCAGGCAGGAATTCTGGAGTGGTTTGTCATTTCCTCCTCCAGGGAATCTTTCTAACACAAAGATCAAATTCAAGTCTCCTACATTGACATGCAGATTCTTTATCATGGAGTCATCTGGTAAGCCTATATATATCACTTATTACACATGAATATGTCTTCCCTGGTTGCTCACTGGTGAAGAATCCACCTACCAATGCAGGAGACAGAAGTTTAATCTCTGCATCTGGAAGATCCTGTGGAGTAGGAAATGGCCACCCCTACAGTATTCTTGTGGGTTTCCCTTGTGTCTCAGCTGTTAAAGAATCATCATGAAATGCTGGAGACTTGAGTCTGATCCCTGGGTAAGGAAGATCCCCTGGAGAAGGGAAAGGTTACCCACTCCAGTATTCTGGCCTGGACAGTTCCATGGACTGTATGGTCCATTAGTTTGCAAAGAGCCAGACATGACTGTATGACTTTCACTTTCACTTTGGGGTTTCTAGGTGGCACTAGTGGTAACGAACTTGCCTTCCTGTGCAGGAGATGCAAGAGACTCAGATTTGTTCCCCGGGTTGGGAAGATCCTCTGGAAGAGGAAATGGCAACCCACTCCAGTCTTCTTGCCTAGAGAATCCCATGGACAGAGGAACCTGGTGAGCTACAGACTATAGGGTTGCAAAGAGTCAGACAAAACTAAAGTGATTTAATACATATCAGTATTTGTGCCTGGGAAATTCCATAGACACAGGATATTGACAGGATACAGTATCTTGTTAATGGGATAACAAAGAGTTGGACATTCATAAAGAATGAAGATTCGGAGCTAAGTGGAAACAATGCCCAGTTGTGGATATGACTGGTGATGGAAGCAAAGTCCAATGCTGTAAAGAACAATATTGCATAGGAACCTGGAATGTTAGGTCCTTGAATCAAGTTCAGTTGGAAGCAATTAAAGAGCAAATGACATAGACATTTTAGGAATCGGTGAACTGAAATGGACTGGAATGGGCGAATTTAACTCAGATGACCATTATATCTACTACTGTCAGCAAGAATCCCTTAGGAGAAATGGAGCAGCCATCATAGTCAATAAGAATCTGAAATGCAGTACTTGGGTACAATCTCAAAAATGACAGAATAATCTGTGTTCGTTTCCAAGGCAATCCATTTAATATCACATTAATCCAAGTCAATGCCCCAAACTTGAAGTTGAACTGTTGTATGAAGATCTACAAGATCTAGAACTAGCACCCAAAAAAGATGTCCTTTTTATCATAGGGGACCAGAATGCAGAAGTATTTGGACACGACTTAGTGATTAAACAATAATACATGGATAAATGCTTTTGGAGAGAGAAAAACTCAATTACACATCAGGAAGCAAACCCATTGATTACACCAAAATTCACCTAATAAGCCCTGGTCTTTTTAGGTATTTAGCTATTACCTTCAGGACACACAGCTTCCTGCGTTAAAATCATTACCACACCAAAAAAAAAAAAAAAGTTGTATACATATATGTGTTTATATTTTAACTCTGCTTTGCATAATTATTTTTGAACTTTGTACCTATTGTGGATGCTGCTAGCCTAGCACTTGAGGTGATCTTCAATGTTTACAGCCTTACTGAGAATATATATTAGATGGAAAATGAAAAAGAGTTCCCCTTCCTACTCTTCTCTGTTACTCAAATATAGCCTCAGTTGTTTCGAATTGGCACATTTTCAAACATGGGTCATGGCAAGCAGGAAAGATTCTTCCTGGCACCAAAGAATAAAACTACTACATTGGCAAACCTGATTCTCGATCAGTATTGCTTTTGAGGGAAGATCTTGACCAAGTGTGAAATATGGAAATACAGGAAATCTCGTTTTTTGTGCACTGAGGAAACTCTGACAGGAAAGCTCTCACATACATACCACTTTGCATCCTGCATAGCCAACAGGAAAAAGGAGGATAAGAAATATGAATTTCTTCTGGTACAAAGAAGGACATTAATCACATGGGAATTTTACCTTTTTTTTTTCCAAGAAGGATGATTCCTCTCTGCACCAGGGGCAATACACTAATGATCATTTGCACCCAACATGAAACTACCACAACTTGGAATTCTTGTTGTTCTCCAATGAACTTTTGTTCAAAACAACACTCTTCCCATCCACAGTTTCCTCCTATGTACTAATAAAAGCATGTGCCTCACCTTTGTTCTCTGGACTTGCTTACAATCCACCAAATCTCATCTGTCCTAAATTTCAATCCTCTGCTTTTCCTAGTGTTGGTAAAGTAATTGGCCATATTATTTTTGGGTTGACAACTTATTGTAAATTATAGTTTTTCTTTATTTAATAAATGTATAATTTGTGTTTAACATATACTAGTAACTGTGCTAAGCACTTTGCCTGTAATATTTCACTTGATTTTTACGGTTTAATAAAAGATATTTAGTATTATCAACCTCACTGCACAGATGAGAAAATTAGAGAAAATGGCTGTTAAATTACTTTCTGATAGCAATCAACAAGAAATTTTAGAGTTTTATTTATATAATTTTAGTCCAGTTTTTGCCCTGTTAACTAATCTTTGTGCTAAGTAAATCATAATGATTGTTAATGTCAATTTATGTTATTGAAACTGAATAATAATTTTGTTGGTTACTTAACTCACTCAATTATTTATATTTGCAATATTTCTTTAAGAGCTATCTATAGTCTCTGTCACATATTTTTCTTTGTTTTGTTTCATTTTGCAATGCTGCAAACATAAAGCCATTTTCAAAAGAGAGCTGCATAAACTCAAGTTAGTCCTTTGATCTATGGACCATAGGTCAAAGGTCAAATTTAGTGGTAATGAAGTGTTATTTTTTTTTTAATTGGAAGTACACTGCTGCTTTTGTAATAGCTTCTTAATGTGCAAAAACTGTTCTTGTTTTTAAAACTATTATTTTTGTTAATTATTAGACTTACTGAACAATGAAAAAATAATCATATTAAGACTATTTAAGAGCTAACCTGTTAAAAATTATAGTACTTTTAGTATCTAAAATAATCATCCTTTGTTTAAAAAAACTTCAGGAGGAGAAACTAAGATGGCGGAGGAATAGGACGGGGAGAACACTCTCTCCCCAATAAATATACCAAAAGAACTTTTAAAGGCCGAGCAAACTCCAAAAAACAGGAACTGAATGCTGGCAGAGGACATCGGGCATCTGGAGAGGCGACCCAGTGCCGACGTGAGGAGGTAGGACAAAAGAAAGAAAAGAAAAAAAAAAGTAGAGGGAGAGACAAAGAGCTGGGGCGGGGTCCGCCCCGGGAGGGGAGTTTGGAATTAAGAGGGGGGAAAAAAAAAAAAAAGAGGAGAAAGGTTTCTGAATACCAGGGAGCATTCTCTCTGGCAGATCTGCGGTGGATCTTGGAGAGCAATATAGCTGAGAGCAGAAGCAGATTAATAGCTAAGCCCTGCAAGGTTCGTCTCTAGCTACAAGCACAGCCGAGAGCAGCAGCACAGCCGAAGCAGACTGCTCCTGCTCAGGGAGGGGCGGGCCGCGGGCTCAGGGAACGGAGCAGCCTGAGGGACCTAACCTTCCAGGAAAAGCTCCCTCTCCCCCCCAGGTCAGTGCACAAAACAAAGGGCGGTGAGGAGTCAACAGAGAGGCTGTGCAGCTGAGGGCTGCGGACCGGCCCAACCCCCGCCTGAGAGCAGTGGGCATAACCCAACCCAGCCCCGGGGAGGCTAACCAAGACTTCTGGGGAATCTGGACAGATCGGTGCTGTATACACCTTAGAAGGAGTGCTCAGCTGCACGCCGAGAAAACAGAGCGGCCGGGCCGGGAGAGAGGAGAAGCCCCACTCCCCAACTGCTGGGCGGACGACAGAGAGCCTGAGCAGAAGGGGCGGGGGAAGCC
>ML662442.1:7013098-7073752 GCA_007570785.1 Antilocapra americana
TTCCATTGATCTATGTTTCTGTCTTTGTGCCAGTACCATACTGTCTTGATGACTGTGGATTTGTAGTATAGCCTAAGGTCAGGTAGGTTGATTCCGCCAGTTCCATTCTTCTTTCTCAAGATTGCTTTGGCTATACGAGGGGCTGGGCATATACACCGAGGAAACCAGAATTGAAAGAGCCACGTGTACTCCAATGTTCATCGCTGCATTGTTTACAATAGCCAGGACATGGAAGCAACCTAGATGCCCATCAACTGACGAATGGATAAGAAAGCTGTGGTATATATACACAATGGAATATTACTCAGCATTAAAAAAAAATTCATTTGAAGCAATTCTACTCAGATGGACGAAACTGGAGCCCATTATCCAGAGTGAAGTAAGCCAGAAGCAAAAACAACAATACAGTATATTAACACATATATATGGAATTTAGAAAGACAGTAATGAGAACCCAACATGGGAGACAACAAAAGGAACGCAGATGTATAGAATAGACTTGTGGACTTTGTGGACGAGGGTAAGGGTGGGATGAGATGGGAGAAGGGCACTGAAGCATGTTAATTGTCATGTGTCTAATCAATCGCCAGCCCAGGATTGATGCTCGGGACTGGTGCAGCGAGATTTCCCGGGGGGGAGGGAGGAGGGAGGGGGGACCCGGAGGGGAAGCATATGTAAACCCATGGTGATATCATAACAATGTATGGCTAAAACAATAATTAAAAAAAAAAAAAATTAAAAAAAAAAAAAAAACTTCAAAAATGTGGCTATTTAGTAAATAAGGAATATTAATATTAACTAGAGTTAGATGGTTTTTTAAAGTAGATCCAAAGCATTCACATAATTGTTTTTATTTTTATTTTCTTATTGAATACAGGATAATTCTCAGCACTTGAAAAGAGAAAGGTGTCCATTTTAGAAATTTAATTTATGTAGATTATGTGCTATTGTGTGCTATTTAAATTTGAAGATTTATGATAGCAATAATAATAGCTTCCACAAAGGATGTCAAAAGTTGGAAAGCACTTCAAACACAGTTCAGATTAAAAAAAAAAAAAGAAAAACCAACAGACAAAAAAACATAAATTTCTTAAACCCATCAGAAAGCTGAGATTGCAGTGTGACTCAAGCACTTACCAAACCAAAAAGAGGCAGTTCCCTCTTCCCCAGGTACGTTGTCACATGCACTTCACCACACATTTGCAGAACATGGGAAAAAGAAGTTCCAGTTGCTACACAAGGAAGTAAGTAGAAATCAGATAAAACTTTAACAAGTTGGTAAAGTCTGAATGTTGGCTAGTGTTAGTACTCTGGGATTGTGGGGGATCGGGGTGGGGGGAACAACACGAGAGGAGTCCACACAGTTTCATACATTCTATTCCCCATAATCTACCAGGTATTAAAGGGAAACATTAGGGAGATTCCACTTAGGGTGTTGAAACATGGTTGGAATTGATGGTGGAAAGAGTATGAATCCTTAATTCATTGTCTAGATTCTTCCCTGAAAAGGAGCTAAAACCTTTCTCCACCAGGGAAGGGACAGCAAGTGTATCATTCCTAGGGCTTAGGTAAAGATCATGTTGCTAGGAGAAAGGGAGGTAAAATCCTCTAAACCTGAGAAAGAATACTGGGTTCATGGACACTATACTAATACCATTAGAGGTCTGTTCTTTCTGGGGAAGGAGCAGGACAATATTACTTATATAGAACTCATCACCGTTAGGAGGCAGAAAATGTCTTCCATGATGAAGAGATAAAGGAATGCTGACAAAACCCCACCACTGAAGCTGAGGAGCAACTCTTAGGTAGGTGGGAAAGGATAGGAAAAGAATAAATTATGCTTCCCAAAATAAGTCCCTTGGCATGTGTATATGTGTGATGAAAATTACATACATATAGGCATGACTGAAATTGAAAAGATAATATATCTAAATTTGAGAACTACAACTCAAGCAATCCCTAAAGAGAAATTTAAAATGTTAAATATTTATATTAGAAAAGATTGAAAATCAATAGCTAAGCTAATATCTTAAGAAAAATGTTAATTTTACAATTAATTATTTTAATAAACTTACAACTAGATTGATGAAAGAAAAAGACAGCAAACATACATTTCCAAAATCAAAAATTAAAAAAAAAGACTATCACTACCGATACTATGAATATTAAATGAAGAGACTATTATACCCAACTTTATGCCAGTAAATTAGACAATTTATATTAAATGGACAAATCCTTTGAAGGACACATATGTTCACTCATAAATAAATAAATAATCTTTATAGTCCTACATTTATTTTAAAAATTTGAATTCTTAGTTATGTATATTCCCACAGATCAACTTCATAGCCAATGGCTTCAATGGTGAGTTTAGTCAAATATTTAAATGAAAAATTACACCAATTCTCCACAAATGCTTCCATGATGTAGAAAGAAGAGAACACTTATTTAACAAGACCAACATTACCCTGATACCAAAATCAGACAGGAAGAAAAACAACAACTACACATGAATATTTTCTATGAACATAGATTAAGACATCCTCAACAAAAATAGTAACACATTAAATCTAGTAATATATTAAAAGATAAAATATATTGTGATTAAGTGGGCTTTTTCCTGGATACACATGGTGAGTAATAAATTAAACATTCAAAGAAGCAAATCACTTAACTATATTAACATGTTAAAAAAGAAAACCTATATGATATCTTAATAGATGCAAAAGAAATATTTGAGAATATTTAGCACATTTTCATAGGGGCATTTCTGGTGGCTCAGCAGTAAAGAATCTGTTTGCAATGCAGGAAACCCAGGTTCAATCCTTGGGTTAGAAACCCACTCCAGTGTTCTTGCCTGAAGAATCCCATGGACAGAGGAGCCTTGTGGGCTATAGTCCATAGGATCCCAAAGAGTTAGACACAACTGAAATGACTGAGCACAACACACTTTCATAATAAAATCTGTAAACCAATTAGGAATCAAAGTAAACTTCTATAACCTGATAACTAAGACTACTTCTCATAACAGATTTAGTGGATCAGAGAAAAATTAAAATATTTCTGCTTTTATCATTTCTGTTCAACCCTGTAAGGAGTTGTTTGTATCCACTGCACTGATGCAAAAGAATTAAAAATGATTATTTAGATTTCAGCATTTATAAAACTCTAGTCTTCCGAAGATATGTTAAAGCCAATGAAAAGGGAATGTCAGAGTCTAGGAGGAAATGCACACAGAGTATATATCTGTATATAATAATTTATATGCTATAAAATTCATTGCATACGCATACAGATAGACTCAAAACTCATTGATAAGAAATGGAAAGAAGAACTCAGTTTTTAAAATGGGCAAAATATTTGAATAGATACTTCAATAAAGAAGATAAATGAATGATATTTAAGCACAGGAATAAGCTCATCTTTTAAGCTTATAAGATGTGATTTAAGCACATCTTATAAGCTCAACATATGAGATGCAAGTTAAAACTTTATTGGGATTGAAAATTAAACGAAAAATAAAACTAAAAACAAAAAACCTGAAAATAATAACTGCTTGTTAGGATGAGAAAAACCCAAAACTCTAGTTGTTGTTGCAGGAAGTTCAACATGGTATAGTCACTTTAGAAAGTAGTTTGTCCATTTTGTTTAATAATTTTATTTATTAATGGCTACATGCTTTGCTCAGGATTTCTCTAGTCATGCAGAGTGGAGGCTACTCTTTGTTGTACCGTGTGGACTTCTCATTGTGGTGGCTTTTCTTGTTGCAGAACACAGGCTCTAGACATGCAAACCTCTGTAGTTGTGCACACACGCTTGGTAGTTGAGGCTCGAAAGCTCTAGATAGAGTACAGGCTCAATAGATGTGGCCCACAGGTTTAGTTATTCTAAGTTATATGGACTCTTCCTGGGCCAGAGGTCTAATTCATGTCCCCTACACTAGCAGGCAGATTCTTATCCTTGCATGGCCAAGGAAGTCCAGTTTGTCCATTTCTTAACAAGAAAATAACTGCTTACTCCATGTTCCTGCAATATCACTCCTAAGTATTAATTAAACATGTATGAATATTCATGTGGATCAATCAATTCTTGTGTATTCATACCCAACAATAAAAGAAGCAGGGAAATCACTTTGCTCACAAAGGTCTGTATGGTCAAAGCTATGGTTTTTCCAGTAGTCATGTCTGGATGTGAGAGTTGGACCATAAAGAAAGCTGAGTGCCTAAGAATGGATGCTTTTGAACTGCGGTGTTGGAGAAGACTCTTGAGAGTCCCTTGGACTGCAAGGAGTTCAAACCAGTCCATCCTAAAGGAAATCAACTCTCGATATTCATTGGAAGACTGATGCTGAAGCTGAAGCTCAAATACGTTGGCCACATGATGTGTAGAGCTGACTCATTGGAAAAACCTGACTGGGGAAGATTGAAGACAAGAGGAGAAAGGGGTGACAGAGGATGTGAATATTGGGTGGCATCACTGACTCAGTGGACATGAGTGTGAACAAACTCTGGATGATAGTGAAGGATGGGGAAGCCTGCTGGGCTGCAATTCATGGGGTCACAAAGAGTTGGACACGGCTTAGCGACTGAACAACAACAACCAATTCTGGATTAATCTCAAATATTTTGCACTCAACTAAGAATAAAATGGCTGCATATATATATATAGTCTACCTTTATGATATTCTGAGAGGTAAACCTACAGACCACTGAGTTGGTTATGGCATCCAACCATCTCATCCTCCGTGGTCTCCTAAGGTAGAAATGCTAGGCAGTCAGTGTAGGGCTCTGAGATCTCAGTCTTGTTTGCAATAAATATCTTGCTCCATTAGCCTGAAACTATATCCTTTTGTCCCAAATTATTGGAATGTGTGTCTGGCCTGAAAAATTATCAGCACTCAGACCCAGGGAGGGACAGTGATTAACTTCTGCTCCATATGCATGAGGGAAAAACAACTGGTGATCATTAATTTTAAGCCCATGCATCCGGTTCATTGTAAAATGTCCTGAGGGCATGAAAAAGTAGGCAAATTAATCTGAGTATCCAGATAAGCCATAAAGACCATTAAGTTAAACATTTTGACCTTTAAAATGATTGGTTAAAAGTGACATATTTTAAGGACAAGAGCCTACCAAAAATGTAGAGATTAAGGATATAAAATCTACTGTAAATCCCAACTTTGGGGTGCTGCTTATCCCCTATTAGTGTCTATGCTAAGAGCTTTGTATTTTCCTTCTCTTTAATAAAGCCTGTTCTCTTGCTACCATGAGTGTTAGTGTGTTCATGAAGTTTATTCATTAGATTCCCATTTCATCATTGGCCTCCTGCCCTCAATCTTTCCCAGCATCAGGGTCCTTTCAATAAGTTGGCTCTTTGCATCAGGTGGCCAAAGTATTGGAGCTTCAGCTTCAGAATCAGTCATTCCAATGTATACTGAGGATTGATTTCCTTGAGGATTGACTGGTTTGATCTATTGAAATGGGAATCCGAGTTCTTGTTCGTGGAGCCAAAGAATGGAATCCACATACACACAAATATAGCAAGCAAATAGGATCCATTAGGGAAGAGGAAAGTACAAAGCTCTCAGCATAGACACTGAGAAGGGGGTAAGCAGCACCCAAAGGTGGGACTTAGAGTAGTTTTCATATCCTTAATTTGTACATTTCTGGTTGGTTCTTGTTTTTAAAATACGTCATTTCTAACCAATTAGGTTAAAGGTCAAAGTGTTTAACACTATCTTTATGGCTTTTCATGATCCTCAGATTAACTTGCCATCCTATTTCATGCCCCTTGGAAATTTTGTGGCCCATACAGTAAAGAATCTGGGCTATAATGCAGGGACTAGGGTTCAGGTTCCATCTCTGTTGGAAGTTTCCCTAGAGAAGGAAATGGCAACCCACTCCAGTATTCTTGCCTGGAGGATTCCACGGACACAGGAATCTGGCAGGCTACAGTTCATGAGGTCTCAAAGAGTCAGATTTGGCTGAGTAACTAACACTTTCACTGGCCACTTTACAGTAGACCAAATATAAGGGCTTAAAATTAATGATCAACAGTTGCATTTCCCTAAGGCATGTGGAACAGAAGTTAATTACTCTCATTCCCTGGATCTGAGTGTTAATGACTAATCAGATCAAGGACACATTCCAGAAATTTGGGACAAATGATATAGCTTTAGATCAATAGAATGAAATGTTTCTTACAAATAAGACAGAGGTCTCAGAGTCCTACACTGACTGCCTAGCAATTTCTATCTCAGTTGCAGTCCAAGGGACACTCAAGAGTCTGCTCCAACACAGCTTGACAGCATCAATTCTTGGCACTCAGCCTTCTTTATGGTCCAATTCTCACATCCATACATGATTACTGGAAAAGCCATAGCTTTGATTATACAGACCTTTTTGGCAAAGTAATGTCTCTGCTTTTTAATATTCTGTGTAATTTTATCATAGTTTTTCTTCCAAGGAGCAAGCACTCTCATCTGCAGTGATTTTGGAGCCGAAGAAAATAAAGTCTGCAACTGTTTCCATTGTTTCCCTATCTATTTGCCATGAAATGATGGGGCTGAATACCATGATCTTAGTTTTTTGAATATTGAATTTTTAGTCAACTTTTTCACTCTCCTCTTTCACCATCATCAAGAGTTTCTTTAGTTCCTCTTTGATTTCAGCCATAAAGGTGGTGTCATCTGTATATCTGAGGTTATTGATATTTCATTTACATGAGTCTAAATATTTGCCAAAATTTAATGAATTTTAAGACTTAGAAGGGGAAAATAAAATATTGTTTCAGGGAAGAGCCAATTCTGACTCCATGAGGGCTCTGTTTCTTTGACTTTAACTTTGTTTTTCATTGCTTTGTTATTATAATCATAAATAATGTCCTGCCTCAGGGAACCCTGCCTGTGTGCTTGAATCAGTTAACATCACCTCACTGAGTCTGGCCCTTCCAGGAGACATTTGCAAGATAATGGTCTTTACTTCCTCAACTCCTCCCCTTTTCTGTCCTATAAAAGAAAATGGGATCTAGATCTTGACAAGATGGTTATTTTGAGACGTTACTCCACCATCTTCTTGGTCAGCTAACTTTCCTAATAAAGTTGTATTCCTTGCCTCAACACCTCAGCCCTCAGTTAATTGGCCTATCATGTGAAAAGCACATGGAGCTTGGACTCAAAACAAATTGGTGACTCTTACTATGTAGCAATTACAATAAAGATGGTGTTTAAAATAAAACAATCTAGCAGTACTGATTAAAAAGTTAAATTATATTATGTAAAAATTAGTGCTGAAGTGTTACAATCTTTCCTATTAAGGTTTATATGATATCATTTATTTGGTGAACCAAGATTTTCAGATTATAATACAATAGATTCAGTTTTTCTGCTGGAATTGGGGGAGAGGGATAATTTGGATATAATTTTTTTGCTAGAAATTAATTCTAGGAGGTAACTATGATTGCTGTGTTATATGGCAGTAAAGTGTTGGAGAAGACAATCAATAAAAGCTACACTAAAGATTCTGTTGGTAAAAGAATTCTGTATTTAGAAATTCCAGATATATATCAACAGAACAAAATACATACATAAAATATCCTGACTCATCTCTGATCTGTATTTTAAATAATTGCAATCCAGACATTTTTAATTTACTCATGGTTCGTTCATCTAATTAACATGTTTTCAAATAACAAATACATTATCATGTGAGTATATCAGTCCAGGTCTTCAAAGTATTTTTGATCTGCCAAGTTCCTGAAATTTAGCAGATACGCATCATTACAACCATCAGGATACTTTATTTCATTATGTAGATGTGAATTATGAGTGATGTTAAGTACAATTTAGGTGATATAATGTACTATTTTAAAATAAGAAAATAAATATTGAACTAAAACATTCATTTAAAATGTAATGGCTATGTTTATGTGAAATGTCTAGTTCTAATGATAGATATCAGTAAAGAATTATACAAATGAAATGAAAGTACTCCCAGATTACCACCATTAAGTCAGGCAATGGGATGTAAAAAGCAGAGAGAAAGCTTATTAGTTTCTGTGGAGCTGTTAGTATTATTTTCTCTCTCTCTACAAAAATAAAACAGAGAATTAGATCATATATATATCAGCTTCCAGGGTCTGTTTCCTTAGGGGAGAATGGAGATTGTGCCTATTATCTATGTTTACTCAAAAGTGGGAAAGCTTCTAGGCACATAATTTGTCCTTCAGTCAGTGAAAGACTAACAACTTCCCCCCTCTAGTAAAAATAAGAACCCAGTTCCAAAATGAAATTCTGGAGGATCTATGCAGTCTTCATGCTCTCTCAGTTCTATGCCTATTAAAGCATGAGTTCTTCAGCACAAACTGGGGAAGAAAACTGGCATCTATTAAAGGATATCTTCCAAGGTAAGATGAAGATTCCCATTCCCTTAAGTATGTACCAACAATGAACCTGCCAAGTAGATTCTGATAATATATTTTTGCACTGTTCATTAATAATACTAATAAGAATAAATACTAGATTTTGTTGCTGGCACAGTGGTAAGCGTCTACATGTGAATGCAGGGGATGCCAGTTTGGTCCCTGGTCCAGGAGGATTCTATATGCCATGGAGCAGCTAGGTCCATGTGCCACAACCCATGAGCCATAGAGCCTGTGCTCCAAAAGAGGAGCTGCACCATGAGAAGGCTTTTAAACACAACAAGAGTGGTCCCCACTCGCCACAACTGGAGAAAGCCAGTGCTTGGCGGTGAAGACCAGCACCAAAAACTGAATAAATAAATGAAATAGAATAAAAAATACTAAGCAGCACCGGGTTTGGGTGGACTCAGGGAGTTGGTGATGGACAGGGAGGCCTGGCATGCTGCAATTCATGGGGTCACAAAGAGTCAGACATGACTGAGTGACTGAACTGAACTGAACTGAAGCAGCACAGGAGAGCAACCCAAGTCACCTTTTTACAGAAAACAATTGTTCTAACTCCATTAATGGAAATATTACATATTTTCATATTTGACATTCATTTTGAGAAATTCCTTCACAAATTATTCTTTGAGAAGCAAAATGTTTCATAAAATAAAAAGTAAACATCTTTATCAAAAACCCGAAATGATTAATTCCAATAAAATTTTGAAGAGACCAATTATACCTTGCAAGGAGGAAATACAGATATCAGGATGTTTAAAAAATATTCTCCTCCATAAGGGAAAATTATAGTGTCAAAATTCATAGCCACTTTCTTCCTACCAATGGTCTTAGTCACATAATACATGTGAAGGGGTGATTGTTATATCCTATTTTGAAAGCATTTTAGTAAATCTAGCCAGTGAGTTGGGATGTGGGAGGGAGTGTATCTTCGTCTACCAAAAGTCCCTTGGTATGGGAAGTGAGTTGAATTGGCCCATCTCCTCCCTGTATCCTACGTATCATCACACTGTCCAACACATGAAACCTCCGATTGGCTGAAATGTGTTGGCCGTGAATATTGAGTTGCAATTGCAAGATACAAATAGACACTGACAAATGTTCCTTGTCCACTTTTTAAGATTATTTCAAGTCAATAAGCCAGAAAAGTCTCATGGTTAATGGGACAATTTATAAGATCACTGAAACATCCTCTATCCTCAATAAAACCTGTTCTACATAATATAATTATCAGTTCTATTCTTCAGTGATTCTTTAAAATCAAATTATTTCCAAAAAACATTTGACTAATATATTAATTCACTAGTCCTCATTAACATTCCAGTGATGCAGATAGAATATATTATGCTTACTATTTTATAGATGGATACAGAGAGCAATATAAAGTTTAGCTTACAAACTTATATAGAGTTGTGATTAAATTCCTTGACAGGTTCTTGTTCTAGCTCCCATTACTGTTTTCTTCAAAGAAGCTAAAGTATTGCCTAGAATTTTAAGGCTTCTAAGGCTTTATATTGAAGCTCTTAGTAGTGAATTAATTTCAGCACAGTAATTTTAAAATGTATTGTTTTTATGTAAAGATACCATATACAACACTGTATAAATGACTGTGAATGCAAAGTTTAATAAAGTAAGAGATTATAAGTAATTAATATATAATGCCACTGCATATTATTTGTGCTAAGAATGGGCACTTTTAACATAAGCACTCACAGAATGATGTGATGGAGACTCTTCTCTGCACCAGTGGAAGCCAAATTGGGGCCAATTCAGCCGAATGGACCACCAAGTTTTAATCAGACCAAGTTCACAGATACTTCAGCCTTGTAGATGTAAAATGTTTACAGTAGGTAATTTAGAATCCCATGGTAGGTAGCATGGTGTCAGAGAATAGGCTTGTAGCCTGTAATCAGAGCATGGTCTACTGCTAAATCTTTATACATAGAAGTTATTTTCTGCCATTCTTCAGGTCATTCTCACTGACAGTTGTTTTGTAATAGTTTAACTTTTGTGTGTCCAAGTCAAGATCTTCCTACTCCACTATCTTGGCCACTCTTTTGGTAATTTTTAAAAATTTAAATTTCTAACTGTTTATCACTACCAATATTTTGTAGAAATATAAGTGAAACACAGCAATTTCTCTTTTATCCTTTATTCAATAAGCCAAAACTTCAACATATTCTTGGCTCCATTTTTTAAAAGCTTTGCAATAATTTCTATTATTATTTATATTCTGTCCTTAGGTTTTCTTTTTATTATTGGTTTATAGACTTTACTCAATAATTTTAATTTTATGTTTACTAATGTAAATGCTTGCAGATATGTGTCTATGAATTTTTCTATGACCATATCTAAAGGTTTAAATATAATTATATATAGTTTATTCATTTAATTTGTTTATCAGATATTCTATAATATTTTCTTTGAAAGTTTTAAAAATGTCCCCCTTAATTACTAAAAGAATGGGAAATTGTTTTTTTTTTTAACATGTTTTATTTCTGGTTAATAGTTGACAAGATTTCATTTTATTAGCAATATTTTATTCTAGAGGATGTTGCTTTATAATATTTACTTTTAGAATATTCTGGCTTTTTATGACCTAATATGTGTTATATTTTTAAGTGGTTCTGTAGATACCTAGAGAAATTTGTAATATATGCTTCAGTGACATAGTGATGATTTATATATGTATCATCACCAAGTCAGTTATGTGTATAGGACAAATACATATTTAACTTTAGTATATTATAAAAGTTATAATTTTCTTGATAAAAAAAGAAAAATTTTTCTTGCTTCTATTTTCTTGATAATGTTGACCATATTTGAGAGGGGTGAATGGATTTGTTTAAATTTCTCTTTGAAAATTTTTTCTTCTTAATTTATGAATGTTAACACCCATGTTATTTTGTGCAGAAAAAATCATAACAGCTACATTGTTATTTCCAATCTTTAACACTGTAAATCACTCTTCTTTATCTTGTTTAAAAATATTAGGCTCTTAATTCAAATCTGCTAATAGAGAAATAGAAGCAATACTCTCTTTGTGTTCCTGCTTTAAAATTACCATTAATTAGCTCGATCACAGCAGAAGAATCTCTTTAGTTAGAAAACCTGGGCTTCATAAAGTCGATTATTTGAAGTAACTTGAACCTGCAGGATATGAAAAATTAGAGATAGCAATTAGGAAGGACTTAAAATAGTTAAGATAGCATCTATTTTTTTTTGGAAATTAGTTAACATAGATAAAAAGTTATAGTTTGACTGCGATGAGGACTCAAGTGTACTTTCTAGACCCAAAATAGCAGACCTGATGGGCCGACACCAAAATATACTTGGGATTAAACAATTAACCTGTATGGAGCTGCACTGAAGCCAGGTAGCATGAACTTTAAAGCTAAAGCTTGTTTAAACTGCTTAATTATTTATTCTTTTGCAGTGATGATTCATTTACCACTTGGTCTCTGCTTATCATCTTCTGTTGTCTGCACCAGCTTGCTTTTCCTCACATACATCATTGGGGATAGATCTTCCATAGTCTACATTATCATCTCTGACATCTTTGCCACTTAGCCTGAAGACAGCCTCCTTCAGAAAGGGCCTAAGCCTTTGTTTCATTTGACTTTCAGTGTCTTGTCAGGCAGTGGACCCTACATAATGCTCACTGCCTCTTTGCCTCAGCATTTGCCAAACTGGAGGAGGTCACAGAGACAGTGATATTAACAAAAGGTAAATCTTACTTTCCCACAGAATTACAAAAAACAAAACAAAACAAAAAACACAAAAATTTCACACAGACATTAAAATCAAAATATCCACTGAGAAGAAATGCATTGAGAAAGTTAGTTGTATCTTCTCAAAGTTAAATTTTTAAAACAATTATATCATTTACTGGTAAGGTCATTTAAAAATACAGGCATAAGATATTAAAGATGGGTGAAGAAAAGAATTTGAAAACGGTTTCTTATCTGCTCCTTCTTGCCTTCATATGGCAAAGGAAAACAAAAATCAGTGTTGCTTTTTTTCCCATATATAACTCATTTAATGTAATTTCTATCTGATTGAAATGAAAGACTAATGTGTGCACATCAGCATTTGAAAAATCTCAATATCCTATATGTATCCTGTTCATCATTAAAAGTTTGTCTCAACAGAAAACACTTATGCAAGACAGCAAAAGAGATGCAGATGTATAGAACAGTCTTTTGGACTCTGTGGGAGAGGGCAAGGGTGTGATGATATGGGAGAACTACATTGAAACATGTAAAATGAATCACCAGCCCAGGTTTGATGCATGATACAGGGTGCTCAGGGCTGCACCAGGATGACCCAGAGGGATGGAATTGGGAGGGAGGTGGGAGGGGGGTTCTGGAAGGGGAACACATGTATACCCATGGCGGATTCATTTCAATGTATGGCAAAACCAACACGATAATGTAAAGAAAAAAATAATTAATTAAAAAAAGGAAAAAAACTTTACATTTGTAAATTATTATTTATTGTGCCTTCTAAAATTTTATGACTATCAATCAATGTAGATACTTTACTTCAAGATGAATCTCCTTGCTTTCAAGTCCCAACAGTTATTACTAAGTAGCTTTAAATTTACTCTGATAGCATTTTAGCAAGTATTACTTTTTCAACCTGTCACAGAATATTGAGATTTTTCAAATATCAACCCACTTACCTCTTGAGCTACCGTTTTATATTAATCACTGCTGCAGAAGTTATTTGATTTAAATTTAGTCTAATATAAAATTCAAACCTGAAATATATTCAGTAACTTTATTTTGAAAATTATATTTAGTATTTATTTGCTGCTTCTCAGTATCTAGATTTTAAATAATGAATAGAGATCTATAAAGAGATCAGTTCTCCTCTAAACTTCCCTTGTGATTATTATAAAATGTTAATAAATAAATTTTGAATTATAATAATAGTTATCTATATTTTAATTACTTTCTTATTTTAATTAATTTTTAAAAATTGATGATTGATTTAGTTATAAAGCTCTTTACTATACAAAATGCTAGCGTAAAAATTCTAGTAGCACAGGCCTTGAATCACAGAGTTGAAATTATAATGAAGCCATTTGACTTGAATGACACCTGAAAGAAGTGTGAGTTGCTTTTATTACATTATTGATTTGTTTTAAAAATTGCTTATGTTTTGCTCCTCTTGATCTGAAAAATAGCAGTTTTATGTGGTTCAAATTTACAGTTTTATGAGGGAATCTACACAGGCTGAGTTGAGCTATGACACCTGGTTCCTTGTCACTGGCCTGGTGCCCATGTATCAGAAGGGATGTGAATTGAAGCGCCTCTCATCTAGAGGCAGACAGGCCCAGATCAATGCAAATCAGAGCTGTATGTTAATTGATGCGCCTTTAGTGGTGAGATTCTCTGTTGACTGTCTAATTCCTCCAGGTGGTCAGCTGACTCTTCTCATGTAAACAATGAGGGTATCTCAAAGGGTAGTCATTGTTGCTTGTGGTCTCTCTTCAGGTTTCATTCTGAGATACTGCTGGTCTCATGAAGGGATGGAGGGCGCTATGAAAGGGCATTCCTTTAACCACAGTGAAGTTGAGCTGTAAGTGCAGATTCTCTCATGAACTGAATGAAGGTTTTCTCTCAGAAAAGTCTCGGCAAGAGTTTTTCCCCTGTATCTTGAGATTCATTAAGTGCTAGAGAGTGATGACTGGTATGATACTACCTCAAAGTGCATTAGAACCTTTATATTTTTAGCAAGGATTCTCTGTACCATAAAAGTTATTTTTTGCACTTTGAACTTCAATCTTTCTTCTAGACATTATTTTATCTTTTAAGGTATCATTTGCATTAGAACAGTGTTACCAGAAGATAGTACTAAATGTATTATTAAAGTTATAAACTTGACACTAAGATTCAGGCAGATTTTTTTAAAACATATAAGTTTATTTTAGTTTCAGCAAAAGTTTCCATCAACTTAAAAACCTGAGCTATTGATCATTACCATGAGACTATAAGAATAAATCAAATTGAATTAAATCTGTTGTTCTGTGTTATGCTGCTACCCTCCTCTTTTGAGTCGTTTTTGCTATTGAGTCACTAAATCATGTCTGACTCTATTGCAAGCCCATGGACTGTAGCCTGCCAGGCTCCTGTGACCATGAGATTTTGAGACAAGAATACTGAGTGGGCTGCCATTTCCTTCTCCAGGGGCTCTTCCTGATCCAGGGGTGAAATCCACATCTCTTGAAATGGCAGGTAAAATTTTTATCACTGAGCCACCAGGAAACCCACTCCTGAGTTATTCATGACAATTTTAAAACTGAGTGGATGACCAAATTTTATTAAAAATAATATAAATGTGGCTTGTTTTATTTTTTACCTATTCCTTAGTTTTTTAAAAGTTAATTTAATGCCCCTCAAGTTATATTTCACTTGCTATTTGACAAAAAAATACTATTTCTCAAAATAATTGCACATAGACTGTATACATTCTAAATATGTAAAACTAAAATAAATTTAAAAAATTTAAAGTGATGAATTTGCAATTTATAATCACTGAAAATAAAATTATTACATTTAATAGCATATAATATTGAAGTAAATATTGAAATAAATCAATATTTCCAATATTGATTATTGGAAATAAGGAAAATAATGCATTCCCTTTCAATATAGATATTCATTTCTCAAGTATTAAAGTATTTTTTATTCACTTTAAAAACACATATATGTTCACTTTACTGTCAATTTTTGTGACTAAAATCTATATTTCTCTTAATGTATAAAAATATAATCTTTATATTGAGAATCAGCAATCTACATGTAAATTTCTTAGAATATATCTGAAGAATGAAATAATGCCTATGTTCATGAAAATCATTAGCATGCTTTGTCTTCTAAAGTCAATCTCTGCAATTAATGTTAAACTAAATTTTTTCTTGCTCAGAAGCCTATTAACTTTTTAGTTTCCTTATACTGATACATTATTCATTCTAAATTCAGTAAATATGATTGTTTATATAACAGGTACTCTTTTATAAAATCAGCTCTTTTTGGTGAACCAAAATATTTTTAATATTTGACAAACAGTGTGGTGAAATTTGTGTTCTTTTTTCTTTTTTTACTTTTGAATAGATATTGAAATATGTTAGTAAAAGTAAAATCAATAAAGCCTGAGGAATTCTTCTCTCCATAGTTAGATTTCAGGTAAGTGATAATCTGCATGACTACATTTATCTGTGAATGGTATCAACAAAATTTTTACATTAAAATTTGGAATAAAATAATATATTTTAGGAGACAGATTTCCCTTGCTAAATTAAGATCCTCTTTGATAATGATATATTTATTGTTTTTTCATTCCTTGACTAGTTCCTGCTTTGTCAGAAACTTTTAAGGAGAAAATTTCTTGAAATTTAGTTTCATTAATTCCATGAGTTTCTTTATTAATTTCATGTGTCAGTATATTTTTTATTTTAAGATTTTAGATTTAACTGAAGATTAGAAATTGCATTTGAACTTGCAAGAAAAATGAAAAGACAGTGTTAATTGCATTTTCTTCAAATTTGTTAGACACTCTGGGTTCAGGAAAAGATTGAATAGCATATCAGGTGTGCATATATGTATTCTTAATTCTAACTGCATCACATAGATATTATTAAGTACATCACTAGTATAAACTCTGTATCCTATTTTAATTTCCATCTTTACTCTTTGTTCCCTTTTATACTCCAACAGTTTACTGAAATAATATCCTAAGTTTGTTTTTTTTCTTTTTTTCCTCTTTCTTAAAACATCTACAACCATTTTGCTTTGTAATTTCCTTTTACCTCTCTAGTATTCATATTCTGGTCCACTTTGTTCTGAAAATATTACAGATGTTCTTCCCTTTCATATATTCAGTTATTCACTTTTTTGATTATTGATTCCTAACTACTTCTATTAGAACTCCATATCTATTTTAGTATTATCTTCACCACCCTCCCAGATTTATGTTTTAACTGACTTTTCTTCTGTAGCTGTATTTTTCCTTCAGGGAGGCTGATAAATTGAATAATATCCTCCAAACAGAGAAGGAAGCTTGATACTGAGAAAAAGAAGTAGGCTTTTTTTTTTTTTTGCCAAGGAAAAAGGGGCATGCTGCTCTATAAAGTAAAAAAAAAAAAAAAGTTTATTGAGACTTACTTACATATGGGTAAAATAGGGCAGATGGTGATCCAGAAGTATTGACAACTGTACTTAGCACTACTGAAAGATGTACAGGATATTTAAAGGGGCTAAAACTAAAGCTATAATCTGATTTCTAAGGAAAAAGCACAACTTCACTGAAGGAAAACAGCTTTTCTCTTCCCCCCAGTGACCATTAACTATCTGTGTCAACAGAGGTCTCACATCAGATGACAATTAGACAGTTCAGTTGCTCAGTCATGTCTACTCTCTGAAACCCCATGGACTGCAGCACATCAGGCCTGCCAGTCCATTACCAACTCCCAGAGCTTGCTCAAATTCATGTCCATGAAGTCAGTGATGCCATCCAACCATCTCATCCTCTGTCGTCCCCGTCTCTTCACACCTTCAATCTTTCCCAGCATCAGGGTCTTTTCTAATCAGTCAATTCTTCCTATCAGGTGGCCTAAGTATTGGAACTTCAGCTTCAGCATCAGTCTTTCCAATGGATATTCAGGACTGATTTCGTTTAGGATTGACTGGCTAGATCTCCTTGCAGTCCAAGGGACTCTCAAGGGTCTTTTCCAATATCACAGTTCAAAAGCATAAATTATTCAGTGCTCAGCTTTCATTATAGTCCAACTCTCATATCCATACCTAATGCAGTAAAAAACCATAGCCTTGACCGTGTGGACCTTTGTTGGCAAAGTAATATCACTGCTTTATAATATGCTATCTAGGTTGGTCAAAACTTTTCTTCCAAGGAGCAAGTGTCTTTTAATTTCATAGCTGCAGTCACCATCTGCAGTGATCTTATAGCCCAAGAAAATAAGTCTCTCAGACTTATGTGCCAGAGAAGTCCATACTTCTTTACATTTAAAAGTGAACTCTTATATTTTTAAATGGATAACCAAATAGGGCCTAGTGTATAGCACAGGGAACTCTGCTCAGTGTTATGTGGAAATCTGAATGGGAGGAGGCTTGAGGGAATTTGAGGTAGAACGGATATATGTATGTACATGGCTGAGTCCCTTTGCTGTTTACCTGAAGCTATCAAAATATTGTTAACTGGAATACTCCAATGCAAACTAAAAAGTTTAATGGAATCAAAACAAAAATGAATAAACAAAGGTAAGTGAACTGGAACATACAGAGGAGACAGAATCAAGGGGACACCAGATTCAGTGCCTGCCACGGCAGCTGAGCCTTCAGTCCCTGAAAACTCAGAAATACCATAAACATAACCCACACAACTTGAGCTTCCCAGCCACTGCAAAAAAGCAAGCACAATGGTAGAGACCAGGAAACTTACAACAAAGGACGCAGCAAAGCTTCCCATGGTGGGTTACTACAATGGAAATGAAGCCTGCAACTCAGTGAATCTTAGAATCTCAGATGTGACAGAAGACTCCACCCCTCAAAATGCTCCTGGCGGCAACACTTGAAACATTGAAAGCAGCAAGCCACCAATTACTGTGAGCAACAAGAAGTGATAATGAGGGCATGGAAAGAGAGAGGTAGTAGAGGATGGCAAGTTTCAATTCTCAAATATATCCAGAGGTGGTTTAGATAAGAGAAACCAAAAAAATTTTGTGATGACACCATATACCAAAAAACAAACAAACAAAAAAAAAACATGAACCTAATCCCTAACCTGTTGAATTGTTAGTGGCAAATTTTTAGAACCACAAATTCACCAGCAGAACAGCTCATGAAATATCTGCCCATGAAATTCTCCAAGTCAAAATACTGGAGTGGATAACCATTCTTTTCTTGAGGGGTATCTCCCCTACCCAGCCATCAAACACAGGTCCCACATTGCAACCAGATTCTTTACCATCTGAACCACCAGGAAAGCCCAAGAACATAACAGTGGGTAGCTTACCCCTTCTCCAGTGGATCTTCCTCCCAGGAAACAAACTAGGGTCCTGCATTACAGGTGGATTCTTTTACCAGTTAAGCTACCATGGAAGACCAGTATCACAAAAAAGAAATGATAACTTTTTATAAACTAAAGTCATGGTAAGCTCTGATCTCATTGTAGAGAATTCAGAATAGCTGTCATAAAAAAATGTAAGAAGGCCCAAGAAAGCTCAAAAAGACAGTTCAATGAGCTCAGGAAGAAAATTAAGGAAAATAAGGAAATGTATCAAAAAATATGAAAACTAAAAAAGAAACAAACACAAATTCTAGAGCTGAAGAAATCAACAAATAAGACGAAGAATGCATTAGAAAGCATTGGGGATAGAGCAGAGCACATGGAAGAGAGAATTAGAGAAAGCTCAAAGGTAGAAATCTAGAAAGAATACAAGTAGAAAATGAAAGAGATATAAGATATTTTAAAAATGAAGAAATTTTACAAGATCTATCTGATCCTTTTTGGGAGGACAGCAATAACTTAATGGGTATTCCAGAAAGAAAAAGGATAAAAGTGTTTATTTAAATAAATAACAACTGAGAACATTCCAAATCTAAAGAAGGAACTGAAAGTGCAAGTCAATGAATCTAAGAGAATACCTAATCACTCCAATGCAAATAGACCTTCTCCAAGACACAAAATATTAAAACTGTCAAAAATCATTAACAAAGAAAGAATTTTAAAATCATTGAAAGAAAAAAAAAAGGAACTCTGTTTGACTATCAGCAGATTCCTCAGTGTAAACTATACAATCCAGGAGGATTTCTCAAAGTTACACAAAACTTTGAATAAGGTAATAAATAAAATAAAATGATTGCAACTTTGTCAGAATAGGTTGCTAAGCAGTTAATTGTAGCATAAATGTTAAGAAGGGAAACAAACAAAAAAATATAACTATAGCTACATGAACTTGATAACATACTCAAAATATCAAAAAAAATTGTGATCAAGAAAACAAACGGTGAGAGAAAAAAAGATAAATCTTGAATAGATAAAAAATGATAGCATGCTATCAGCAGAAAAAGGAGTATATTATCTCTATGTTATACAAACTTCATTTCTTGGGCTTCCCTAGTGGCTCAGACAGTAAAGAATTCACCTGCAATGTGGGAGACCTGGCTTCAATCACTGGGTTGGGAAGATCCCCTGGAGGAGGGCATGCAACCTACTCTAGTATTCTTGCCTGGAGAATCCCCATGGACAGAGGAGCCCAGCAGGCTACAGCGCATGGGGTGACAGAGTCAGACATGACTGAGCAACTAAGTACACACATACAAACTTCATGGTAACCATAAAACCTAAATCTAGAACAGAGACATGAAACAAACAAAAAAAGGAAGTGAGAAAAACATCATAGTAAACCATCAAATCAAAACTGCAGACAGAAACACAAGGGAAAAGAATGCAATCCACATTGCAGGCAGATTCTTTAATGTCTGAGCCACCAGGGAAGTCCAAGAAATGAAATTTGTATAACACATTATTGAATAGTTCCTTTTCTGCTGATAGAGTGTCATCCTTTTTTTAATCATGAAGATGTAGAGCAACTAGAAAGCACAAGATAGAAAGGCAGTACTAAGTCTTCATGTATCAGTAGTGCCTTAAATATAAGTGGATTGAAGTTAGCAGCCAGATGACACAAAGTGGATGTATTGAAAACAAGCTCCAAATATATACTGCCTTCAGGAAAGCCAAATCAAGTCTGAAGACACTCATCAGCTTGGAAAGAAGGGATGGACTATGACATTTCAAGAAAATGGCCAGCAAATGAAACCTGCGGTAGGCATGCTCACATCAGCCAAAAAAGGTAACAAGAGACTAATTAACAAGATTAACAGTATATACAGGAGGTCATTCATCAAGAAGACACAGCAGTGATTAATATCTATGCACCTAACATTTCTGAAATTCTATGATGTCAACATCACACTGATTCCAAAACCAAAGATATCACACACACACAAAATTACAAGTCAATATCTCTGAAGAACATAGTTGCAAAAATATCCAATAAAATGTTAACAAATAAAACATAGCAACACACCGAAGGATCACACACCATAACCAAATGGGATTTATTTCCTGGATGCAGGATGGTTTAATATTCAAAAATCAACCAAAGTGATACATCACAGAAATGAAGCCATGTGATTACCTCCTTAGATGCAGGAAAAGCATTTGACAACCTTTAATACCCATTTGTGATCAAATTCCCAATAAAGTGGGTATAAAAGGAACATGAAAGTGAAAGTGTTTGTTGCTCAGTCATGTCTGACTCTTTATGATCAGAGTCATATCTGTGTCTTGTGAACCTTCCTGATGGGCTCATGGACTGTAGTCCATCAGGTCCATCTGTCCATAGAGTTCTCCAGGCAGGAATATTGGAGGGGATAGTGATCTCCTTCTTCAGGAGATCTTCCCAACCCAGGGAAAAGGAAGATACCTCTGCATAATAAAGGCCATATATGACAAGTTCACAGCTAACATCATACTCACTGCTGAAAAACTAAAAGTTATCATATAAGATCAGAAGCAAGACATGGATGCCCACTATTGTCTCATTCACTCAACATAATATTGGGAGTCTTAGCCAGAGCAATTAGGCAAGAAAAATAAATAAAAATCTCATATTAGAAGAAAGAAACAAAACTGTGACTACTTGATTTTATACATAAAACCTTAAAGACTCTACAAAAATACCTAGAAAAAATACGCAAATGCAAAAAGTTGAAGCATATAAAGTCAACACACAAGAATTGGTTATTCGATAAACTGATAGAAAGAAAATAAAAAAATAACTCCATTTACAATTACAAAAATAAGCATAAAACAGGCATAAATAGAAGCAAGGAGGTGAAAGACCTGAAAACTAGCAGACACTGTTCAAAGAGATTAGAAAAGACATAGATAAATGGAATGATATTTCTTACTCATGAATTGAAAGAATTAACATTGTTAAAACACCCATATTAGCTAAAGCAAACTATAGATTCAATGAAACCTCTATCAAAAGGCCAGGTACATTTTTCAAAGAAAAGAATTGCAAAAGATCCAGAATATCTAAAACAATCCTGAGATAAATAAAAGAACAAAGTTGGAGGAGACATACTCTCTGATTTCAAACAACATTACAAAACCATAGAAATCACAACAATGGATGGGCATTTACAGAAGATATACAGATAAATGGATGAAAATTAAGATCTTCCAAATATATGGACAATTTATTTAAGACAAGGAGATTAAGAACATACAATGAAGAAAGGATAGTCTCTTCAATAAAGTGGGTAGCTGTATGCAAAAACTAAAACTAGACTACTGTATCACACCATATGCACAAATAAATTAATTCAAAATAGAATAAATACTTGAATGTAACACCAGAAACCATAATGCTCCTATAAGAAAACATAAGCAGTGCACTTTTTCATATGGGTCTTAGCAATGTATCTGTAGATATAAGTCCTCAGGCAAGGAAAACTAGAGCAAAAATAAATGGGCTTACATCAAACTAAAAATTCTGTAAAACAAAAGAAGCATCAATAAAACCAGAAGATAACCTATTGTCTAGGAGTGCGTTTTTGCAAATGATATATCGATGAAGGGTTATTATCAAAAATTTACAAAGAACTTATATTAATCAACATCAAAATAAATTTTTAAAACCCCAACAGGCTGATGAAAAAAAAAAAATAAATGGAGGAAGTGAATAGACATTTTCTTGAAAAAGACATACACATGACCAACAGGAATGTGAAAAAGTGTTCAACATCACTTATTAGGGAAATAAAAATAAAAGTCACACCTATCAGTATGACTATTATAAAAAAAAGTATGGTAAAACCACTACAACATTTGTAAGGTAATTAGCCTCCAATTAAAATAAATAAATTAATTTACAAAAAAGAAAAAAATATTATTCACTAATTTTTTTTCTTTACATTTTTGTGTTGGCTTTGCCATACATTGACATGAATCCACCATGGGTATACATGTGTTCCCTTTGGACTCTATGGGAGAGGGCAAGGGTGGGATGATATGGGAGAACGGCATTGAAACATGTAAATTAATCATATGTGAAATGAATCACCAGCCCAGGTTTGATGATGAAAAAAAACCTTTTATAGTGTCAAAATAAAAAAAAAAGCAAAGAATAAAGTGTTGGTGATGATATGAAGAAAAGGGAACCATAACACACTGTTGGTAGCAGTGCAAACTGGTAGTCATTATGAAATACAGTATGGTGATCTTTAAAAATATGAATATCATATAACCCAGCTATTCTAGTTCTGGATATTTATCCAAACAATATGATCACATTAAATCTAAAAGGATGTTTACATCTTCATGTTTATGGCAGCATTATATACAATAGTCAAGTTATGGAAACAACTTAAATGTCCATCAATATATGAATGGATAAAGAATATGTATTCATTTTCAAAAAGTGAAACTGTGCCTCTTTCAATAGCATGAATGAACCTTGATGCTATTATACTAACAGAAGTAAGTCAGTTGGTTAAAGACAAAACCCATGTGATTTCACTTATGAATAGAATATAAAAAATATACAAATAAACAGGTAAAACAAAATAATTGAACAAACAGAACAAAAAACAAACACATAGACACTGAGAACAAAGGAGTGGTTACCAGAAAGGAAAGGGCAAGGTAACAGAATGGATAAAAGGGATACCCTGCATGGTGAAGGACAGAAATGAAATTTGTGGTGCTGAGTACTCTGTAGCACACACAGAAGCACAAATGTGAAGTTTCACACATGACATGTTATAAACCAATGTTACCTCAATAAAAATAAATTTTAAAATAGCTTAGTCTCTATCACTATTAGAAATGAAGGTAGCTATTTGTAGGACACATATTTTAAAGAAATATTGGATCAGCCAACATTTTCATTTTTTTCCCCATAAGAGAGCTCTAGTAGTGCTTATTTGTCTTTAACTTCACTCAAAACAATTTTGTTAGATTATATTACGGCAGTTGTCATATCAACGTGCACTAAAACAAATATCAAAATCAATGAAGTTTTGTGTAGTCATTTTAGTATTGAAGATGGAAAAATAAAAAAATTGGCATATGATTTTATTATTTTAATAAATGTAAAAATGCAACTGTACACAAAAAAATATTTGCACAGTGTTTGGAGAAGGTGCTGTGTTTTGTGTTGGAGGTCTCTCGCTGAATGATGCTCCACAATTGAGTAGAAAAGTTGAAGTTGATAGTGGACAAATTGAAACATTCACTGAGAGCAATCAACAATATACTAGGTGGGAAGTAGTCAATATACACAAATTTCCAAATCAAATATTGAAAATCATTTACATAACTTGGCTATTTTAATTGCTTTGATATTTGGATTTCACATAAGTGGGAAAAAAAAAAAAAAACCCTTCCTGACCATATTTCTACATGCAATGCTCTCCTTAAAGTGACAAAAATATTCATTTTTAAAACAAATCATGACAGCGATGAAAAGTGGATACTGTACAATAATATGGGATGGAAGAGAGCAAAGGAAATTTACCATCACCAACCACACCAAAGGCCTGTCTTTATCCAAAGAAAGTGATGCTGTGTATATGGTGGTATTGGAAGGGAGTCCCCCACTATGAGCTCCTTCTAGAAAAGCAAATGATCAATTCCAAGAAGTACTGCTCCCAATCAGACCAATTGAAAATAATGCTTCATGAGAAGCTGCCAGAAATAGTCAACAGAAAATACAAAGTCTTCCATCAGAATAATGTAAGACCATGTTTCTTTGATAACCAGATAAAAACAGCTACAGTTTTGGAAGTTCTGATTCATCTGCCATATTTGCCAGATAGTACACCTTCAGATTTCCACTTATTTTGTTCTTTACAAAATTCTTCTTTTTCCTTTTGTACCTGGCTTTTTTTTTTCTTTACATTATCGTGTTGGTTTTGCCATACATTGACATGAACCCGCCATGGGTATACATGTGTTCCCCTTCCAGAACCCCCCTCTCACCTCCCTCCTGATTCCATCTCTCTGGGTCATCCCGGTGCAGCAGCCCTGAGCACCCTGTATCAAGCATCAAACCTGGGCTGGCGATTGATTTCACATATGATAATTCTTTTAATGGAAAAATAATCAATATTTTTTAATGTGTAAAAGGCTTTACTCAAAAAGATAAAGAGCTTTGGGAAGATGGGATTATGAAGTTGCCTGAAATATGGCAGAAGGTAGTAGAATAAAATGATGAATATATTGTTCAATAAAGTTCTTGATGTAAGTGAAAAATGTCTCTTTTTTTTTTACTTTACAACCAAAGGAAATTTTGGTCACGCTCAATACATAAAAAGCTAAACATTATTTCACTCTGTGTGTGTGTGTGTGTGCTTAGCTATGTCCAACTCTGCGACCCAATGGATTGTAGCCCACCAGAGACTGTCCATGGGATTTTCCAGGCAAGAATATTGGAGTGGGTTGCCATTTCCTACTCCATGGAATCTTTCTAATTCATGGATTGAGCCCATGTCTCTTGTGTCTCCTGAATAGACAGGTGGGTTCTTTACCAGTTGAGCCACCAAGTAAGCCATTTTCACTCTAAATGTATAGAAATGCAAAACTTTAATCATCACTCTCGTTTACCTTCTACATTATTTTTTTTAAAGAAAAATAATCAGTTCCTAAAATATACTATCTTTCTATTTATTTTTGTCTTTCTATTCATTTATTGGCCACTTTGCTCAGGCCCTGTATTTCCCTCATTTGGATTGCGTTCTTGCTTTTACTGCTACCAAAGTCATCTTTCCTGAGCTATGGCTCTGAAGTCAACATTACCTTACTTCACGATTTGTTACCCTTGCTTTGAAACCCAGTTACCTAATAATATTTTCTGCCCTTTTTATATATGCTTCATTATAAGCAACTTGGTTATTTATTTACTTATTTTATTGTTGCATGCCTTCTTTTGCTCAAAAATTTATTTTTTTTTTATTTTTTTTTTTAATTATTGTTTTAGCCATACATTGTTATGATATCACCATGGGTCTACATATGCCTCCCCTCCGGGTCCCCCCTCCCTCCTCCCTCCCCCCCGGGAAATCTCGCTGCACCAGTCCCGAGCATCAATCCTGGGCTGGCGATTGATTAGACACATGACAGTTAACATGCTTCAATGCCCTTCTCCCATCTCATCCCACCCTTACCCTCATCCACAAAGTCCACAAGTCTATTCTATACATCTGCGTTCCTTTTGTTGTCTCCCATGTTGGGTTCTCATTACTGTCTTTCTAAATTCCATATATATGTGTTAATATACTGTATTGTTGTTTTTGCTTCTGGCTTACTTCACTCTGGATAATGGGCTCCAGTTTCGTCCATCTGAGTAGAATTGCTTCAAATGAATTTTTTTTTAATGCTGAGTAATATTCCATTGTGTATATATACCACAGCTTTCTTATCCATTCGTCAGTTGATGGGCATCTAGGTTGCTTCCATGTCCTGGCTATTGTAAACAATGCAGCGATGAACATTGGAGTACACGTGGCTCTTTCAATTCTGGTTTCCTCGGTGTATATGCCCAGCCCCTCGTATAGCCAAAGCAATCTTGAGAAAGAAGAATGGAACTGGCGGAATCAACCTACCTGACCTTAGGCTATACTACAAATCCACAGTCATCAAGACAGTATGGTACTGGCACAAAGACAGAAACATAGATCAATGGAACAGAATAGAAAGCCCAGAGATAAATCCACGCATCTATGGACACCTTATCTTTGACAAAGGAGGCAAGAATATACAATGGAGAAAAGACAACCTCTTTAACAAGTGGTGCTGGGAAAACTGGACAGCCACTTGTAAAAGAATGAAACTAGATCACTTTCTAACACCATACACAAAGATAAACTCAAAATGGATCAAAGATCTAAGCATAAGACCAGAAACTATAAAACTCCTAGAGGATAACATAGGCAAAACACTCTCTGCTATAATCCAAAGCGGGATACTCCATGACCCACCTCCCAGAATATTGGAAATAAAAACACGAATAAACAAATGGGACCTAATTAAAATTAAAAGCTTTTGCACAACAAAGGAAACTATAAGCAAGGTGAAAAGACAGCCTTCAGAATGTCAAAAAATTTTTATTTAGCTATAGATTCTCCTACAATTTATGAATTTTCCCAAAATTGCTAACATTTTCATAACCAAAAATTTGGACTCTATATAAATGAGTTCTCCCTCATAATATTTTTTGAAATTCTCTGATGGAAAGCAATGTTACTTATAATTCAATGTTAGCATTTCTTTGCTTACCTGTTTTAAAGATATGTTTGTTTAATTGTTTATGCACATGAGTTTTCTCTTATTCATTATAAATTATTTAAGCCACTTTTTTTTTAGTAAATTCATGATTTTTTCCATTCATTGTACTTTGGACATAGAATGGTCTTAGTATAAATTTTTTGATCGATTGAATTAATTAAAGACATAATTAATTATTATTTTATTATAATCGGCATTTAATTTTGCATTTATGTCCTTGTGTGGCAGAAGCAAGTCTGTACAGCAGAGTGTAGTGTAAATGTACAGTGTTCTCAATGCAAATGCAATTAATAAAACATTTTAGTTTTTCTGAAATTTGAGAGTATACACAAAGGTATTTTGAACTTTTCTCATTTTACTGGCAATCACGTGACATATAATTCCAAATCTCTCTTTATGTAAACAAATCATATGTTCTGATAAAAAATAAAATTAGTAATTTTTGAGCACAGAAATGATTTGTTACATGAAAAAAAAAATAACATTTGAGAATCATGGTTGTCAATTCTTAAGTGTTTGTGCTAAAATAAACAAAAGCTTATATCAGTATTCTTCATTACTCTTCAGAACAATTTTCTTAATTAATTCTTAATTAAACATGCACTCTTAAAACCACTGAATGTTATAAAAATATTCTTAGCTAATTGTACCTCATTGTACTTAAACCATTTACTCAACATAAAATCCAATATTATTAAACCTGATTAATTACAAGCAGAAATAAAATAAAGGCAATTTCAATGCATAATTAGATCAGCATAAAAATATACAAGTAGATTTTTCTAAAATACATTGCAAATAATACCATCAAGAAAAATCAGATTTTATACTTTATACTTTGATTTATATAAATTTTTATATTTTGATTTCTTATAGTAAACATTAATGAGAGAAAGATAACCTTATACACAATTGCTCAATTTTACTTTTTCTGCTATATTTATAAATATATTTTATTCATGCAGAGTTGTATTACAGACTATCTTCTACATTTTGGTGAAGCTCAAATGAGTTTTCAAGTACTCTGTCTTGTCCTTGGATTTTTAATTACCAGTATTAGCATTATAAAGAGCTAGAATATGCAGACATCACTGACATGTTGTGTTAAACATGAAGCTCGCAAACAATGCTTGTGATCTAGAGACAGTTTGGGAGTTTGGGATGGACATGTACACATTACTATATTTAAAATGAATAACCAACAGGGACCTCTTGCATGGCACATGGAACTCTAATCAATGTAATGAGGCAGCCTCTATGGGAGGGGCATTTGGAAGACAACAGATATATGTATATGTGTGGCTGAGTCCCTTCACCTTTTACCTGAAACTATCACATTTTGATCAGCTATATCCCAACACAAAACAAAAAGCTTAAACAATGAATAAGATAGTTTGCATCTTAACCCCTACAGAGCCTAAAACCTGGGGTTTAGAGAAATACACTATGGCAAGTGCTGCAGTCCATGGGGTCGCAAAGAGTCGGACGCAACTGAGCGACTGAACTGAGTGCTCTTCGGAATTTACTCAGTAGGTCAGTGGTAAAGAAGCCACCTCCAATGTGGGAGCCACAGGAGATACTAGTTCAGCTCCTAGATAGGGTAGATCCCCTGGAGGAGGGCAGGGCAACCCACTCCAGTATTCTTGCCTGGAGAATCCCATGGACAGAGAAGCCTGCTGGGCTACAATCCCTGGATTCACCAAGAGTCAAACATGACTTAAGTGATTTAATGTGCAGTGGCTCAGATGGTAAAAAATTCATCTGTGATGCAAGAGATCTGGGTTTGATCTGTAGATACTGATGTCCTGATATTCTTATAATTTTCATTATAAAGGATCCTCACATGAATAACAAAAAATGGTTTTGTAGAAACAAAGATCTCAATAAAAATTGACAATGTTCTGAAATTTATTCTTTTGATACTTTAATCTCTTCTCTCAGTAGCATTTTAGTGCTGCAACTTGAAAGATGAAAAGAAGTTATCCAGGTTGAGAAGTTGCTGTAAAACATGCAAAGGGTACTAAATGTCTTCAGTGCAAACTCTTTACTGGTTCTAGCAAAAATTTGCTCTCTCTAGACTAATACAAAATCCTAATACTAGACTAATGCTAATACTCGGCTAATTCTAATCCTAATGCTAGACTAATACAAAATACTAACAGAAAATTCCACTGTGTCCTCTTATCTACCTGACCCAGTGCAGAGAGACACTTCTAAAAATGTAAATTAGATCCTTTTATTTCCCCATTAAACTCATGAATGGGTTTTCCTTGTTCTCCAAATAAAATATACACTTCTTCCCATGATCAGGAAGGCTGATTAACCTCATTCTGGCTAACTTTCCAACTTGACTCCTTATTCTCACCACTATAGCAAAGTCTGGCCCTGTCCCCCACAGCCTTATTTTAGTTCCTTAATAAAACCATGCCTTCTGTAGCCTCCCAGAGTTTTACATCAGCTTGTTCTACACAAGCTCTTCACACACTCATTTGAACCCCACCCAGCTCACATGCCACATATTTAGAGAGCCATTTCATTTTTTTTTGCCACATTAAAATATATATTAGGCACACAATACATAAATACACATGAGTATTGGTTGATCTTCATAATCACGTATCCAAAAGAGTAGTGCCTTATCTAATTGTCAATTCACAACACAGAATTCATGAATTTCTTTCGCCCTCCATTTCTGTTTATGTCCAGTTCATAATGTGTCAGTATCTTAGGCCTGTGAGCTGATGGTTTTCAGAAACCTGGAGCCCTTTATGCTTCAATGTATATATATCCCAGAGAAGGCAATGGCACCCCACTCCAGTACTCTTGCCTGGAGAATCCCAGGGACTGCGGAGCCTGGTGGGCTGCCGTCTATGGGGTCGCACAGAGTCGGACACGACTGAAGCGACTTAGCAGCAGCAGCAGCAGTATATAAATCCAGTTGGAAAAAGTCCTACACTGCAACAAGCTTCGGTGAAAATATATGCAAGTAACTTTCCCTTAAAAGCCTAAGAAAACTTATTTTGTCTCACTTTGAACCAGGCACTGTTTCCAAGAAAAGGAAGCAGAGTGCGGAGCTTAATTTAACGCCTGGAGGTGAGGAAGCTCTAAAGCCTCAAAGGCATATGGAATCCCAAGTAGAGTGTGAGGGGCAATGACTGAGAAAAGTGAAGAGGCGAGATGCTGGAAAGACATTTAGCCCTGTCTTTCTTGCCTTCTTTCTATTTTTACTGCTCTGTTAATTATCTCTTTCTCTCAGAAATGGGAAGGGCCTTGTGTGCCTTGTCTTTAATCATTTTTTATACTGCAGCGTTTTGGGTATTAATGCAAAAAGTGTGCTGGATGGAGGGAGCATGAGCTAGCATATGCAGAAAGACAATGAGGGAAGGAGCTGGAGCCAAAATGTAAGTGGGGTTAATCATGAAGTGCCCCACTTTAAATAAGCATGAGGGACTTCCCTGATGGTCCAGTGGTTAAGAATTCACCTTCCAGTGTGCAGGATACAGGTTCAATCCCTGGTCAGAGAAGTAAGATTCTACAGGCCACAGTGCCATAATTACCAAAACTCTGTTCTGAAAGGAAAGATCCACCATGCCACAAAAGAGATCTCATGAGAAGCAACTAAGACTTAACACAGCCAAATACATAAATAAACAAGTAATAAAATAAAATAAAGTAGAAAGAGCTGAGTTAAATCACAGCAACAAATTATGCACTCACTAGCAAAAGCAACGAAAGTTTACTCAGTCTGTGCTCTGTGTGATGCTCACAGCTCTGTACTGTCTTCCAGAGTTCAAGTTGGTAAAGGATTATGTCAGTCAGTCCCTGTTTTCACCACCAATTGTCATGAGGAAGTCCTGCTCTCGCTCTTGGAGTTTCTACAAATAAATGATTTGTGTCACCTCTGCTCATATTTCATTTAGCTGAAGCAGGTCACATTCAGCTTCAGACAGCAAGCAGGGAAATCCCTTTAACTACATGCCTGAAATATTTGGGATGGGCTCTTTTGCCAAAAATAGCACATTTAAGAGTCTTTTATCAATGTAAAAGGCAACATGCAGATGAGAAAAGCTGTGATGAAAGTAATGGAAAGAATTTTGTTCATAACAACCATCTTAGCCTAGATCATAATTTTTCCAGGGCTTATTATTGATTATTGTCATCTAAGCTGCTTTATTAAATTTTATCATATATTTAAGTTAGCTGAATGCTTTTAAGAAAGAACTAAGAGTATAGGAACTAGCTGTACTAGAGGAAATAAAGCTGAAATAGTCTCAAATTGTAAATGATTCATTTAAAGCATATCATTGTAAAATATTGGGTAAAGAACTTTTTCTTTTCTTTTCTTTTCTTTTTTTTTAAGGATTTGTCTTCTTGAACAGAGAGCAGTTTGTGGGCTCTTCTTCCATGAAGTAAATTATCCAAACTGAATTTATAGCTTATTTTACACAATAAAAGCTTAAATAAGGGAAATAAATAAGGAATTCAGATTTTAAATATGAAGTGAGTTGCTGCTGTTACCATTGGGCCTTTGTGTCTACATGAGACTCAACCATTCTTCAAAGCAGAGCACAGTCCATCTTCCCTATAATCATTTCCCCAATTCATCAAATATTAAAGTACTTCTTTTTTCAAATTTCTGCAGAAATTTTGACTTTAATACTGCAAATCATTAATTTCATAGATTTTTCCATCCTTGCCTTTAATTATTATTTAAACAGTTAAATTTTCATATGATTCTTCAGTTGACTAAATATTACCTTGTCAACTAGGTTAGAAACTTTTTATGCAAATTTTACTATGAATTATAGATCTTTGTATCTTCATATTTCTTTGTACATCTTCTTAGAGCTAGTGCATAACCTATTGAATTATTATTGGTTTTATCTTTAAGTGCATAGCATAGCAGAAATCCAATTGCAATGAAAAAGAAGTCAAACAATACCTATATTTCACCTTTATTATCAGTTAAATAAATGTATCAGAAAATCTGTTGTGCAATGTGCAGTGAAGGATTTGCATAGTTATGGAAGAGGAGTGGGATGAGAAGAAATATGAGTAGATTTAATTTGTATAAGAGGGATAAGTGCTCATGAATTTAGTCAACCAATAAACATTTTTCCAGCCTGTGACCAGCACTGGACTGCATGTTGGGGTCATTCTTGAACAGGTCAGGAAAGCCACTTGTCTTCACAAACTTAGAATCTAATAAGGAAAGTTAAAAAGGAAAACTAATGACAGCATATTTGATTTGCTATTGCAATAAATCATTCAGTGAATTTTACATTTTCTTTGTGAAGACAACGTACAGCTTAAATACAGGATTCTGTACATGTCTTTTCAGCAAAAAAAGTCGTGAGAATGGGATTCATTATGTCATTGTGTTGGTGTGGCAGTAGATATAAGTATATACACATACATGTGTGGCTAACCGGAACTTGAAAGTCCACAGAATTTCCCAAAATTGAATTTTACATGTTAAGTACTTCAAATACTGTAAATACAGCTGTTAGCCCTCAAAGTTAGTATCACTACAATTTTTTTTTCTGCTACTGAGCCATAGCCAAGCAAAATAAGAATTCATCTTACCATCCAGAATATACATTAGATCTATACCCAAAATGGGAGCATTCTCTTTTCTAGAAGGTGGGGCCTTCAGGATTTGGCTAATGAATGCCTGTAACAAGAAAATTAGTGGGGCTTTATGTGAAGAACAAGCTTATTGATCTGGTTAGTGATATTATGAGCAAATTCAGCAGAGAAACTTTGTCTTAAAGTGTTTTAAAAATGCATCTCAAAATGTAAGATACAAGAAGAAAATTTAACAAAAATAAATATAACTTTGGCTTACATGCCTCTGTTGAATATCTTTTATATAACTTCCCTTGCATATGTACTAATAGAAAAAGAGACTTATTGATGGAAACAATACTTTTGTAAAAGTGGATCAGTCAACCATATTTAACGCTTCTGACATTTTGATGATATCATATGCAGTGTCTTTTACATTTTAGCTTTCATTTATTTAGTTTGCATTTTCATATCTTCTTGGAAATTTCTGTTTATTTAAGGGAACTATCATATTCCTATTTGCATCATCTTGCTAATATAGCCAAGTGATTATTACTTTTAAAACTTTACATCCACCAGAAGAACAACTTCTGAACTTTTATTTTTCTTCACAGTGTAAGAAATTATCTTGCATATTGGACTAATAAGGCAAATTTTCTGCTTCCAGATTCTGCTAACGTTTATTATTTTTATATAATTTAAAGTGCTACATTTAGCGTTATTAATAAATATTAGCTAAATTTCCTGTGTTGTACAATATATCCTTGCAGCCCATCCTACACCAAATAGTTTGTAACCCCTTCTCCCCCTTCCCATATTTTATCCCTCCCTCTCTCCCCACTAGAAATCACTAGTTTATTCTCTACATCTCTTAGTCTATCCCTCTTTTCACTAGTTTGTTGTATTTTTTAGATTCCACATATAAGTGATATCATGTAGTATCTGTTTTTCTCTAACTTATTTGCTTAGCATAGTACCCTCCAAGTCTATCCATGTTACTGTAAATGGCAAAATGTCTTTCTTTTTTATGACTGATTGTACTCCTTGTATGTGTGTGTGTGTTTGTGTGTGTATTCCATATCTTCTTTATCCATTCATCCATTGATGGGCATTTAGGCTCCTTCCATATCTTGGCAACTGTAAATAATGTTGTTATGAACTTTGGGGTGTATATATATTTTTGAATTCATGTTTTTGTTTTTTCAGATATAAACCAGGAGTGTGGGTTATATGGTAGCTCTATTTTCAGTCTTTTGAGAAACCTCTGTACAGTTATCCATAGGGATGGCACCAATTTACATTCCCACCAACAATGTACAAGGGTTCCCTTTTCTCCACATCTTCACCAATATTTCTTGTGTTCTTTTTGATGATAGCCTTTTTACATATGTGAGGTGATAACTCAGTGTGATTTTATTTGCATTTATCTAATAATTAACAGTGTTGAACATATTTTCATGTGCTTTTTGACCATCTATATATTCTCTTTAGAAAAATAACTTTTTAGATCTTCTTCCCATGTTTAAAAAACTTTATTAATGTATAGTTGATTTACAATGTTGTCTTAGTTTCTTTTGTAAAGAAAAATGACATGTATATATAATTTTAATATTATTTTCTGTTATGATTTAAAACAATATATTGAATACAGTTCCCTGTGTTTTACAGTAGGATCTTTTATTTTTAATAGTTTGCACCTGATAATTTCAAGCTCTCAATCCTTTCACTGTCCACTCACCTTTCATTTGTCAACCACAAGTCTATTCTCTGTTATCTGCGAGTCTATTTCTGTTTCATGAATATATGTATTTGTGTTGTATTAAATGTTTTAGATTTCACATATAAGTGATGTCATATGGTATTTGCCTTTCTCTTTCTGACTTGCCTCACTAAGTTTGATAACTTTTAGGTACATCAATGTTGCTGCAAATTGAATTATTTACTTATTTTTATGGATGAGTAATATTTCACTAAGCAGGGCATGGCAACCCACTCCAGTATTCTTTCCAAGAGAATCCTCATGGGCAAAGGAGCCTGACAGGGTACAATACATAGGATCTCAAAGAGTCAGACACAACTGAAGAGAACGAGCATGAGCAATGTCTCAACATGTGTGTGTGTGTGCATACACACACACACACACACATCACATCTTCTTTATCCATTCATCTGTCAAGGGACATTTAGGTGGTTTCCATGTTTTGGCTATTGTAAATAGTGTTACTATGATATAGGAGTGTATGTATCTTTTCAAATTATATTTTTGTTGGGATATATGCCCTGGAATGGGATTGCTGGATAACATGACATTTTTATTTTTATTTTTTGAGGAAAATTCCATTCTGTTTTCCATAATGGCTGAACAAACTTACATTTCCACAGCAGCGTAAGAGCTTTCCCTTTTTCCATACCCTGTCCAGCATTTATTATCTGTAGACTTTCTGACCACTGGTAACTCATTGCAGTTTTGATTTGCATTTCTCTAATAAATAGTGATAACGAACATCTTTTCATGTGCTTATTTGTCATCTACATGTCTTCTTTGAAGAAATATCTATTTATGTCTTCTCCTATCTTTTAAATATAGGATAGGTTGTTTTTTATATATACATATGTATTGAGCTGCATTAGCTCTTTGCACATTTTGGAGATAAATCTCTTATTAGTTGTATCATTTGCAGATATTTTCTCCCATCTAGTAGGATGTCTTTTCATTTTTTCCAATTGTTTCCCTTGCTGTGCAAAAGCTTTTAAGTTTAATTAGGTCTCATTTGTTTATTTTTGTTTTTGCTTCCTTTATTTTATGAGAGGGACCAAATAATATTGCTGCGATTTATGTCAAAGAGTACCCTGACTATGTTGTTTTATAGCACCCAGTCATGCATTTAGGTCTTTAGTCTATTTTCAGTTTCTGCTAAGGTTTTAATTTACACTGTTAATGTAAAATTTTAATATAGTATTCAATAACTGATGGTAGCCATACTAGCAGCACTTGACATCTACCTTGTGTTCTTAGAGGTAACATAACTCTTTACCAAACTAAACCATCCTTCTGAGAGTATAGAAAAAATCCTGTAGTTACACAAATTATCCTTCTAATCCTTAATCCAAGAGATTTCTTGGGCTATTTTGGGGGAAAATAAGATTGTACCACATGACTTCAAGTAGAAGTAAGTTAAGCATGTTGAACACATCTCAATTTTTTGAACACAACTAAAATTTTAATTAGCAACTTGTAAAATGTCATAGCTATTTACATAACCATTTCTAGTTTATATCTTAATCATGCAGAGTATCTCAGCAAAACAGCAGTTATCAAGTGATGATAACCTGTCATTTGATAGTTCAGTAAAATTGGATTAATCTCTTTGTATTAGAGTTGCTCAGAAATAAAGAGCCATTGTCACTGTTGTTGTTTAGTTCCATCCTACACTTTTGCTACACCATGCGTTGTAGTCCACCAGGTTCCTCTGTCCATGGAATTTCCCAGGCAAGAATACTGGAATGGGTTGCCATTTCTTTCTGCAGGGGATTGTCCTAACATGGATAAAATCTGTATTTCCTGCATTGGTGGGTGGGTTATTTACCCTGAACCACCTAGGAGCATATGGCCCAGTGGTAAAGAACCTGCATGCCAATGCAGGAGATGCAAAAGATGCAGGTTTGATCCTTAGGTCAAGAAGATCCTCTGAAGGAGGACATGACAACCTGCTCCAGTATTTTTGCTTGGAGAATCCCATGGAGAGAGGAGCCTGCTGGGTTATAGTCCATGAAGTTGCTAAGAGTCAGACACCACTTAGTGACTGAGTGCACACACACACACATATGTAGATATATATATATATATACACACACATATATTATATATAAATATACAGATAGATATATAGATGTATATATGTTTGTATCTATATAAGTATGTAAACATGTATGTATATATGTAGATATATATATATAGTAGATATATATTCCTATATATCTATATAGATATACTCTCCAAAATAGATAGATATATAGATATACCTTACAAAGTCTGTAGTGTCAGTCCAGAAAGTCTGCAATGTATCAGGAATCTTTCAGACTCAATATTCTGGAGAAGGGATGCTGCCTGTCTAGTACAAAAGCCTCCAGGAGGAGTTCAGGAAATCTGATATTCAGTTCATCAGAGGGCATTTGAGTTTGCTGGAGAATTTCTTTTTGCATAGGGAGGCCAGTCTTTTTGTTCTATTCAGACCTTTGATTGATTAGATGAGTTCCACTCATACTATGGAGGGCAATCTACTCTCTTCAGAGTTTACCCATATAAGTGTTAATCTCATCCAAAATACTCTCTGAGTTGATATATAGAATTAACCATTACAACTTTATAACCACATTTCTGCCTTGTACTTATTAGCATTTTTTTTTAACATCCTCATGTCAAACTAAATTTTTTTATGTTATGTTCATCTTATAATCTTCCCAGCATATTCAGTTCTCTGGGTAGTAAGTAGGGTTTTCTTTTAAATAGTAAAACTCCAGGTAAGAAAGAACATACAACTTAATTTTTTGATAACTTAATCTCAATATGCCCCTAACTTTTTGTAAAATCTAAAACAATTTAATATAGTCAATTTGAGATAAACAAGCTTGCTTTATTATTTTCTTGACCCATATTAGCTTCTACTTAGCTCTTTCAAGATATTTACCCATCTGTTCTTCCTTTTGAGGATAGAGTTCATTTCTGGACCTCTATATTCTGACATGACATCAAGGAGAGTGTCTGATCCTTGGTGGTGCCCACCTATCAGGATCTGGCATGTTTGGTTCTAGGTAGCTCCTTTATATCCATGACACCATCTGTTAAGATTTCTGTGGTCTCACATGGGCTTCAGGGGAGAAACCATGCAGTTGAGGATCCTTTGAGATCTGTACACTCTCAGTTTTTACTAAAGCAGTTTTGACGGTCACATGATGATTTAGCTCTTCCCTCATCCAGTCTAGGGCATGAGGCTAGACAGGTCTGTTTCCAATTCTTCATCCTCTTGCTCTGTACTCACCCATATAACTTCAGTATTGTCACGTGAAAGTAGTGTTGGGAAATTCTGCAAAGGTCTCACATTCAAGAGCATTAGTAAAGAGTCAGGAAATAATCCTTTCCATTCCCATATTTTGCTAAATTTCCCTAGTAGATGCATCATAGCCTTGCCACCACAGACAACAAGGCTTAAAGGAGCAGCCACAGACATTCCTTCTCAGACACTCCCATAGCAGCTGCATCAATTATTTATGTTTTCTTTTAAATTTTTCTTCCTTACCTTTAAGTATCTTGGAAATCACATTAATATACTAAGAAAATAGAAATGATAATTTTACTGATACATATTTTTATAAATTTAAGTTATTAGAATATACTTAATCTACAGATACGGAAAAACTAGAATTTAGAAATGTAAAGCATTTTCCACAAAAATTATTCAAACTATTAAATTCTGCATGGGAATTTACAAAGACAAATTTGATTATTTTCACCATTTTTATCATATTTCTGTGGCCATAAACCCAGCTTGCCTTCATTGATGGTTGACATAGAGGGAAAAATTACTAAGAAAAACATCACATCCTGTTCATAATTCCTGTAAAGCTAGTAGCCAAAACAGCATGTTTATCCTCTCTCTACTCTTAAATCCTAGCATTACAATTATAAGATAATAAAAGCCATTAAAGGGATAAAGACAATAAAATTTACTGATGACCATAGCAGATGACAGATGTCAGATTGTTTATGATGCTCTTCAAATAAAAAAAACTGATTTAGGATTAAAGTTCCTCTTCTTTCTCCTTCCCCTTCTTCTTTCTAATAAGAACCTGTGGCCTAAAAAGCCAAAATATGTAAAATTGTGCCATAAAATTCAAGAATGTCTTAAGAAATTTGGGCAATGGTACCTTTGAAAGTGTGTCATTTAATAGGGCTAAAATGGGGAGAATTTGTGAAAAGATAATTGAAATTATATGGAATACATTGTGTTATTTCCAACATAAACACCTAGTAATCCATTTTCTACAATAACAGAGGACTGAAGTTTTATTGTCAGTTGAGCTTGAACAACAGATGTTCTGAACTAGGTAAACATGCCTAGCTGAAAGAAGAAAAGAAAAAAAAAAAAAAAGATGAATTTGTAAATTGAATGGTATGAACCCAACAGTCTTTCTTAATTAGCATTAGATTGCTGGCCGTAAGCCTCAAACTCCTCTTAATAAAGCTCCTTTAATAAAATCCCACTTAATAAGATAATTTTTTCTGGAAAAACTGGCAAGCCTTAGAGACATGTACTACCTATCTACCAATCTTAGTATTTGTGAAATTGTCCTAAAAAAAGCTTTTCTTTTTCCAACTAGATCATCATAATATTAGACACAGTTGAGGAACTTTAGCCAAGCAAATGAAGACTTACTCTTAAATATGACAGCTATTCAAGAAAAAAATGAACATTCAAACAATCCTACAAAAATGGAAATAGAGTAAGAGAAAATGAAATGTATTTATGAGATACAGTTAATATGCTCAAATATAAGAGGCATAATTATACCCATCAAACAAAAGTATGATGTATTGGAAAATAAAGTATAAAAATATAAAATAGCCTATATATGTATACACACACACACACACACACACACACACACACACACACACACGGATTGGAGAAGGAAGTGAGGAAATGCAAACCACTTCAGTATTCTTGCCTAGGAAGTCCAATGGAGAGAGGAGCCTGGTGGGCTACAATCCACAAGGTCACAAAAGAGTCATACATGACTTAGAAACTAAAAAATAGTATGCATAGATATAAATAATTGTAAAAGTAAATATAACATTGTTGAAAAATATGATACCAAAAAAATGAGTTTGATGGTAAAATTTGGATACATTTCCTAAAAGGAAGAAAAAAATTGCAAAACTGAAAATTCTAGAGAAGCAATAAGCTAGCAAATCTGCTGGAAGGTAAAATGTTGAAATGATAAGTCTATAGTTTAAATAAAAGGAATTATGAAAATAATAAAAATAAATAATGAAAACAATAAAAATAAATAATGAAAATAATAAAAATAAACAATAATAATAATAAAATATTAAAGTGCTGATGGAGCCCACTGAGTGTTTATCATATGTCATGATGTATTTCAGAGCACTGAGCGTAAACAGAGATTTCCAGTCTGTAATTTCAACAGTATAAGTATTTTTAAAGTGTCTATCCATTATTTATTACATGGATTATCATTTGCCTCTTAACTAATATTCTTGTATCAGAAGTTTCTCCTTGAAAGCAATCTAGTATGAATTAGAAATTAATTTTTACCCTATACTTCAGGGCTACTGGTTTGGTTATTTACACAAAACACTCTATGAGCTATGTTTTCTTAGGTCAGATTTTCTTCCTGAAATACCTCATCCATTTTCATAAGTGTCTCAATACAATTTTGATTCATAAAGCCACTTTTATCTTAAGTTCATGCTACAGTTTATTATTTTTAAGTATTTATTGAACATCTCATCAAGATTCCACTGATATTGATAGCTTACAGTGAAAGGTATCAGATTCGCAATCTCTGAAGGAGAGAATTTCACCTCGGGACCAAAGAAACAGCTTTAGTCACTGAGAGCTTTGTGCAGCAAAAGTTTTATTGCAGTAAAAAAGGGATAAAGGACGTTTCTGACACAGACATCAGAAGGGGGCAGAGAGTGCTCCGTCTCTAGTCTTAGCAAGGGAATATATTTCTTCAATTGATTACTAACAATAGATGAGAAGAATGTCTTAAGATTGCAAAGGTCTTACCAGACCCACTCCCACAACATACATCTTAAGATAACAAGATTAGTCATAAGATTCATAAGAAGGAGAAACATGTCCTCAAGCAAGATATATTGCTGTTATATAATTAGTACAGAGCTGTGACTAAGATGAAGGGATATAGAAAAGGTTTGTGCTTTCTCCTCTTCAAGGTCACAGACTCCTTATCAACTTACCTAAGAATTAGCTCTCTCAATATTTCAGGGCCTCTATGGTTAATAAAAACAGTCTACTTTGTTTAGACAATTGCTATTATTACTGAGGGTAGAAACTCTAGTTTCATCAATATCATTCACTCTTTCTTATTTAATCACAAAAAACTTACATCTGTAGAATGTATCCAGATAAAATATTATATTTCATAAAGGTCATTACAGTTAGACATGATTATGAAACTAACTTCTGCTCAGTGAAATTTAAACATTTCAGAAAACAAAACATGAAATGTAAGCTGAGTTTGTTGTGCTGGATTTCTAAAGATGCTTCCTAAAATTGAAACAGATATCTTAGAAACATTTTCTGTTCTTCTTTCCACATCTTATCTAGAAGATGTGTGTGCTATGCCTATGAAATGAATTTAATCTTTAGTTAAGAACTTCTCTCAAACAAAACTCCATTCATCTTGGACTGCTTTCAACCATTTAAGAACAATACAATATCAATTCAACCTAATTTTTCCAAATGGAAGAAGAATGAACACTTTCCAACTCATTTTGTAAGGCCAGCATTAACTTAATAAAGTAAACACAAATATATATTAAATTCTTATGTATGAGTTGCTGTCTGTACATATATAATATTTCCTAGGTCTAGCCGTGGAAGGCCCAGAAAATTTACACCAGAATAGGAATGAATATAGAATATGTAAAGAGCCCAGAAAACTTGGCCTCTAAATACCACTTTTCCAATGAAAGGAACCATGACTCTTTTGAGAGTTGGTTGACTCCAGGGCTGAGTTAGGAAAAACGCACAGTGAGCCAGGAACATCTTGTAACACTGAAAAGTAGGGGAGCCTTAAAATATATTTGGAGGCATGTAAAAAGAACACAATAGGCAAAGTGAAAGTGATCCCAGTTGCTGAAGCAGAAAGAGATTTAACAACAGATTAAATAACAATAGAATTTTATTATGGCCTGCAGAATGCAATCAATATTTATAACTCATACTAATATAAACAAATTAACAACTGGGGAGAAAAATCAGCTCTCTTATAGTAGAATTCCATTTAATGGGGAGAGAATGGGGAAAGTGGAAAATCACCTTTAGAACACCCATTCATAACAGTTGGCTATGAATACTAGTTGGAGGAGAATGAAATATCCCATAAGTTCAAAATACATGATATGAGAGGTATCTTTAAATCACCAAAGGAAAAATGACAGCATTATGGCAAAAGGTTGGCAGAAGCTGCCCTGATGACTAACCAAGGGCCACATAAAAGGTCACATCAAAGCCACCTCAGATACATGACCCTGGTGACTGCTATACTAAGAAGCCGCCCTTCTTTGGCATCCTGGGCAAAAATGCATAACCTGAGGCTGGTCGTGAGCCAGTACCAGACAAAGCCAACTTGAGCTACATCTTACGGAATAACTGACCTCTGCTCCTCCAAAGCGTCCAGGGTGACTGCCAAGAAAGGACGGAAGGCTGTCACAGTTTAAAAGGAAGTGTGGAGACACGACAATTCAACAACGCATGAGATTCTGGATTAGATCCTTGAACAGAAAAAATTATGGGCATGGAAAAACTGAATCTTCAATAAAAGCCTCAGGTTAATTAATAGCACTGTAATAGTGTTGCTGCTGCTGCTAAGTCGCTTGAGTCATGTCCGTATAGTGTTATGTTGTATTAATTGTATTAATTTCTACTGTACAATACATATATATATACACACACACATTCTTTTCCATTTTATTTTGTTATACATTATTGAATATCATTCCCTGTGCTATACAGTAGCATCTTGTTCTTTATCCATCCTATACATACTCGTTTGCAAATTCCCAACCCATCACAATCCTACTCCCTTCCTTGGTGACCACTAGTCGGACGCAACTGAGGTGACTTAACAGCAGCAGCAGCAGTGTTTTCTCTATGTCTGTGAGTCTGTTTCTGCGTCATAGATAAGTTCTTTTGCATCATATTTTAGATTCCACATATAAGTAATATCATGTGGTCTTTGTCTTTCTCTTTTTGACTTACTTAGCTTAGTATGGTAATCTCTAGGTCCCTCCATGCTCCTGCAAATAACATTGTTTCACTCTTTCTTTATGATATTGCATATATGCACTACATCTTTGCTCACTTATCTGTCAGTGAACATTCAGATTGTTTCCAAGTCTTAACTATTGTGATTAATGCTGCTATGAACATAGGAGTGCATGTACATTTTCGAATTAAAGTTTTTGTCCAGATATGCATAGGAGTGGGATTTCTGGATCATATAGCTATATTTTTAGCTTGTTGAGGAAACTCCATATTGTTTTCCACAGTGGCAGCATCAATCTACATTTCCATGAACAGTGATGCTATCTTTATTAGTGTGTCTACTACCTACTGAATAATTCATGGCCACGTTTCTCCCTATGGCACTAATCATTTATATGATCATGTGCATCTGTCTTATACCATCTTGTTTATGGAATTTGTCTGATCTTTGTCCTATGGTTTTATGGATTCATTAGATTTCCTTCTATAATAGATAAACAGAATCTCAAAGATCTCCAAATCCTCATGACTGTGAAGAGTAAGAAGGATAGATGTAGACAGATTGATAAGTGACACTAAAGCAAATGCTCAAAGTTAAAATTGGATTAAGGTCTCAGTGCTTACAAATAAAGCTTGGCATGATAATATATTTATGCTATTTCAAGTAGTCATAGTTTGTTTAAACCACATACATTAATAAAATAAACAGAATGAGTGATAGCAAGATATGCTATTTTTAGAAATGTTCTATGTAAAATAAAATGTATGTGAGTAGAATATATTTTACAAGCTATATACCACATCCCAGAAAAGAAATAAACTCAAATACAGAAATTTAGTCCTACTGAGATAAGTACACAAGGATTTCACTTGTGGATTCATTTAAAATATGTTTCTTTGATGTCTCTCTATTAATAATCCTGTGAGGAAGAAAGTAGAGAGAGGGATGGACTTCAAAGTGACACAAAGGTACTTTGGGGGTTGTTATCTGATTATGGTATTGATATAATGATGATTAATTCTGATTAATCTGTGTAGAGCCTAAGTGATTCCCTCTTAAAAAGAGGAGCTGCCATCTTGTGATAGAAGACATCACTCAAGTTCCCCCACCCCCAGGTCACCACCCTAGACATGACTGCCAATCAGGGGTTAGTACTGCCAATCAGGGGTTAGCGCGCGAAAATCCCCTCACCTACCCCATCCGAGCCCTCCTACCCTTTGTCTCTTTCCCTTAAAAATCTTGTACCATGCGGCTCGGGGCCGCCGCCCTCACTCCGCTGCGTCGGGTGTGTGTATGTACGGTCCGGACCCGGGTCTGTAATAAACTCCCTCTTGCGCTTGCATCGGTGAATGGCCTCCTGGTGGTTTGTGGAGATTGGGATCTGGGCATAACATTTTTGGGGGCTCATCCGGGATTTCCGCGGCACCAGGACGCCTTAACCGGAGGGAACTTTCGGCCGATTGGTGAGTGTGTGTCTGCGTTTGTCCTGTGTGGTTCAGCTCTTCTGACTGTGCTGCTTAGTTTACTCTGGTTCTGATTTCTTTACTTTCTGGAGGAGGCTCCTAAATCGGCAAGAGGCGGTTGAGGGATTTGTCCCAAGACACCGCTCCACTCTGGTGGTAGTCAAAAGTGACTATAGGCGGACGCGCTGAGCGGTCACGACTACCGGGTCCCAGGAGACGTCCTGGGCCCCGCGGGGTGAGGGCGAGAGCCCTCACATCAGGTTACTTCTGGAGGAGGCGGTTGCAGAATACCGCTCCTCATCAGTTTCTGTTTTCACCTCTTGTCTACAAACCCCGTCTGGGGTGATGTTCTGTGCTCTTTGTTTGTCCTTGTTTGTGTGTCTGTGTCTCAATTTGACTTTGACGGACGTTATGGGACAGTCAACCTCTACTCCCCTAGACCAGGTAACTGGACATTTCAAAGATGTAAAAGAGCAAGTGCCCCTTGTTTATAAAGACGTTCCCGGGTCGCTACCGGGTCACAGATTACACCGTCGTCCTACTTTCAGTTTTGCCTCCGGACTCCCGGAGGACTGCTTGCTCTGTCTCTCTGTCTGTCCGTGTGGCTGTACTGTGAGCCACGCAGCTGAGCAGTTCTCCTGGGTGCCCCTCCCAATAGAGTCTCTTGCTTTGACAGCACATGTGTCTCCTCGGACAATCCATTTCCGAGTGTTAGACAAGAACCCAGCTTCGGGCCCTGGAAGGTGTCCCCCTCTTCTTCGCTGAGACTGTCTTGACCACTCGGGGTACTCGGGGGCTGGCTTGCCTGCCAATGGACTGGACCCAGCGGCCGCAACTGGGACCCTTTTGTCCCTGATCTCCTCCAGACGCAGACAGCTGGCCAGAGTGCCCCGACCGGTAAGAAACAAGAGACTTTATTGACCTCTAAACTTAGAAAATAAAGCTAGATCCTGCTTTGTGTCTGTTTAAATATGTTTTGGTATGTCTTTGTTTCTGTGTAATAATTTTTGAGGCTAATTTGTAAATGAGCTCTATTTAATTGGCTTAAAGAAAGATAAGCGCTTACAAATCAAATAATTCTAAATTAAATGATAAATTTCAGGTTCATGTGAACTGGGAAATAATTCAGTATTAAATACCTGATATTAATGTTTGTTGATCATTAACATCAAGTAGAATATTTTCATTGTACCTAGGTTTAATATAAGTTAAATATTATATCTGTAATTACCTCAAGTTAAAAAAAAATAGAGAGAAAAAAAAACTTCTAAAGATGTAAATGAGATATGAGCTTTTATATGATTATTCTTTAAGAATATCCGTCTAAAATAGTCTCTCCAGATTGACATAACTTGAATTTTTAAGGGTTGTGCTAAGTGTGCTAAGTGTTAAAAGTTTATTAAATAATTAGGTCATTTCCAGATAAAATAAGATTTTGAAACATTTACTACTAAACACTAATTTCCTTTAACAGAGAAACTAAAGAGATATGAGACTATAAGTTAATAATGTTTGGTGCCATCCTAAAATGTTCTAAGAAAACAAGGGTTTTAGAAATTATCACTGCTATTTATGTTCACCAATCTATAGAATGCTAATATAAGGGTCAGTTCTTGGTTGCTTAAGGAAAGTAAGATGTGTGTTTTCAGTAAAGAAGGTATAAAGAGTGAAATTACATTTTATGAAGGGAAAAGGAGGTAGGTCTGATTTCTAGGTGGCTGTTTCAGGATGAGAGAGAAAAGGAATGGGTACAGAAAGTGACACGAATGTTTTGTGGAAAGTGGACCCCAAGGAAAGAGTTTTGTGCATAAATACGAGTTTTCTTGAGATGTTAAACTACCTTTGATAATAGATTTTAAGTTTATCTCTGAAGTGATCTGTTCTATGTTTACCTTTAAAATCTTTTGTTAATTTCAGCTAAGTGAGTAACTTGTTTCACAGTGACTTATATGATCTTATCTGACTGTTATAAACCCTTTTCATATTTATTGACAATACTTTCTAAGTCACTGACCTCTAACTAACTTTGGAGTGCTTCAGAGGGCCCTTGAAACATCCCAAAGAGAGATATTAAACCAGTTGCATTTATTTAGTGGGTTAAATTACAAAAAAAAATATTATCAAATGAGTAATAAATCCACTCATGTTATAATGTATGATAAAATTACTAATACAGATAATCTAGAAATTATATGGAGTTCTTAACATTCTGATATGTCCTGGTATTCTAATAAAAAGCCTGATGACTTCACAAAAGTTCGCAAAAGAACTGAGTGAACCGCAAATATGCTTATAACTTTTATGGTTTTTATCTGAAAAATTACAGGTTAAAATCTTGTGTTTTCAAGGAGTAGGAAAAACCTTCCTCAAACTAATTAGAAAAATAATTTGGTAAAATTATACGTTATAAACAATACAATTAATATTTTGTATCTAACTTCTTCAGAAATTTGAAATTCTTAGGTTTCCAGTAAGCTTATCAAATGAGCTAAGAAGGTTATCTCACTAACAGGCACAAAAATCCCAAGGAATTTTGAGACCTTTAAGGGAAAAATTCACCTAGATTTGTTAGGCAAAATCTGTGATAAGCCTTTGGTGTGAGTTTCCCAGCCTTGTTTGAATTTAAAAGTTCAGTCTGAGATTCTATAAATGTTTCAACAAAATAAAAAAGTCTAGGATCAATTATGAGTATATAAATCATCAGACCAAAACTAGTGTGAACAGACCTGTTTTGCAAACAAACTAGCCTTAATTTAGTTAAATTTGATAAAAGTGAGGGTAATTAAAAAAAAATGATGATGTTTCAATAAATGTTAAATCCCAGTTTGTTAATAGAGGTCTACCAATGGAGGTAGTAAGACTCAGTTCTTAGATAGTTCTTTGCTGTTATGTGATATTAATGTAAACTTTAATTGAATTCTTAAAGAACACCCTAAGTTTGTTTCTGAAGCTTATCTCAGTAATCTCTCTTTGGATGAAGATCAGATGCCTCATGATCTGCAACCAGGACTGAAAAAAGACATAATTTAAGGGACTGTCTGTCTCCAACCTGGATGAAAAGACTTTATCAGAAGAAACTACACTATACCAGGATGGGAAGACGACATCAGAGGTGGACAGCTTGCCTAGAATGCTGGACCTGATTCGTATGATCATTTATAATGTTTTCTTGGCTTCTTGGACCTTTGCATATAAATCAAATGCTTTTCTGTCATAGATCTGATTCTAGGCTAGTTTTAGAAATCAATCCAATTGTTGGGTTTGTGGCCAATTGCCTGTGTCTAGTTCTGGGTTACCTTGGTAGGTTTCTCTGCTACAAGAGTCTGACTGGTTGGCCCTGAGAAAATTTACTTAAAAAATATTATAGTCATATTCAGGCCACTGAATATGAGATCCCCTTTCCAGGCCAATTAATAATGCCTGCTCTGACTCTGGCCATAAATTTGAGCTTTTTCCTATTGCTCAAGCTTGGTCGGAACAAGAAGAAAAGTTTCAGCAAAGGAAAAAAAATCTCCCACAATTATGAGATAGATTTGTATAGATAACACCAGGTTATAGTAATTTGGGTTTAAAGTCTCCTCTGTGTTAAAAATAATTAAATCATACTAGAGATAATCAGTCTAGTAATATTAAAAAAACTGGACTATGTGCCTTATAGACAGTGCCTTATATATTATCTTCCAGACAATTTCCCTGGAAGATAAAGATTCTACAGAGTAAGTCAGATGATCTGATGTATACTGGGCTGCATTTAACAGAAGCTCGTGACCTAAGTCTTACTTGTGACTTTGCTGGTACTGCTGGCTATGTTATTTGTATTTCACCTGTTTTACAAGATTGCCCTTTTTACACTGCCAAATGTGTATCTGAGGCTTCTAATAGAATAATATATAGTCCCATATGAGATCGATGATGGTAACAGTGTAACTCTAGATATGAGAAAAAGCAACAAAGGAAATATTTTCCTGGACCAAGAGGCTAGTAAGACAGGTGGTCCAGAGAAGTTTGGATATTGTTTTATGGCCTAGTCCAGTGACAGCACATTGAGTGGCCTGTCAACGGAATCTTTGCCAAACCTGAGAATGGACATTCTCAGCACCATGAGATAAAACGGTCATGAAATGCCCCCCCTCAAAATCATGGTCAAGTTTTTGAGCAAAAAGGGGCTCTGCCAACGAAAGACTGCATCTACAACGATTAAATCATGGCCACTGCAACTGCTGACTTTCAACGCCCCTGAGAAGAGTTCAGGGTGAAAATCAGGAATGAGGCACTCTGTGCTCTGGGAAAAACTGGCAGAACAGGCCTTCAGATAGTTAGATCTTTTCAGGAGAAGATTTTACGAGTTCCAATTCTTGCATCTTCTCATATCTAGAAAAACACTGACATCATTAATGGTGACATCTGCTTTGACTATTAAAAAATTTTACAATTAAAAGTCAAAATAGAGTAGCTACGGCTCAGACATCCTGAGAAATAACTAGGTGATACTACGGGTATAATTTCAGATTAGACGTTGTATTACTAAACACTTGAGTTTTCTGAGTTGTGTCAGGCTTAGATGCTACCATTCACTAGCTTAGAAGCTAGTGACCTTACCTTTTATAAAACTAGGCAACTGGCTACCAGGCCACAAGTCTCCCCGAATTGCCACGTCTAGACTGGGTTTCAGGCCTATTCATCTAGAAAAAATGAGATTTCTTTTGTCTATTAAAATTCCAGATATTCCTCCTCCAGTTACTTCTAAGTGTGTCTGTTAAAACAAAATGACAGACCAAGAAATCAAGATTTTAATCATACAAGGCTCAGATCTAGGACTTGGAGCTCTGAAATACTTCCAATTCAGTGTCTGTTCCCCAAGCTGAGGCAGTCCTATGCCCCAGTTTGACAAGAAGTTATCACAGTCATAGTTGCTCTGTTCCCTGAATTAAAACTGAACAGGATTTTGGGGCTCTGGAGTACAGATCTGTTCAGTGTTCTCCATTTCTTATCTGTAAGATATAGGCTCCATTCAGCCTCTGTGACCTTCCCTGAGTTCAAAGGGTAAATGCTGGTTTCAGAGAAAAAAATGTATATATACCTTGACTTAGACCAAGAAAAGAGAAACTTCTGCTTTGCTAGGCAAGCCTATGTCCATGCACTGCAGGAAAAAGTTTAAAAAAAAAAAGAGAGAGACCTCAGCCCCAATACCCAAAAAAAATATCTTGAGTATGAAGTCTCGCAGGGGAAAATTGTTAAAAAAAAACAACACAACACTGATTAAAACCACCCACCCTGGCCAGGCATCATGGTAACCATTTGCATGAGTTGTTTTATGACAGGAGATCCTGATAAGAAATACAGAACTGATGAGCCACCACCGACCGGAAAAATTTGGAAAAAGTTTAAAAGAGACACTGCACGTCGGTAACATCCACCTTGGCTGAGCGATGACATAGAGTTCATTGAAGGCCCATGATTTGGCCTCCTCTGGGACTAGAGAAGGGGGGAATGTAGAGCCTAAGTGATTCCCTCTTAAAAAGAGGAGCTGCCATCTTGTGACAGAAGACATCACTCAAGTTCCCCCACCCCCAGGTCACCACCCTAGACACGACTGCCAATCAGGGGTTAGCGCGCGAAAATCCCCTCACCTACCCCATCCGAGCCCTCCTACCCTTTGTCTCTTTCCCTTAAAAATCTTGTACCATGCAGCTCGGGGCCGCCGCCCTCACTCCGCTGAGTCGGGTGTGTGTATGTGCGGTCCGGACCCGGGTCTGTAATAAACTCCCTCTTGCGCTTGCATCGGTGAATGGCCTCCTGGTGGTTTGTGGAGATTGGGATCTGGGTATAACATCTGCATACTTTAAATGTATGCAGCTTACTGTACTTCATATGCTTTAAATCAAGTTGTTAAAGAAAAAAAAATAAGAAATGTACTGAAATATCTGAAGACATAAAGAAGAAAATGAATTAAATATCATTCATTATAGATCATAGTCTAATTGGTGAGATAAACAAATAAATGTTACAGATTTCAAAAGTTAAGGGCAACGGAAGAGAAATGCATTTGGCACTAGAGTGGTGCTCACCCTCCTATAAAATTATCAGTTGATTCTTGGAAAAGTAATTACCTGTAGAGGGACCTGTAGGATGAAAGTTTCCCTTGATGGAGGCAAAGGAGATGTGGGAGAGCAGAGGGAGAGACATAAATGAAGGGAAAAGCAGAATCAAAGGTATGATGTAAAAACTTCATAGTATTATGTGTGAGAAACAATAAGAATAATTTGACTTTCTCATGGATTGAAGGGAGTGGGAGAATATTAGGGCTGAAGATTTATTTCCACCCCAGCCTGGATGATATTTCATACCATGTTAAGTGGCTTTATGCAATAAGTTCTGTGGTCCATTAGAGGATTTTAGACAGGGAAGCTATTGGCAAGTATGTTCCATAGATCACCTTAGTAGCTAGTGGAGGAATTGTATAAGTCACCCAAGAATGCAAGCAAGGAAAGATGATGCTTAGAAATAGAGTTCTGGCTCATTGGAAAAAGAAAAAGTATGCTTATTTAAATATAAATATAATTAAAGCCAAATAAACAGGATTGGTGCTTGGTTTAATGTGATGTCATGGAGGAAGAAAGGTAATATATGCACTCTAATAAGGTTGCTTACAAGAAGGATTTGACACTAACATATATTAATATTAAATAAAAATAATATATTTGGAGAAAGGCAAGAATAGGATTAAGTTTTAGGTAATTAAAAACATGGATTCTTGTGACATACCCTGTAGGAAATATAGAGAAAAAATAACAGCAAGGCCTTAAATCTAGAAAAAGAGAGGGCATGTCTTGATGTAGGTATAAAGAGTCCATCAAGGAAAACACGTGCTGATGACAATGGGCCAAGGAGTTCAGCTTCTGAAAACAGAAATACTTTGTTCAAGCAAAGACACTGAACTGAAAATCTTTCTTCTTATCTCATAGGTCTTGAGAAGCAAGTTTTCTTTAAGCATTAAATATCAGGAAATTTGGCATTAAATTTGTTGCTCAAGAATAACAATTGTGTAACATTTTATGGCTTAATTATCTCTATCCAAATTGTACAAGGAGTCAATATTGACCTGAAACCATTTTTTTTTATTCTTCACATAATCTGTTAACATTAATTGTAAGTAATTTCTTTAGAGGTTTGCAAGTCTCTGGGTAGCAAATTATGGATATAAAAAGTAAATTATAAGTAAAAAATAAAGAAAAAATGGTTAATAAATATTTATTGTTGGGCTTACAAACATTGAAAGTTGAAACATGCATATTGCACTATTGTCTTTGCTAAATTTTACCGAAACTGCAAAATAAAGCTATAGGTTTATATTTATTTGCATAAAAATCAAGTCATTGCACTATTATTCATCAGTAACTTGTGACAATGATACAGGGCTATACGTATAATACGTGTTCAAGAAAAATCAACATCTGTGAAATGAATGTTGCAACAGAACCCACTCCATACTCCTCATTTCCTTTATTCAAACAGTTTGATGACTACCTCAATCTTGTTCTAGTGTCCCTAAGTATCTGGGTAATTAGCAAAGATGGAGAATAGTTTTCAGACACTTGACAATAGTTTTTGCTCTCATAATGTCACTGGCCTTTAGGCCAGCTGTGCTCAAGCTAATCCTTTGCCTTTTCATATTCTAATCAAATAAGGCAAAACCAGTCCCAAGAAAAAGAGCTTTAAAATGCTTAATGGCTACTCATTAAAATATATATACATTTAAATTAAGAAAATGCATTCACGATAGTGTTTTTGTTTGTTTGTTTTTCCTTTTCCTGTCAGCATTAAGGTTCAAGAAAGTCACTTTTGAATTGATTTTCAGGGCAGGAACAGAGATGCAGATGTAGCAAACAGACTTGTGAACACAGAGATGAAAGGAGAAGGAGAGACAAACTGAAAGTATACCATTGATATATATACACGGCCATGTGTAAAGTAGAAGCTATTCGGAAGCTCAGCTTGATGCTCTGTGATGACCTGAGGTGTTGGATGGTGGGGGAGGGAGGGAGTCTGATGAGGTATGGAATGTATGTTTACTTATGGATGATTCATGATACTGTACTGCAGAAACTAGCACAACATTTTAAAGCAATTGTACTCCAATTAAAAAAAAAAAGTCCCTTAAGTCAGTTTTTATTGCTGTTTTCTGAATGATGGGAGGTGGAGAGATTTACATTTTACTCAACATGAATGCTTGCACGTTGAGATGAAGAGGGTCTTCTATCAATCTTTATTTTGAGGAATGCTCTGAGTTTTGTATTCTGTTCTACTGACTTAAACAGGTTTTTAAATATAAAATTGGTCTGAGTTCCTTTGGTGGGAACCCTTCAAATATTTAAATAACTGGGATTCCTTTCCTCAGCACAGACAACTCAATTCACATGGCTTTCAAGCTAATACCATCAGTTCTAAGGAAACAGCATGATCCCAAAGGAGCCAGGCCAGAGCTTTTTCAGCCTATTTCTAAATGAGTAGACTGAAGTCTAAAACATTGGCACAACTGTAACAAAGCAGCCCCTGTTCCTCAAAGGATGGCCAAAAGCATTTTCAATGAATTTTGGTTAAAACAATCCAATTTCAAAATCAGGCCAAGGAGCCAAATAAGTGCTCATAGGCACAACAAAGCTTTAGCCAACAAGAAGAAACCTTTAAACAGATTTTGAATAAAACCTGAAGATCATCAGAAACATAAGCATATGAGCTAGGGTCTGGGACAAAGGCATATCTTCAAACTCCAAAGTCAGTAGAAGAGAAGGGACAAGGGACTCAATTTGGGTACCACACCGACTCACAGACCCCTGAGCCTTTAGAGCTTTTCTCTGATTCATGTATGGACAACCACAACGTTGACCCAAAATAAATTGATTTCAGAGATTTCTCAACAAAGATGGGTTATTCATGATGGCAGATAATTTCGATTAGGGGTCAGCAACCATGGAGCCATCTGCGAGCCCCTGGATAGCAAGGGAAGGAGGAGACTTTTATAGTGGGGAAAGGAAGATGGGAGGGCTGTAGGAAGCATCGGCTGAGCCGCTGCCAGAAAGGAGTCTTTCTCCTTCCAATTGGCTCTACTGTCATCACAGGGAGTGACAGCTCCCCCTGATGGTCTCCCAACTCTGATGGAGGTTTTCATTTGCTAATTTGTTTTAGAGGTCTGAGGTGTTGTGAGGCAATGAAAACCAAAAGTTTAAGTTAAACAAAATGGACAAATACCTTCAATATTAAATCTCTACTTCTTGTTCTTTTTATGTCTCTCTAAATAGTTCCCTTTCCTTACTTTTGATCAGAGAACCACCTTATTTCTTCCAGCTCCCTAATACCTTTCAGACATATTGTTTCCTGCTCTTATCCACAACAATCGAGACTTCTTGTTGCTTCTTTGCAATAGAGGCAATCCTGGTGCTTTAATTGCACCAATACCAGAAACAAAAGTTCTAGCTAATTGTTTCATTCAAGCTCCAGTTCAAAGTAAATTCTTTTGTGAGTATTCCACCAATTCCCCTGATAAAAATTAAGAATCTGCTCTGTGACAACTCACAATCTTTTTTTTTTAAGCTCTTCTATATATTGTATATTATATTGCATTTTTTTTAATTCAAGTATCTGAGCTTCTGTTATATGTGCACAATATTTTATTCAGGATTGTATACCAGAGTTTTGTATGTTCTCTTCTACTTAAGTTGACTAATGGTGTTCTGCAGAGACTTTGTATTATCAAAAATTTTGAAATTAATTGGTTCAATGAAAGACAATACTATGAAAATTAATATAGAGAAATCATTGCTACTTATCTGTTTAGACTCATAATAACTAAATTACTTTTTTCTATAGAAACGTTACATTTTACAGCAATCTTTGTTTTGTTCTTTGTTAAATTGGGCTTCCTTGGTAGCTCGGTTGGTAAAGAATCGATCCACAATGCAGGAGACCTGGGTCAGGAAAATCTACTGGAGAAGGGATAGACTACTCACTCCAGTATTCTTGGGTTTCCCTGGTGGCTCAGCTGGTAAAAAAACAAAAACAAAAACAAAAATGCTCCTGCAGTGTGGAAGACCTGGGTTTTGTCCCTGGGTTGGGAAGATTGCCTGGAGAAAGAAACAGCTACTTACTCCTGAATTCTGGTCTGGAGAATAATCTGTATAGTCTATGGGTTCGCAAATAGTCAGACACAACTGAATGACTTTCACTCCCAGTTTCAAAGGGCTGAACTGCTAAATTAAAAATGATAAACCATTTGATGGAAGTTGAAAAAAGTCTAACAGACTTCTTATTTGAGCTTTTGTCCATACTCTCATAAGAAAGAAAGAAAGAAAGAAAGTGAAGTTGCTCAATTGTGTCTGACTCTTTGCAACCTCATGGACTGTAGGCCACCAGACTCCTCCATCCATGGGATTTTCCAGGCAAGAATACTGGAGTGGGTTGCCATTTTCTTCTCCAGGGGATCTTCCTGACCCAGGAATCAAACCCAGGTCTCTCACATTGTATGCAGACGCTTTTCTGTCTGAGCCATAGGGAAGTTGTTGGGGTGCTATATCAGGGGTCAATATACTCTCATAGATAGCTCAATCTCCTTAATCACCTTTGACCTTAACATTTCAATTGTTTTGCAACAGAATTCATAGCTGTACTATGTAGGAAACAAGAAAACACAGGAAATAAAAAAAACATCCTTTACTGAGAACAGTCAGTGTCTCAAATTCTGTACTAAAGCATTATTTATGCTTTCTAAGTTATAGCTTCAGTTATAGCTTTCAGTTTATAGTGCAAGTAATCCCACTTTAGTAATAAGTCATGTTATTTCCATTTTGTATAATAAAAAGTCACAATTTGAAGAAATAATGCAGTGATAGGCTAGTGTTGGTTGCTGAATTCATGACTGTTCAGTGAATGATGATCTTAAAAGGATTTGTAAAACTGCATTTTAGCCAATTAGAAGTCAAAACAACCATTGCTATTGCATAATAATAGCATTAGAGTGTAATTTTATACTTCAGGGAACATTTGTGGATTCACAGAGGAGTCTTTTTCAATCAACTAAGGATGCACAGACATAATTAGATGAGACCTAAGGGATCTCTATACATGACATGGAAGAAGAGGAACTCATTGGTGAGAGATTCTTATCTGCTATTCACAAATGATATATCCAATGCATCTAGATTCATGAGTATTTTTCTTTATCTGAGATTCAAAAGGATGATGATATAGCAGCATTAGAGCATGGTGTATTTATTCATGAATTGTATTATATTCTGACTCAGTTGTCAACTATTAAGATAAATATTGTCTTGATTTTGATATAAAAGCATAGCAAATTCAGTGCTAATTTATAATCAAAAGACTTAACATTCAGGAATGATGAAAATCTTAAAGACAAGTGCACAAACATCAAAAGAGACTTGTTAATTGGATATGCCATTTTATTTATTTATTATTATTTTTAAATTTTGATATGGACCACCTTTAAAGTCTTTATTGAATTTGTTATAATATTGTTTCTGTTGCCTATGTTTTGTTTTTTGTTTTTTTGGCCTTGAGGTATGTGGAGTCTAAGCTCTCCTATCAGGGATCAAAATAGCACCCTTTGCATTGGATGAACATTCATTGGGAGGACTGATGCTGAAGCTGAAGCTCCAATACTTTGGCCACCTAATGCTAAGAGCCAACTCTTTGGAAAAGACCCTGATACTGGGAAAAACTGAAAGCAAAAGGAGAAGGAGTGGCAGAGGATGAGATGGTTAGATAGCATCACCAAATCAATGGCCATAAATTTGAACAAGCTTCAGGAGACAGTGAAGGACAGGGAAGCCTGGTGTGCTGCAGTCCATGGGGTCACAAAGAGTCAAACATGACTTAGTGACTGAACAACAACAATCGCATGGTAAATGAAATTTGAATCACTGGATTGCTAGGGAAGTCCCTGGATATGCTAACTTTATATAAAATTCTTAAAAGTATTTTGTTGTTCAATGGCTAAGTCATGTCTGATTACCATAGAATTTCTCCTGAGAAACTAAGTAAATTCTTGATCTGAATTTCTGGATATTTCAGTTTTTTTTCTTGATACATTTCCCATTGGATTATAACCTTTTTTTTACCAATAACAGCTTAAGATTTTTTATTTTTTTTTACTTTCTGAGGCTACAAACAAAGTTATATTTTAAATAATTCATAATCTAAAGGAAATGCTGGTTAAATCATTTTTATTATCTTATTAAGGATTACTTCAACAGACTAAAGTTTGCTATTATTAAAATTTAATTATACACATGTATGCATTGAGAACTATACCTGTATTTTGATTTTAAAGTGCATCTATTTTTGTCATATGGTTCATTTTTTTTTAATGTCATAAGAGGAAATAATCATTGCTAAGCACATGGTAGGTACATAGATATTTCTTAAATGGATATTTTTAGAGCAGTCACTATTCTACTGTAATAATTTTCTAGATGCATTATAGACTTCAAAAATGCTTATTATACTAGAATTCAAGTTATTACATTTTTCTCCACACATCACATTTTATGCATTCTGAATATCTCTATATTTTATTTTTGTTTGAGGTGCAATCTATATATATGTCATTACTTATATTCGATATAAAATCATCATATATTTTCATTACTTTTAGAAGCATATTATTTAGTTAACATCTCCTTTATGATTTCAAATATTCATCATCTGTCAAGGATTTTTTTACATGTAAATGTTTAAACCTTAATTTTTTTCTGCTTCTAACTATTAGCAGACTATTCAACGCTCCTTGATCTTTCCCATTCTCATAAATTTTTTTACATTTTTAACTCTGTTTCTATTATCATATTCAACTTTCAACAAATACCTCATCTATTCTTCCACCAAATAATCATTGATTGTCTACCATGTAATAGATTCAAGGTATGCTTTGAGCATAGAAGTTGTGTTAGATAAAAATCTCTTACCTCAATAATTGAGTCTACTTGGTAAACAACAATGTCTAGTTCTACATGATTTCATGAAGCAGACCCCAATACACTGAAATGATTATGTAGCATGAACAAACAATAAATTTTATTGGCATAAGCTGCTGAAAACTGGATACATAAAGTAGCCTATTATAATGCAAAAGTTTTTCCATTTCTTTCCTAACTTTACTATTTTTATCCAAAACATATCATTTAAGATAGATAGCCAGTGGGAATTTGCTGTATGAGGAAGGGAACCCATAGCCTGTGCTCTGTGACAATCTAGAGTGGTTGGATGGGAGTGAAATGGAGGGGTGTTCAAGAGGGATAGGACATATATATAGCTATGGCTGATTCATGTTGATGTATGGTAGAAAACATCACAATATTGTACTGTTATTACACACTTATGCAAAGTTATACAATTATTCTACAATATTATACAATTATACAAAATTATACTCTAATTTAAAAACAAAGCAAAAAATGTAGCTATTTCATTCAGTTCATTTCAGTTCAGTTCAGTCTCTCAGTTATGTCCGACTCTTTGCAATCTCATGAACTGCAGCACACCAGGCTTCCCTTTCCATCACTAACTCTCAGAGCTTACTCAAACTTATGTTCATTGAATCGTTGGTGCCATCCAATCATCTCATCCTCTGTCATCCCATTCTCCTCCTCCCTTTAATCTTTCCCAGTATCACGGTCTTTTCCATTGAGTCAGTTCCTCAATTTAGGTGGCCAAAGTATTGAAGTTTCAGCTTCAACATCAGTCCTTCCAATGAATATTCAGGACTAATTTTTTGTAGGATAGACTGGTTTGATCTCCTTGCTGTCCAAGGGACTCTCGAGTCTTCTCCAGCACCATACTTCAAAAGCATCTGTTCTTTGGCACCCAATCTTCTTTATGGTCCAACTGTCACATCTGTACATGGCTTCTGGAAAAATCACAGCTTTGACTATATGGACTTTTGTTGTCAAAATGATGTCTCGACTTTTTAATACACTGTCAAGGTTTGGCATATCTTTTTTTGATTTCTTTATTTTTTATTTTATTAGTTTTGCCATACAATGACATGATATCGCCATGGGTTTACATATGCTCCCCCTCCAGAACCCCCCTCCCTCCTCCCTCCCTCCTTCCTCCCCCCGGGAAATCTCGATGCACCAGCCCCGAGCATCAATCCTGGGCTGGCGACTGATTACACATATGATAATTAACATGTTTCAATCTTTTCATTCAAAGAGCAAGTATGTTTTAATTTCATGGCTATAGTCAATATCCAAAGTGATTATGGAGCCTAAGAAAATAAAGCCTGTCATTGTTTTCATTTTCTTCCCATCTATTTGCCATGAAATGATAGTATCAGATGCCAAGATCTTAGTTTTTTGAATGTTGAGTGTTAAGCCAGGATCTTCACTCTCCTCTTTCGCATTCATCAAGAGGCTCTTCAGTTCCTCTTTACTTTCTGCCATAAGGGTGATTTCACTTGCATGTCTAAGGCTAGCAATATTTCTCCCAGCAATCTTGATTTCATCTTGCGCTTAATACAGCCCAGAATTTTGCATGATATACTCTGTACACAAGTTAAATAAGTGTAGTGATAATGTACATATTCCTTTCCAAAAACTTGCCAGTTTTTACATGTCCACTCATAACTGTTGCTTCTTGACTTGCACACATGCTTTTCAGGAGGCATGTAAGGTGGTCTGGTTTTCCCAGCTCTTCAAGAATTTTTCACAGTTTATTGTGATCCACTAGTCAAAGGCTTTAGCACAGTCATTGAAAAATAAGTAAATGATTTTCTGGAATCCCCTTGTTTTTTTCTATAATACAAGATATGTTTGTAATTTGATCTCTGGTTACTCTGCCATTTCTAAATCCAGCTTGTACATCCGGGAGTTCTCAGTTCACAAACTGCTTAAGCCTAGCTGGAAAAATTTTGGGCATTACCTTGCTAGCATGAGAAATGAGGATATTGTGCAGTAGCCTGAACATTCTTTGGCATTGCCCTTCTTCAGATTCAAATTAAATCTGACCTTTTCCTATCCAGTGGCCACTGAGTTTTTCAAATTTTCTGGCATATTTATTGCAGCACTTTAACAGCATCATCTTTAAGGTTTAAAATAACTCAGCTGGAATTCCATCACCTCCATTAGCATTGTTCATAGAAATGCTTCCTAAGGCCCACTTGACTCCAGGATGTCTGGCTTTAAGTGAGTTACGGTGATGGTTATCTGGATCATTAAGACCATTTTTGTACAGTTCCTGTGTATTCTTGCCACCTCTTCTTAATATCTTCTGCTTCTGTAAGGTCCTTTCTGTCCTTTCTTGTGCCCATCGCTGCATGAAATGTTCCCTTGGTATCTCTAATTTTCTTGAGGAGTTCCCTAGTCTTTCCTATTCTACTGTTTTCCTGTATTTCTTTGCATTGTTCACTTAAGGCTTTTTTATCTCTCCTTGATATTGTTTGGAACTCTGCATTTAGTTGGGTATCGTTCCCTTTCTCCTTTGTCTTTCACTTCTCTTTTCTCAGCTATTTGTTAGACCTTCTCAGACAACCATGTTTCCTGCTTGCATTTATTTTTCTTGGGGATGTTTTTGATCCCTGCCTCCTGAAAATGTTACAAACCTCTGTCTGCAGCCACTCTGTCTATCAGATCTAATCTCTTGAATCTATTTGTCACTTCCACTGTATAATCATAAGGAATTTGATTTAGGTCATATTTGAATGGCCTAGTCATTTTTCCTATTTTCTTCAATTTAAGTCTGCATTTTTCAGTAAGGAGTTCATGATCTGAGCCATAGTCAACTCTCAGCCTTATTGTTGCTGACTGGATAGAGTTTCTCCATATTTGGCTGCAAAGAATATAATCAATCTGATTTCGGTGTTGACCATCTGGTGATGTTCATGTGTAGAGTCATCTCTTGAATTGTTGGAAGTGGGTGTTTGCTATGGCCAGGGCATTCCCATGGTAAGTCTCTGATAGTCTTTGCCCTGTTTTATTTTGTATATGAAGGACAAACTTGACTATTACTCCAGGTATCTCTTCCTACTTTTGCATTCCTGTCCTCTATGATGAAAAGGACAATTTTTCAGTATTAATTCTAGTAGGCCTTATTAGTCTTCACATTAAATTCAATAATACATCCTCATAAATGACAGAAGAGGAAAGACACAGAGGAAAAGGAAGAGGAAAATATCTTGTGTAGATGGAGGCAGCGATTGGATATTTGAAGTCACAAGCCAAAGAATGCCTGGAGCCACTGCAAGCTGGAAGAAGCAGGGAAGTTTTCTCCCCTAGAGGCTTCAAGAAGATCAGTGCTCTGGCCACATCTTGGTTTAGGATGTTTAGTCTCCAGAACTGTGAGAGGATAAATCTCTGTTGTTTAACCTCACAAATTTGTGATAATTTGTTACACAGCCACAGGAAACTAATACAATCACTGAGAAAATTGAGTTCAAAGCTCAAAGCAATTTGGCACTGTGCATGCAACCAATAAGCTACAGAGTGGAATTTCAGTAACAGAGAAGGGCTGCAGGGAAAACTAACCCATGCCTTTCTAATTCCCAAATCACTGCCCTTTTGTTGTTAGCACACTACTGGTATTTTACACAAATTAACTAAACCACAATTAAAACTTAAATGCTTTTCCACTAAACTATAAATTCACTCAAGGAAAGTATTTCCTCATTCATGTTCATAGTAATTGCTTTTGGTGTTTTTTTGTTTGTTTGCTTTAATGTGTGTGTGTGTGTGTGTGTGTGTGTGTGTGTGTGTGTGTGTGTGTGTGT
>ML662442.1:7073762-7133827 GCA_007570785.1 Antilocapra americana
TGTTACCATAATAGAAATAATCTCTCTGCCACTAAACTCCCCTTTTACAAGCCACTCTGTTTTGGTAACAGTTTTACTTTTCTAAATATTAGCTTGGATAAAGACTTAGCTATATGCACACAATTGATTTTTTGAGGTTCTAATTCCTTCTTTTTCTTGGTACTTCTGTATCCCTAGGTCCAAGTGTATTGAATGTTGAGATTAAAGTGAAGGAAAAATTGCTCAGTTGTGTCAGACTCTTTGCAACCTCATGCAGTCCATGGAGCACTCCATGCCAGAATACTGGAGTGGGTAGCCTTTTCCTTCTTCAGGGGATCTTCCCAACCTAGAGATCAAACCCAGGTCTCCCACATTGCGGGTGGATTCTTTACTAGCTGAGCCACAAGGAAAGTCCAAGAATACTGGAGTGGCAGTCTAGCCTTCCTCCAGCGGATCTTCTTGACCCAGGAATCAAACCAGGGTCTCCTGCATTACGGGTAGATTCTTTACCAACTAAGTTAAGAAGTAAGCCTCAATGTTGAGATTAGCCTCTGCAATTCTCTATAGGATGAAGGTTGTTACTAATAATTCTGTGCAGCAATTTAAAAAAAAATAATGTTAAATTGAAAACTTTTTCTTAATATGACATTCATTATGAATATTTAGATATAGGAGCTTACTGGTAATTATAATTAGATCTCCCACTCTGAGGGCTTCCCAGGTGGAAGGGTGGTTAAGAATCTGCCTGCCAATTCAGGAGACCCAAGAGACTTGGGTTCGATCCCTGGGTCAGCAAAATTCCCTGGAGTTGAAAATTGCTTCAGTAATCTTGCCTGGAAAACTCCATGGACAGAAGAGTTTTCTCTGTCCATATTATAGTTATCATGCTGTAGCTCCATGGTAGGTTACAGCACATGGGGTAGCAAAGAGTTGGACATGACTGAGCACACACACACACACACACACACACACACACACGCACATATATGCACACACTTCCATTCTGAGAGTTTTCCATGCAGGAAATCTCTGTTGCTCTTAAGGATAAAATTCTCAATTGTGTTTCCTAAATTGTCAATATCCATAATTCATAGAAAGGCATGACTGTCCCAATCCAAGTTTATAATGGCATTTAATATCCCATTCTCTTCTTGCCTCAAAGGAAAAGAAATATCTTTACCTATCAGTTAGTCCCTAGTTTATCTGTGACTGTCTAAATATTTCAGCTTCATTATTCTCTAGAATACAAAGCTAAAAAGATAGATCGGTACTGAGACTAGGATTACTTGTAGAATTTTTTTCTTAAAACAAAAACCCTAATTGCATTTACTACAAAAATTCAAAGATGTAAGTATATGTCATTCACTGAAATATTATCAACGTTTTAACAGACAACAACAAAGTACAGAATCAGTTGCATTAAAAAAAAAAATCTTCTCATAGTACCAGAATGTGTGTATGTGTGTATAAACACACAAATATATGCACATGTCTCACAGCAGTAATTTTAATTTACTTAAATATTATACATAACATGATTAAAGGTTTTATCCAGATTCTTCTACAGAGAATATTCAATATTATTTGAAGTTTTAAGAAACAGAAAAGTTCATTAGGGCTTCTTTGTAAAAGAAGAATGGTATAGGATTATTCAGACACCTTAATAGAAGATGGAATGAAAAATAGAAACAGGAAAAAAAATCTTCATTTACAAAGAAAATGGTATTTTTGGTACTTCTCATATTCAGTAATATATACAAAGACAAAAGTACACATAAGCAAAAGTCGATTTTAGTAGCTTAAATATCCCCAGTGCTTACAAAATGATTCAATATTTCTAAAAGTTATGACTTTCTTAAATAATTCTTTAGACACATATCTTTGCCTAAATGAGATGCTCACTCCCCCCACCCTTTGGATAACGATCTTTCCTAGAAAGCTCTTCTGTGTGGATTATTTGATTTTGAGAAAGTTGAAATAAACGAAATATCAAGCACTATACTCTCGACAAATCTCTGTTTTACATTAATCCTTGAGAAGAAAGACACTCGAATATTTTTCTACCAGAGATTTAGGTATTTTGAGATGGACATGTGCAGGTAGCTATATATAAAATTGATAAATAACATGGACCTAGTGTATCACACAGGGAACTCTGCTCAGTGTTACGTGGCCACGTGGATCAGAGGGGAAATTGGGGGAGAATGAATACATGTATATGTGTGTCTGAGTCCCTTTGCTATTCACCTGATGCTAACACAACATTGTTAATTGGCTATACCCCAGTACAGACAAACAACAACAAAAAAAAAGTTTTAAAATATTAACTTTCTTTAACTAAACAAAAACTTTTCATTTTAGACAAGCATAGTTGAGAGGATTCATCTACTTTTTGTGGCACTCTGAATCAACACACTGAAAATTCTAGAGTCATCTTCAAGAAAGATTAATTTTCTATTTTACTCAGAAATAAATTTGAATGCAGTTTGTGGCAAGAGTACATATTTACCCCATCATCTAGCAAAGACAGCCTTCTTACTTCCTAAGCACTAAGTGTAATTTACTTTCCAGAAGAAATTTAAATGGTTTTATTGATTGTTTAAAAAATATAAGTACATGTATATCTACTGGAAACCAATATGCTTATTTTTTCCCCCTACATCTCATTAAAAAGCCATAATAATCTGTTTTATTCTTTTTCAGGTGCCTAAGCTGAGCTTTCTTTCATTGATGATAATATAATGCAAATTATAATTATTTAATTTTGATATTAATCAATATTTTAATGAAATGACAATATATAAATTAATTATCCCAAATCTCTTTTTCCTCATGATTTATATCCACCCAAGAAATAGTTTCCATAAAAATACATCACATAAACATATTTCTTAGTCCATTCAGGGTGCTATGACGCTATACCACTGACTATGTAGCTTATAAACAGACAGTTTTCCCCACACTTCCAGAAACGGAAAATTCCAAGATAAAGGCACATACGAGATCATTTTGCATGAAAAGTCCTCTTCCAGTCTGGGCTTTCTTGCTATGTACTCACTTGGTGGAGAATGTGAGGAATCTCCATGGGGTCTCTTTTATAAGGGCACAAATCCATTCATGAAGGCTCCACCCTCATACCTAAGCACTTCCTATAGGCCTCATCTCTAATATCATAACATTAATTATTAACAATTCAACGTATGAACTTAGGGAAGAAAAAAGAATCACATTATAGCAACATGTAATTTATATGAGCACTTTATATAAATTTTTCATTAAATCAAGGGAAAACTACTATACTGTCAAAACTCTTACAGTGAATGTATCAATGAACAGTATTGGTTCTGAATAAAACCTATTTTCCTTATAGCCATTTTTAGAACTCTATGTACTTCATATGGATGGAGTGGATGATGCATGGATGGATGATATGGCTTTAAAATGCAAGGTACACGTATTGCACTGAGACACATTCTCTAATTTATTGGTTTGTAGAAGCTCCATACCCAGTTTAAAGGGGAAAAACATCAATGTGGTAGGTATATTGCTATTAGTAACCTGATATAATGAACTTATGCAAAACACAATTAATGAAAATGAATTTCAATGATGTGAGGGATTTTAGGAAAATTTAAAAGTAATAAGTATAATTTAAAAGTAATCAATTTATTTTAAATGGTGAAATATTTTGTGCGAGGCAATTTATTTTTGAAAAATATGGTATTTTATGAGGCACAAAACTGAATATATTTTTGACTACTTTGTCTATGATTATAAGTCATTGGCTTTTGCTATTGTTTCTTTTACTGAGCATAAGATATCTAAACTATACTAGAGTATTTTTATTTCAAAAAAGATAAAGTGGAACTAATATAAATGACCAGTGATAAATAACTCAGAACATTTATACAAAAGAAAACTGATGCTATGTACAAGCATCTGACTCCATGAATATCCCAAAATAAAAGCTTGATTTGTGGTACATAACAGCTTCATCACTAACGTTTTTTGAGTGTTATTACACACCAGTTCTCTCTTAAGTGTTGTACATACATTTGCACATTATATGTTCAAAACAATACTTATGAGATAGATACTATTATAATTTCATTTTTATAGACCAGGGAACTAAAGTAAGAAGTAACAAAGTAATCTGTCAAAGATAACAAGTCATTAAATGTTGGAACTAGTATTCATATTGAATAGTCCATCTATTTGTGTAATCTTTGATTTCTTTCATCAGTGCTTTATGGTTTTCTGTATACAAGTGTTTTGTCTCTTTAGGTAAATTTCTCCTTAGGTATTCCTTTTGTTGCAATAGTGAATGGGATTGTTTCCTTAATTTCTCATTTTGAATTTTCGTTATTAGTACATAGTAATACAAAGAGTTTCTCTATATTAATTTTATATCCTGCAGCTTTACTATTAGCTCTAGTAATTTTCTAATGACATCTTAAGGTTTTCTATGTAGAGAATCATGTAATCTATAAGCAGTGACAGTTTTCTTCTTATTTTCCAGTTTGGATTCCTCTTATTTATTTCTTTCTTTTTTTTTTTTTTTTTCTTCTTTGATTGCTGTGGTTAATCTATATTGAATAGCAGTGGTGAGAGTGGGCACGCTTGTCTTGTTCCTGACTTTAGAGAAAATGGTTTCAATTTTTGCCCCTTGAGGATAATATTTGCTAAAGGTTTGTTGTACATGATTTTTATTATGGTGAGGTATGTTCCTTCTGTTCCTACTTTCCAGAGAGTTTTTATCATAAGTGGGTGTTGAATTTTTTCAAAGCTTTTTCTGAAGCTATTGAAATTGTCAGATGATTTTTACCTTTCAATTTGTTAATATGGTGCATCACAATGATTAACTGTGTATATTGAAGAATCACTGCATCACTGGAATAAAGTCCACATAGCCATGTAGCCATGATGTATGATCCTTTTAACATACTGTTGGATTCTGTTTGCTAGAATTTTGTTCAGGAATTTTGCATTTATGTTCATTAGTGGTATTGGCTTGTAAGTTTCTTTCTTTCTTTTTTTTTTGTGACATCTGTTTCTGGTTTTGGCATCAGGGTGATGATGGTCTCATGGAATGAATTTGAGAGTTTTCCTTCCTCTGTGATTTTCTGGAAGAGTATGAGCAGGATACACGTTAACTTTTTTTAAATTTTTCGTAGAATTCACCTGTGAATCCATCTGGTCCTGGGCTTTTGTTTGTTGGAAAGCTATTTATTACAGTTTTGATTACTGTCTTGTGATTGGTCTACTCATATTTTTATTTCTTCCTGGTCCAGTTTTGGAACGTTATACTTTTCTAAGACTTTGTACATTTCTTCCAAGTTATCAATATTAATGACATATAGCTTCTCATATTAGTCTCTTATGATCCTTTATATTTCTATGTTGCTTGTTGTGACTTATCCTTTTTCATTTCTAATTTTATTGAATTGAGTCTTCTCTCTTTTTTTTTTTGTCTATTTTTTTATCTTCTCAAAGAACCAACTGTTAGTTTTATTGATCTTTGCTACAGTCTCCGTTTCTCATGCTTGTTTCTGCTCTGAAATTTATGATTTCTTTCCTACTACTAACTTTGGGTGTGGGGAGGGGTGTTGTTCTCGTTTTTCTTGTAGATTTATGTATAAGGTTAGGTTGTTCATTTGATGTTTCTCTTGTTTCATGAGGTAGGCTTATGTTATTAAGAAATTCCCTCAGCACTGCTTTTACTGAAGCCCATAGGTGTTGGATTGTTATGTTTTCATAGTCATATGTTTCATGGATACATTAGTTTCTTTTTTGATTTTTTTTTTTTCAGTGATCTGTTATTCAGAACTCTGTTGTTTAGCCTCCAGGTGTTTGTGCTTTTAAATGGTTTCCTGTAATCGATACCTATTCTTACAGCATTGTTATTAGAACTGTTCCTTGAAGTTATTTCATTTTTAAAAAAAATTTACCATGGCTTGATTTGTGGCCCAGGATATGATCTATCCTGGAGAATGTTCTATGAGCACTTGAGAAAATGGTGAAATCCATTGTTTTGGGGTGAAATGCCCTATCTATAGGTAACAGTTAAGTCCAGCTGATTCAATGTATCATTTAAAGCTTACATTTCCTTATAAATTTTCTGTTTGGATGAACTGTTCATTAGTGTGGGTGGGGTATTAAGGTTTCCCCACTACTATTGAGTTATTGTTGAATTCCCATTTAATTGTTGTAGCTTTTCCCTTGTATTTTGAGGTGCTCCTAATTCGGTTTCATGTATGTTAAAAGTTGTTATATCTTCTCCTTGAATTTATGTAGTGACCATTATGTAGTGATCATTATGTAGTGACCATTTTTGTCTCTTAAAATGGTCTTTGTTTTAACATCTATTTTATCTGATAAAAGTTTACTACTCCCACATTCTTTTGGTCTCCATCTGCATGATGTATCTTTTTCTAGCCCTTCACTTTCAGTCTGTAGATGTCCCTAGGTTTGAGGAAGGACTCTTCTAAACAACATATATTCGGGTCTTATTTTTGTATCCATTCAACAAGATTATCTGTTGGTTGAAATATTTAAATGATTTACATTTAATGTAATTATTGATAAGTATGATAGTTTACAGTGAATGAATGGTGAACAGTGCTACCATATTTGTGGTCTCTGAAGGAGACGATTTAACTCTGGGACCAAAGACAGTCTCAGTCATGCAGATTCCAGCAATCTTGATTTCGGCAACCTTGATTCCAGCTTGGGCTTCATCCAGCCTGGCATTTCTCATGATGTACTCTGAATATAAATTAAATAAGCAGGGTGACTCTATACAGCCCTAACATACTCCTTTCCCAGTTTGGAACCAGTCTGTTTTTCCATGTTCATTTCTAACTGTTGCTTCTTGACCTGCATACAGATTTCTCAAGAAGCAGATCAGGTGGCCTGGTATTCCCATCTCTTTCAGAATTTTCCACAGTTTGTGTGATCCACACAGCCAAAGGCTTTGACATAATCAATAAAGCAGAAGTAGATATTTTCTGGAATTTTCTTGCTTTTCCAATGATTCAATGGATGTTGGCAATTTGATTTCTGGTTCCTCTGCCTTTTCTAAATCCAGCTTGAACATCTGGAAGTTTACAATTTGTGTACTGTTGAAGTCTGGCTTGGAGAATTTTGAGCATTACTTTGGTAGTGTGTGAGATGAGTGCAATTGTGTGGTAGTTTGGCATTACCTTTCTTTGGAATTGAAATGAAAAATGATTTTTCAGTTCTGTGGCCACTGCTGAGTTTTCTAAATTTTCTGGCATATTGATTGCAGCACTTTCACAGCATCATCTTTTAGGATTTGAAATAGCTCAACTGGAATTCCATCACCTCCACTAACTGTTCACAGTGATGCTTCCTAAGGCTCACTTGATTTGGCGTTCCAGGATGTCTGGCTCTAGGTTAATGATCATACTGTTGTGATTATCTGGGTCATAAAGATCTTTTGTGTATAGTTCTTTTTGTATTTTCCATCTGTTCTTAATATCTTATGCTTCTGTTAAGTTCCTACCATTTCTGTCCTTTATTGAGCCCATCTTTGCATGAAATGTTCTCTTGTATCTCTAATTTTCTTGAAGAGATCTCTAGTATTTCTCATTCTATTGTTTTTCTTTATTTCTTTGCATTAATCACTGAAGGAGGCTTTCTTATCTCTCCTTTATATTCTTTGAAATTCTTCATTCAAATGGGAATATCTTTCATTTTTGCCTTTGCCTTTTTTCCTTCTTTTCACAGCTATTTGTAAAGCCCCCTCAGATAGCCACCTTGCATTGCTTTTTCTTGGAGATGGTCTTGATCCCTGCATTCTGTACCATGTCAGGAAGCTCTGCCCATATTTTTTCAGGCACTCTGACTATCAGATCTAATCCCTTGAATCTACTTCTCACTTTCACTGTATAGTGGTAAGGTATTTGATTTAAGTCATACCTGAGTGGTTTAGCAATTTTCCCTTCTTTCTTTATTTTAAGCATGAATGTGGCAATAAGGAGTGCGTGATCTGAGCCACAGTCAGCTCCTGGTCTTGTTTTTGCTGACTGTATAGAGCTTCTCCATCTTTGGCTGCAAAGAATGTGATCAATCTGATTTCAATGTCGACTGTCTGGTGATGTCCACATGTACAGTCTTCTCTTGTGTTGTTGCAAGAGGGTGTTTGCTATGACCAGTGCATTCTCTTGGCAGAACTCTATCAGCCTTTGCCCTGCTTCATTCTCTTCTCCAAGCTCAAATTTTCTAGTTACTCTGGGTATTTCTTGACTTTTTAATTTTGCATTCCAGTCCCCTATAATGAAAAGGACATCTTTCTTTTTTGGGTGCTATTTCTAGAAGGTTTTGTAGGTCTTCATAGAATTGTTCAACTTCAGCTTCTTAAGAATTGCTCATTGCTGATTGACTATTCTTTATTTCTTGTGAGTCCTTGTTAAATATTCCTTGCATCTTCTCTTTCTTCATCTCCAAATTATATGTCTGTGTCTCTATGATATTTTAAAATATTTGCATTATCCTTACTATTATTATTTAGAATTTAAATTCTTTTTGAGGTAGACTTCCTATCTTTTCTTCTTTTCTTTGGCTTAGTGGATTTTTCTTATGTTATTTCATCTGCTGAATATTTCCCTGCCTTTTCATTTTTTTTTTAGTTTTCTGTGTTTGGGGTCTCTTTTCTTCAGGCTGAAGGGTCATAGTTCCTCTTATTTGTGGAGTCTGCTCCCTGTGGGTGGAATTGGGCCACTTGTAAATATTTCCTGGTTGGGGGAATTCTTGCCTGTGTTCTAGTAGATGGAGCTGTATCTCATCTTTCTGGAGTGTAGTGCAGTGTCTAGTAGTGAGGTTGACATGTCTATGGGTATGATATGTTTGGGGCACCCTGTCATTTAATGTGCAGGGCTGCATTCCTCTCTTGACGGCAAATTGGCATGGGGTGTCTTGCACTGTAGCTTGCTGGCTCTTGGGTGGAATTTGGCCTCAGTGTATGTATGAAGGCTTTTGAGTGGGATTCTATTAATGTTCCCTGAGATCAGGAGTTCTCCAAGTGCTCCAACTCCTAGAATTGAGAGCCTCTGGATTTCAGTTCTGATATCTTACAGTAGCATTCCAAGGATTTTGTGTTTCCTTTTTGGGCATCTGGGTTCCTCTGCCAGCATTCAGAGGTTGTTCTGTGGGAGTTGCTCCACATGCAGATGATCTTTTGATGTATTTGTGGGGGGAAAGTGGTCTCCCCATCCTATTCCTCTGCCATTTTGGGATGTGTCCCAAATGCAGTTCTAAGAGGAAAGTTTATAACAATACAATCTTACCTCAAGAACAAAGAAAAAAATCTCAAATAAATAACCTAACGTTATACCTAAAACAACTAGAGAAAGAAAATCAAACAAAACCTAAAGTTAATGGAAGGAAAGCAATCATAAAGATCAGAACAGAAACAAATTATACAGAGAAAAGGAAAACAGTTGCAAAGATCAATTAAAGTGAAAGATAGTGCTTTGAAAAGATAAACAAAATTGATAAACCTTCATTCAGACTCATCAAGAAAACAAAAGGGAGAGGACTCAAATAATTATAATTAGAAATGAGAAAGGATAAGTTACAACTAATGCCATAGAAATACAAAGAATAATAACAGACTACTGTAAGCAACTGTATGACAACCTGGATGAACTGGACAAATTATTATAAAGGAACAGTCCTCTGAGACTGAAAAAGGAAGAAATAGAAAATACGAATGGACCAATCACAAGTGCTGAAACTGAAACTGGTATTAACAAACACCCAACAAACAAAAGCCCCAGACCTGATGCCTTCACAGCTGTTTTTAGAAGAGGTAACACTTACACTTTTGAAACTATTAGAAAAAAATTGCAGAGGAAAGAAAACTTCCAAACTCATTTTATGAGGCCACTATCACACTGAAACCAAAGCCAGATGAAGACACCACATAAAAGAAAAAAATTACAAATCAGCATCACTAATAAATATAGGCGCAAACATCATCAACAAAATACTACGAGTCTGAACTCAACAATACATTAAAAAGATCATACACCATAACATGTATGACTCCTCCCAGGGATGCAAGAATTTTCAATATCCACAAATTAATCAATGTGATATGTTACATCGACAGACTGAAGGAAAAACAAACAAACAAACACATATGATTATCTCAGTAGGTGCAGAAAATGTTTTGACAAAATTCAGCACCCATTATGATAAATGCTCTCCAGAATATGTTTATAGAGGGAACATACCTCAATATAATAAAATCCACATATCACAAGCCTACAGCTAGCATCAAACTCAGTTATTAAAAGCTGAAAACGTTTCCACTAAGATTAGAAGCAAGACAAGGATGTTCACTATCACCACTTTTATTCAATATAGATTTGAAAATCCTAGCTACAGCAATCAGAGAAGGAAAAGAAGTAAAGGGAATCAAAATCAGAAAAGAAGAATTTAAACTGTAACTGTTTACAGATTACATAGTTCTGTGCATAGAAGACCCTGAATATGCGACCACAGACCTACTAGAAGTCATCAATTAAATTGGAAAAATTGCAGGTTACAAAATTAATACACATAAATGTGTTGCACTTCTTCATGCTAACAATGAGAGATCAGAAAGATAAATTCAAGACACAATTCCATTTATCATCACATCAAAAGAATAAGATACCTAGGAATAAAACTACCTAAGGCTACATAAGACCTGTACTCTGAAAACTATAAGATGTTGATTTAAAAAAAAATAAAGAAGACACAGAGTGAAATATATACCATGTTCATAGATTGGAAGAATCAATATTGTCAAAGTGACTATATCACTGAAGGCAACCTATAGTTTCAACACAATCCCTATCAAACTACCAAAGGTATTTTTTATAGAATGTGATCAAAGTATCTCAAAATTTGTGTGGAGACACAAAAGGCCCCAAACAACAAAAGAAATACTGAGAAAGAAAAAAAGAGCTGGATGAATCAGTCTCCCTGACTTCAGACTATACTACAAAGCTACAGTCTTCAGAATCCAATGGTACTGGCACAAAAAAAGAAATACAGATCTGTAAATCAGAATAGAAAACCCTGAAATGCATCTATGGTCAATTAATCTGTGACAAAGGAGGCAAGACTAAAAAACGTGGAAAAGACAATCCCTTTAAAAAATGGTACTGACCAGAAATATGGACCAATGGAACCATTGCTTAGAGATAAACCCACATAAGCTTAGAGATAAACCCACAAACCCTCTGGGCACCTTCTTTTTGATAAAGGAGGCAATAATACGCATTGGGGAATGATAATCTCTTTTAGAAACCTACATATAAGACGATGAGATTAGAACACTTCCTAACACCATACACAAAGAAAAACTCAAAATATATTAAACACTTAAATTGTGAGTGACTCTATTTAAGATGGAGAATCTCTTCTTGTAAGAGCATCAAAATTGCAACTTGCTGTTAACAGTCATCAACAGGATGAGCCTGGAATCCACCACAAAAAAGATGTTCCATATCCAAAGACAAAGAAGAAATTTTGAGTCAGTAGGAGGGACACAAACATGATAAAATCAAATCCCATACCCACCAGGTGGGAGACTCACAAACTGGAGAACAATAATACCAAAGAAGTTTACTCTTCTGAAGATTCTGAACCACATGTTAGGCTTCCCAGCTTGGGGGTCTGACAAAGGGAATGGTTATCCTCAGGGAATCTGACATTAATGGCCAACAGGATTTGATTACCAGTTCAGTTCAGTTCAGTTGCTCAATCGTGTCCGTCTTGTTGTGACCCCATGAACCACAGCAGGCCAGGCCTCCCTGTCCATCACCAACTCCTAGAGTCTACTCAAACCCGTGTTCATTGAGTCAGTGATGCCATTAAGCCATCTCATCCTCTATCGTCCCCTTCTCCTCCTGTCCCCAGTCCTTCCCAGCGTTAGGGTATTTTCCAATGAGTCAACTCTTTGCATGAGGTGGCCAAAATATTGGAGTTTCAACTTCAACATCAGTCCTTCCAATGAACAGCAAGGGCTGATATTCTTCAGGATGAACTGATTGGATCCTCTTGTAATCCAAGGAACTCTCAAGAGTCCTCTCCAACACCACAGGTCAAAAGCATCAATTCTTCAGCACTCAGCTTTCTTCACCATCCAACTCTCACATCCATACGCGGCTACTGGAAAAACCATAGCCTTGACTAGATGACCTTTGTTGACAAAATAATGCCTCTGCTTTTCAATATGCTATGTAGGTTGGTCATAACTTTCCTTCCAAGGAGTAAGCATCTTTTAATTTCATGGCTGAAATCACCATCTGCAGTGATTTTGAAGCACCCAAAATTAAAGTCTGACACTGTTTCCACTGTTTCCCCAACAATTTGCCACAGAGTGATGGGGCCAGATGCCATGATCTTAGTTTTCTGAATGTTGAGCTTTAAGCCAACTTTTCACTCTCCTCTTTCACTTTCATCAGGACGTTTTTTAGTTCGTCTTCACTTTCTGCCATAAGGGTGATGTCATCTGCATATCTGAGGTTATTGATATTTCTCCCGGCAATCTTGATTCCAGCTTGTGCTTCTTCCAGCCCAGTGTTTCTCATGGTGTACTCTGCACATTAGTTAAATAAGCAGGGTAACAATATACAAACTTGACGTACTCCTTTTCCTATTTGGATTCAGTCTGTGGTTCCATGTCTAGTTCTAATTGTTGCTTCCTGACCTGCATACAGGTTTCTCAAAAGACAGGTTAGATAGTCTGGTATTCCCATCTCTCTCAGAATTTCCCACAGTTTATTGTGATCCACACAGTCAAATTCTTTGGCACAGTAAATAAAGCAGAAATAGATGTTTCTCTGGAACTCTCTTGCTTTTTTGGTGATCCAGAGGATGTTGGCAATTTGATCTCTGTTTCCTCTGTCTTTTCTAAAATCAGCTTGAACATCTGAAAGTTCATGGTTCGCATACTGCTGAAGCCTGGCTTGGAGAATTTTCAGCATTACTTTACTAGCGTGTGACATGAGTGCAATTGTATGGTAGTTTGAAAATTCTTTGCCATTGCCTTTCTTTGAGATTGGAATGAAAACTGACCAAATTTGCTGACATATTGAGTGCAGCACTTTCACAACATTATCTTTCAGGATTTGAAATCGCTCAACTGGAATTCCATCACCTCCACTAGCTTTGTGTGTACTGATGCTTTCTAAAACACACTTGACTTCACATTCCAAGGTTTGATTATAGGGCTTCCAAAATAAAGGAGGAAACGGAGATTGGTCTTAGAGGGCAAAAACAAAAATCTTGTGCACACCAAGACCCAGAAGAAAGGAGCCATGACTCCAAAGGAGACTGAATCAAAAACTACCTGCTACTTTTGGAGGGTCTCCTATGGAGGCATGGGTCAGCAGGGGCTCACCACAGGGACAGGGACACTATCAGTAGCAGTCTTGGAAGGTTCCTCTTGGTGTATGCCCTTTTGGAGATCACCATTAACTCTAGCAAAAGTCAATAGACCCAGGGCTGGATTGCCTCAGGTAAAGCAACTACAGGGAGGGAGCACAACCCCACCCTTCAAAGGGTAATTGGAGTAAAGATTTACTGAGAAAAACCCTGCTCCCAGTTCAGTTCAGTCATTCAGTGGTATCCAACTCTTTGCAACCCCATGGCTTCCCTGTCCATCACCAACTCCTAGAGCTTGATCAAACTCATCTCCATTAAGTTGGTGATACCATCCAAACATCTATTTTTTACCACCACCAGTCCCTCCCATCAGCAAACTTAAACAGCCTAAGCCTCCTCCATCAGAGGGCAGACAGAGGAAGCAAGAAGAACCACAGTCCAATAACAGCTAAAAAACAAAAAAGAAAAGAAAACTACATTACTGAATATTAATCACAATAAGAAAGCAGAAAGTTCTATCCCAGGTGAAGGAAGAATATAAACCCAAGAAAAACAGCTAAATAAAGTGGAGATAGGCACCCTTCCAGAAAATGAATTCAGAATAATGATAGTGAAGATGATCCAGGATCTCTGGGAAACATAGAGAAGATGCAAGAAATGTTTACCAAAGACCTACAAGAACTAAAGAGCAAACAGAGATGAACACCAGAAGAAATCAATAGCAGAATAACTGAGGCAGAAGAATGGATAAATGACCTGGAGGACAGAATGGTAGAAATCACTGCCACAGAATAGAATATACTAACAAAGAAAGAAAAGAAATGAAGGCATCCTAAAAGACCTTCAAAATAACACTAAATGCACCAGCATTTTCATTTATAGGGGCCTCAGAAGGAGACGAGAGAGAAAAAGAACTTCAGAAAAATTTTGAAGAGACAATAGCTGAAAGATTCCCTAAAATGGAAAAAGAAGTAGTCAACCAAGTTTGGCAAGCACTGAGTTCCAGGAAGGATAAACCCAAGTAAGAAGAGCCAGGACACATAGTAATCAAACTGAAGAAAATTTAAAGACAAAGATAAAATATTAAAAGCAACATGAGAAAAATGTCATATAACCATATAGGGAACTCCAATCAGGTTATCAGCTGATTTCTCACCAGAAACTCTACAAGCCAGAAGGGAATGGCTCAATATATTTAAAGATATGAATATCCAGTGAGACTCTCATTCAGATTTGCTGCAGAAAGCCAAAACCTTAGAGACAAGCAAAAATTAAGAGAATTCTGAGCCATGAATCCAGCTTTACAACAAATGATATAAGAAGTTCTCTAGATGGGAAACACAAGAGAAGGAAAAGACCTAGAAAAAATAAACTCAAAATAATTAATAAAATGGTAATAAGGATCAGACATATCCATAATTACCCTAAATGTAAATGAATTAAATGCACCAATCAAAAGATATTGACTGGCTGAGTGGATGAACACATGCGCTTGTAGGCATTTCCAATTACCATATCACTCTGCCTGACTCCTCAAATTGCATGCAATTACTTTGCATGTTAAGTTAGTCATGTTTCCATTATGACTTTCAATTGTAATTGTCATGTATTTTTTTGTCTGGCTATTGATTATGAAAACTGATGAAAATCTTTTACTATTGTGATTTTGTAACTATTATTGCAGATGGTGACTGAAGCCATGAAATTAAAAGTTACTTGCTCCTTGGAAGAAAAGCTATGACTAACCTAGTCAGCATATTAAAAAGCAGAGACATTACTTTGCCGACAAAGGTTTGTCTAGTCAAAGCGATGGTTTTTCCAAGTAGTCATGTATGGATGTGAGATTTGGATGGTGAAGAAAGCTGAGCACTGAAGAATTGATACTTTTGAACTCTGGTGTTGGAGAAGACACTTGAGAGTCCCTTGGATTGCAAGGAGATCCAACCATTCCATCCTAAAGGAAATCAGTCCTGAATATTCATTGGAAGGACTAATGCTGAAGCTGAAACTCCAATACTTTGGCCAACTGATGTGAAGAACTGACTTCTTGGAAAAGACCCTGGCAGGAAGAAAAGGGGATGACAGAGAATGAGATGGTTGGATGGAATCACCGACTCAGTGGACATGAATTTGAGTATGTTTCAGGAGTTAGTGATGGACAAGGAAGACTGGCATGCTGCAGTCCACGGGGTTACAAAGAGTCGGACAAGTCTGATCGACTGAACTGAACTAAAGGAAAAGACCTCAGTGTAAAAGCAAGTTTTACACTTGACAGATGAAAATCATTCTAATCATTGTCTATACTTCATGTCACTAAGAAATACTTTCAGTTGGGTAAAATAATCTAGTAAAAATTAAATTTTGTTCTAAGTATTAACAGTAAGTAGAAGAAACCCTTCTATGTAACATGTGTTCCTTCTCAAATAATGGAATTTGTAATATCGTTGCCTGCTTTAAAATTCTTTAAGAGCATTTGCATCTGCAGCATTACCGGTTAGCAGGTTTATTGTGGTTTCTCTTTCTCATTCTTTCCTGACTTCTTAATCTCCACCTCTTTTTTGTACTTTCCATTAGAGAGACAAAAAGAGAAAAGCTAGAGAATGTTTTCTCTCTCCCACTGGTCAAACATTTGTCCATGAGTTACCTGTCCAACATTCAAGCTTGCACATTTCTAACCATTGAGAAGATCCTGCAGCATCTGTGTACTTTGATGGAAGGCCAGTAGAAGCAAAGTCAAGAAGCACAGACATGGAATGAGGTGCTATATGTAGTACCCAGAGACATAATTTGAATCCCATGCAGAGTCATTTGTTACCTTGCACACATTAGGAAGAACATATACATACACACATATGACCAGAAAGTTGTCCTCTGCCTTCTGAATGAAACAATGCAATAGATATTTCCAAGGTACAACAGTAGAATACCAAAATATCAAAACATACTTTTTAGAAAATATATTTTCTTACATTAAAAAATTGTGGTTATTTTTTTTAATTTCCCATTTCATCAAATAAAGATATTTAAAATCAAATCAATGTTTAACTGAAGAACTAACACACATATGCCTATATATTTTTTCCTCCTTTCCCAACAATCCAATGAAGAAGCTATTTTTGTTTACCTAACATAACACATGCTAAGGACTGATGCTGAAGCTAAAGCTCCAATACTTTGGCCACCTGATGTGAAGAGTCCTCTCACTGGAAAAGAACCTGATGCTAAGAAAGACTGAGAGCAAGAAGGGAAGGGGGCAACAGATAATGTCTTTCTTCAAGTTGGCTCCACTTAAGACTTAGAATTGATAAGAGCTTAACAAACCTGTATGTTTTACTCATACATTGTTCTCCTAATCTATGTTAATGAAACTATATATTTACTTGAAAACCTGCCTTTCTTCAAGATTCTTGTCAATGAACATTTTATGGCAAGGGGTGGCTCACCAGGTGAAAATGTTATCTCAAAATATATGTTATGGGTGAGGGCCTTGGTGCCACTCTGAGTTCTGAGACATCTCCTTTCTCTAATTAACAGTTTGTTGATAGGTATATAATATATTGCTAAAGGCTAGTAGGGGGACATTCTGTCTGCCCCCTCTCTGATGTCTATGTCAGAAGCTTTCTCTATCTCTTTTATGCTTTAATAAAACTTTATTACACAAAAACTGAGTGAGCAAGCCTCATCACTGGCCCCAGATTGAATTCTCCTCCAGAGGCCAAGAATCTTGGTGTCTTTCGTGATTCAGCTACAACCTTTCAGCAAGGAAGCTTGGTGCGCTGCAGTCCATGGAGTCACAAAAAGTCAGACATGACTGAGTGACTGAACAACAGCAACATAATACAGGAAATAGAGTCTTGATGAGGTTAAGTAAGTTATACAAGATCACACAGCAGGATGTGCTAGAAGGTGAAATTAATTGTGGGTAATCTGCCTCCAGGCTATGTATGACCCTTAACCAATATGCTACACAGTTTCATAAATAAAAATGTTTCCTTAATAAAAATAATTTTTGTCTTCATGATCCTTGAGAAAAGATAAAATAAATTGGGGCATTTTGATTTTGATATGGATACATGTGTAAACTCTTAGCTGTGACATATCTTCTGACAGATTCTTGAATCAGTTCTAAGAAATTAAGTGTATCAAACTGTGCATCTGAATTAAGGAAAATGCATATTTTATTGACATTTTCAAAGTGGTACCACTTTAAAAACTCTATTGCAAATTGTGAAGCCAGAAATCAAAGATATTATAAGATTGTTAATGCAGGCAATGTTACAAGCTCCTAGAAAGGACCAACACTATTGCTAGATAAATTATGTAAGCCTGGTCATGTACATCTGTTGACTTGCCAGATAGCTAATTAAAATATATTAAAACTATTTTGCTGTTTAAAGGCACATTTTGTGATTTCATAAACTGTCATTCATTGAGTTTAAATTATACTTGTTTTGATCTTCCACAGAAAAATCACTGAAGGACCAGATTTTGCATATAAATGCAGCTGTAAAAAATGGCGATGTTTCCTTTTGACCTTAGTTTAAATGCAGTGTAATTTATTTTGACTCACATTATAGAAGACCAAAAGTGGCCTGCCTAGTACATAAATTTTGACCCTTTACTAGGATTTATATTTTTATATTTATGCATGCAACTATGTTTAAACTGACAAAAGTTCTCATAATAATATTGTCTAACATGTAGTGAGTGTTAAAAATCAGGCAATTTTAATTTCTTAATATGCATATGTAAAATCATTTAATAATCAAAGCAAACCTTTGTAGTATATATAAAATTTTCCTTATTTTTCAGATGAAACAAAACCACTGGTAAGTGCAATATTTAAGATGACTAGCATAGACATCCTGACTGAAGAGCTCTCAGTATTTTCAATATAAACCATCTTTATTTTCTCAGGAAATAACAAAATGAAGTAGATTTTGTATCCTCAGTGAAAAATTTCTAGCATTATTTTTGTATAGATAAGAAAAGACTGCTTATTCTAATCCTATTCCTTTAATGATAGTTTTACTAAAGCCAGAAAAATAAAATCTATGCAGTTCACTTCTTATCTGAGGACCATGTGTGTTGTGAATCAGGACAGGTATATTTAGTTTGACTCACAGTCATGGTTACACAATGAATCAAGGATGTTTTCACAAAACCATGTTATAGAAGGCAGAGTATTTCAACATTAACAATATTGAAGAGACTTAAAACCAGAGCCAAATTAATTTAAGCTCTGAAATATCTCCCTTTTTCCACTTCTTTACCAAATTTCAGAAAATATATTTTTGTTATTGTTAAAATACAAGAATGAATTATTTTGCTCATTGAATAGTATCTATATGAAACAGAGAATAGCAAACTTGACTCTATGTTCCATTTATTTCTTTAGCTCCAACCTTTTTGCCTGTGCCCTGGGCTTAGTCATGATGACTCTGAGCCTTTGTAAAATAAGTGTTACCTATAGCCTGGAATATGCACAATAACCTCTTCTCCGGACTCTCAACTTTATAAGTATACAGTTTTCAATTCATATAGAGATAAAAACTTGTAGAACAGAAAATAACTATTTGTTTTGTTGGAGGTTCATAAGAATTCTGTCACTAGACCTACATGGACAGCTGCAACAACAAAATATTCCTGCACCAAGAAATTTGCAACAACCAGCTGCTCCCCCTCTCCTTTTAGTATAAAAGAAACTTAAATTCTAATTTGAGTAAGATGGTTCTTTGGGACACTAGTTCACCATCTTCTGGATCTGCTGGCTCTCTGAATAAAGTCACTACTCCTTTCCCCAGTGACACATTTATCAATTTATTGGCCTGTTGTGCTGCAAGCAGTGCAAATTAGGACTTGATAACATGTATACAGCTATGCTTTCAAATTAATTAACTCAATTTTCTCCATTTGGAATAAAATGAATTATCACAATATTATTTTTGATAAGAATGTTACATTGCACAATTTATTCTTTAAATGCAAAGCAAAATTGTAACTACTGCTAAATAAGACTTCTTTAATTCTGCAGGTTTTATTCTGACAAACATAATATTATGAAGGAAGCAATTACTTTTATTTTTTTTAATGGATAAATGAAGGGATTTAAATATATGTGTCCAACCTCAGCCAAGTGTTACATTTCCCCAGAATCCTCTGAAAAAAGAATTTGTATCTATTTGTCTGCCACATATTTTTGAGTTGTGGGCTCTATTTTTTGTTTTGAAAACATAGCTAATATGTCTTATTAAACTCTAAGTTTAAAACTTGATAGAAAAAAGAATTCCATTTTATTTTATTTTATTTTTATTTTTATCTTTTTTGTAGGCACATATGCGACTACACGCACAGAGAGACACGTTCGCACTCCTTCCTATGGAGAATCGACAAGGCAAGAAGAAAAATGTGGCGTGATTTATAATTTTTTTCTTTCCAATATTTGACACCCATAGAAACTGACTGCAGAAATCTCATGTCCACAGCATGTGTGGTCCTAAAGAGCAGTGAGAAAATGAGGTACTCTAATAAGCAGATATTTTAGCAGTGAAATTGTCTGCCAAATTTTTCCAAGAAGAGACATAGTTACAAGCATTTATTCAAAAGCAGTTGCTGGTGTCTTGACTTCGTAATGAAGCACTTGGAAGGAACACACGGAAAGATTACTAATAGGATATGTGGCGAATTATGAGAATTCTCACCCAAGTAACAGAAGAGATTTGTAATAATCAGATAGCAAGTAAACTTGCTATGATGATGTCTGTCAGACTCTTTCCCTAGTTACCCCCAAAATTGCTCAAAGATCTCAAGAATGACGAAATTTATCTATGAACTTGGATACATGGGCTTCCTTTCATCAAAACTGATCCTACAATTGTTAATTACTGCTCTAACTCTTACCATTCTACAGAGATCAAAGTGAAGGACTCAATATAAAATCTTACAGGAATTGGTCCATTATCTAGAAGCAGATTGATTACATTAAAGATATAATTCTGTTGAATTTATTTATTAGTTCTAGACACTTTCTTGACTATTATTTGTGAAAATCTATTAATAGTATTGTCATTTATAGATAGAAATAGCTTCACTTCTTCATTTCAAATTTAGATATATTTTATTTCTTTTTCTTCTCTAATAAGTCTGGCTGGAACTTCTGATACAATGTTGGATAATAGTGGTAAAAGTAGACGCCTCTCTCTTCTTCCTTTCTTTAGTAGAAAAAAAATGAGTTTTCTTTTTGAGTATGCTGTTAGCTGTGAATTTTTCATAAATGGTATTTATTATGAAAATGAGTTTCCTTTCTTTTGCTAGTTTCATGAGTAGCATTATCATTAAAAAAAAAAGTGTTTGCATCTATTACATACCTTTTTGGCCTTAATTGAGATGCTTCCCCCCGCCCTTCTACTAATTTAATGGCATTATCTTACTTATGTTGAACCACCACTGAATTTCCAGAATAAAACCATACTTGATAGTGGTGTATAATTCTATTAATGTGTTGGGTTTAGATTTCCAGTATTTCTTGTGAATTTCAGCATCTATATCATAAGGCATATTGGTCTGTGATTTCATTTTCCTGTGATGCCTTTATATAACCTTACTTTCAAAAGGGTAGAAAGCTAGACTCAAAGAATATGTTAGGAGATGTTTCCTTTCTTTGTTTTTCAAGAGACTGAGAAAAATTGTGTAAATTATTCTTTAAATATGTGTTTAAATATATGGTAGAGTTTACCAAGAAAGTTATATCACATTGAACTTGATTGGGATGACATGCTTTTAATTACCTAATTCCTATACTTACCATTGAAGCTACTTGGGATGTTTTATTTTATTTGGTTTTCTTTTCTTTTCTTTTTCTGACTGATGCATGAAGCAGAAGCTCCTACTTGACTAACTATAAGTTGCTATATTTTATCTGTAGGAATTATTGAAATATAGGAAATAATAGTAACTACCATATTAAAATGAACTCAAATCTTTTCTCTAAGAAGCCATTTGACTTTTAATTTTATACAAGTAAAATTATGAGTAGAATATCAATCATACTATAAAGAGAAGTCAAATGAATTTTTGCCAGAAAGTTTTAAAAGACTGCTTCTATGTATATAGCTTCCCATCTACTCTTTGAGCATGAGAGCGAAGTGTTACACTATACTTACTTGTTTAGTCATGTTTATGTCTTCATCACTCTACATTCTGGTGAAACAATATCCCACTAATGAATTTTGAATGCAATTAGCTGTCACATTATTTATTTGTTAGTGAAATTGTGAGGAACTAAATAAAATTGTAGTATTATTTATAAATTAAGGGGAATCCATTTCCATTTTATTTTTAAATGTCATTCATAATTATTTTGTAGTGGGGAAAATATCAGTTTTCATTCCAATCCCAAAGAAGGGCAATGCCAAAAATGTTCAAACTAGCATACAGTTGCACTCATTTCATATGCTAACAAGGCAATGCTCAAAATCTTTCAAATTAGGCTTTAATAGAACATAAAGTGAGAACTTCCAGATGTACAAGCTGAGATTAGAGAAGGCAGAGGAGCCAGAGATGCATTGCCAACATCTATTGGATCCTAGAAAAAGCAAGAGAATTTCAGGAAAACATTTATTTATGTTTCACTGACTATGCTAAAGCCTTTGACTATGTGGATCACAACAAAGTGTGGGACATTCTTCAAGAGATGGGAATATCAGGTTAATTTACCTGCCTCCTTAGAAACCTGAATGCAGATTAAGAAGCAATGGCTAGAGTAATGGACTGGTTCAAAATTTGGAAAGGAGTGCATCAAAGCTGTATATTTTCATCCTGCTTATTTACCTTCTATGTAGAGTATATCATGTAAAATGCCAGGCTGGATGAATCACAAGCTGGAATCAAGACTGCCAGGAGAAATATAAACAACCTCAGATATGCACGTGATATGATGCTAATGGAAGGAAGTGAAGAGGAACTAAAGAGTTTCCTGCTGAAGGTGAAAGAGGAGAGTAAAAAAGCTGGTTTAAGTCTCAGTACTTACAAAACTAAGATCATGGCATTCAGTCCCATCACTTCCTAGAAAATAGTTGGGGGAACAAATAGAAACAGTGACAGAGTTTATTTTCCTGGGCTCAAAAATAACTGTAGATGATGACTGCAGCCATGAAATTAAAACGCACATGCTCCTTGGAAGAAAAGGTACGACAAACCTATATAGTGTATTAAAAAGCAGAGACATCACTTTGCTGACAAAGGTCCATGTAGTCAAAACTGTTTTTTTTCCAGTAGTCATGTGTGGATGTGAGAGTTGGACCACAAAGAAGGCTTAGCAGTGAAGAATTGATGCTTTCAAACTATGGTGCTGGAGAAGACTCTTTGAGAGTTCCTTGGATAGCAAGAAGATCAAATGAGTCAATCCTAAAAGAAATCAACCCCAGATATTCATTGGAATGACTGATGTTGAAGCTGAAGCTACAATACTTTGATCACCTGATGTCAAGAGCCAACTAATTGTAACAGACACCAATTTTGGGAAAGATTGAAGGCAAGAGGAGAAGGGTAGGACAGTAGATGAGATAGTTGGATGGCATCACTGATTAAGTGGACATGAGTCTGAGAAAACTCTGGAAAATGGTGAAGGAAGGGAAGCCTGGCATACTGCAGTCAATGGGGTCCCAATGAATCAGATATAATTTAGTGACTGAATAACAACAATGACAAATAATTATTTTTAAGTTTCAAAATGCAACTAATTAACACATATTCTAATGAGTTATATTCATTTATATAATATATTTGTATATTATATGTGTGTATATATATTTATGGGTTTGGGTAGACTCTGGCAGTTGGTGATGGACAGGGAGGCCTGGCGTGTGCAGTTCATGGGGTCACGAAGAGTCGGACATGAACTGAACTGATTTATATGTAAATTTTTATTTCTGCTATATATGAAAGTCTTTGACATTTTTTAAAAAAGCACATTTAAGATATTGATTTTTTTGAGAAAATATTTACTCACAAGCTGAAGCAACTTTTCAACATTTCTCATTTATATGTTATCTAGTGGTAAACAGGATTGAGAACGGGTGAATTCAGTTCAGTTCAGTTCAGTCACTCAGGAGTGTCCAACTCTTTGAGACCCCATGAACCACAGCACGCCAGGCCTCCCTGTCTATCACCAACTCCTGGAGTCCCCGCAAACCCTGACCATTTAGTCAGTGATGCCATCCAATCATCTCTTCCTCTGTCATCTCCTTTGCCTCCCGCCCTCAGTCTTTCCCAGCATCAAATGCAGAGTTTCAAATAACTTTTTTTTTCACTTTCAATGTTTGATTCTATATTTATCCATACATATTTCTTCATTAGTTAGTGATTTCCATATTGTAGACCTAGGTAACTCATATGAGCATTCTTTTTAAGTCTCCAGGTCTGGCACTTTTATTAGATGGAAAAAGTACAGGTGATGGGTCATCATGGCCACATGAAAAAGAAGGTCTAAAAATTATAACATTTATCTGTGTACAAGGACAGATGCTTTGGAAGGAAAGGCTGAAGTGAGTAGCAAATCCTGGAAATGCTTCATCCCTGTGGTACAATGTGAGATATGAAGAAGGCTTTGATTCTGATCCTGGTGCAAGTGTCAGGGGCTCCTAAATTCACAATAATTATTCCCTCGGGCCCCTGTGAATGCAGAATGTTTCTGTGTTTGTTCCAAAGGCATCCCTCAGACCAACTTTCCCTAACTGCAAACTGGAACGGGGAAGTACCATGGTGAGTATGTGTAGTGCTCAGTCATGTGCGACTCTGTGACCTCATGGACCCTCTGCTCAGGCTTCTGGCCAGTATAGCCTCTTTATTCCCAGTATTATTGGATTTGGGGAAGGTAGAAGAGGACCTTCCTTTGTGTGCCTTGATTCTTGATAAGGACATGAGGACAAATGTGAGGTCTTACCTGTGGCAAATCCAAGTTTATTAAGGAAAGAACAGAAAGAATACTCCAAGGTAAAGGTGGTCCAAGCCAAGAGAGGCACTGACACCAGAAAGATGAGGTATGGCACTTTTCAAGAAAGGGATTTTTTATATTCATTTAGGCAGACATGGGCTGAAAGCTTTGACTGACAATTGCAAGTTACACAACAGGCTTGATTGTGCATTTCTTTCCCATAATTCAGTCTGTTATAATCAGATGTATGTATGTATAGAATATTTATGAACCCTTAAAAGGCTCCTGACTGTCTATTGTCACTAGAGGACACAGATGTGAATCAAGGGCACATGCACCAGAGTTGGAAAAGTTTCTGTGGTTATTTGTGGCATATCTGTGAGCTCTCCTGGGCCACACTGGGGTGTGTCTTGGGTGGGTATTAGAGATTCATGTGAATCTTTTTCAGTTTGACTACTCCTTATTACTCATGCCTAATTTCCTGACTAACACCAGGACAGAAAAATCCAGGTTGAACAAAGAGGATATTGTATATATACATACCAGAATAGATTCCAGAGTAAAGCATGGCAACCCATTCCAGTATTCTTGCCTGAGAAATCCCATGGACAGAGGAGTCTGGTGGACTATAGTCCATGGGGCCACAAAGAGTGGGACACCACGGAGTTACTGAGCCCAGCACACAGAACACAGAAGAGAATCACGTGTCCCAAGTAAAGTTTGTGTGAAACTTTACTAATGACCACTTCAAGGAAAGAAAAGAAAAAAAAAAAAAACAAACTTTGAAAGTATATGAGAATATTGGAAATAGACCAATAATATAGAATAATAATATAAAAATATTGTTTATTTAATATACACAGTCCTATTATGGAGAGATCTACACTTCACATCTAGCTCCATTTTAGTTAGTCTATGTTTGGTTTGTTTTTGTATATCTTGAAGCATTTCTTTGCCTTAAGGCTGATTAGAAATGAAGATCTAGAGGGATGAGACATAGTTAAATGGGAAGGTGAATACATTTTGAGTTTAGAAAAAAAAACAGTGAAATTATGCAGATTCACCACCTATGATTACAAAAAAAATGAAATGACAACAAAAATAAATTATAGTCAATTTATTTGTTTTTGTGTTAATAGTACATATGTGGAAACGTTTTATTCCACAGAATATCCAGGAAAAAAAATAGTATGGTTTCCTAAATTCTATAGAGTGAATTTCATTTGGGGGAGGTTTCTGTAAATTTATTTTTCTTTTATAACCTATTTATGAAACATTAAGAATTTATTCATAAGAATACCATTAAATTTGCATTTACTTTAGCTATTCTGAAGAAAGAAGATGGACTCCACATCTAACTTATATTCAATTTGGATATTAAAACTGATTCTCTCTCTCTCTCTCTCTCACACACACACACACACACACATACAGGCACACCAAAACTGTAGGAAAACGTTTCTTACTTCATAATGAGATTTCCTAGAAGATCAGGTCATACCTTCCAGGCTCACCTGAAAATATTCTGAGAAGCAGCCATAAGTGACCACAGCTTTGAGGCTGTTATGGAGATTGTGTATTGGGACTGGAGTTACAGTTTCCAAGAAAAGGAAGGCCTTGCATGGTTTGCATCTCCTGGCGACCACAAAAGAGGGAATTAATTAATTAAAAAGATGATTAATCTTTTTAATCATCAGCTCCAATTTGGGTAAGGAAGGTATATAGAGAGTAATGAGGCTTAAAAGTTGTATGTAGTCACATATAAAAAAATGGAGTCATATTCCTTTAGTATACTGTTATTATACACACAAAAAATACCATGACTAATAAATGAACTATTGTTTTACATAAGCAAGACATCAAATTTTTGAGGAAAGGATATGAATATGTCTATAAGAAATTTTGAAAAAAAAAATTGAAATGGAGTTTTTTCTATGAAACACAAATAAATTCAAGAGCAGAAAATATATATAATCACAATAGCTAAAATGGGGAAAAATTGATTTACTTCAAATAATATTATAACATTGGGTTAAAGTAATATTCTGCTAGTTTTCTGCTAGATCTCAAAAAAAAGAGATCATTGCTATGCTATTAACTTTTTCCATATCATGCATTAAAAAGTTCCCAATATTTTTAGAAATACATTTCAAGTAAATGAAATAGCTGACATCAAATTAGAATTAATTTGATAAAATAATTATAATTAAATAATTGAGGATGGTTCAATTTCTTGAAGAAGAAAGAAATATGGTGTGAAGTACTTTTATGAATTTTCTCTTTAAATTCTCACATCAGTATGATAAAATTCTATTGCTCCCTTTTCACAGATATATTATTCTGTATTACTTAGTTGGTAAAGGAAAAAGCCAAGATAAGAACATATTTCTGTATATCCGCAAAATTGCAGTGTATATCATCTGTCACTGAATGAAAACAAGGCCTTAAATAATTTTATGAAACATAATGGTTTATGAAGCATTTTTATAAAAGTATGCATTTATATAAACATATTTATGTTTAGAAATGAATGCAAATGTAAAATGAAAGTATGAATACTAAATACTGAAATATTTACTTATGTAGGATGTTGTAATTATTTAAAGTATTTAAATTTGATTTATTTATAATTTTATAATAAATTATAATATTTTAATTACAAATTTCAGTTGTGCTTCAGAATTTGACTTTTGTATATGTAGTGATCACCTCTAAAAATCAAGAAAATGCAATTTTTTCCCCAAATTTGAAAAGTGAGAAATACATTTCATTTTAATTACCTTTCTTGATTACTGTAGATATCAGATTCCTTAAAGTGTTTATTTGTTGTTTGTATTTTCACTGAAATTATCTGTTTGTTATTTATATTTAGAGATTTTTTGCTTTTCTTACCAAATATTATATTATTTTATATATATAAGCAACAAGGACATTTTAATATATTCTCATAATTGTTTATTTTTTATTTTTCAAATTGAAGAATAATTGATTTACACTGCTGAATTAATTTCTACTGTACAGCTAAGTGACTCAGTTATACAAATATATACATTCTTTTTTATATTCTTTTCCATTTTCAAGATCCAAGGAGATCAGATTTAGTTCACTTTGCTACATAGTAAGAACTTCTATTATCTATTACAAATGTAATACTTTGCATCTACAAAACCAAATCTCCCAGTCCATCCCTCTGTCTCCTTCCCCCATCACTCTTGGCAACCATAAGTCTGTTCTCTGTGTCTGTGAGCCTAGTACTATTTTGTAGATAGATTCATTTGTGCCATATTTTAGATTCCACATAAAAATGATATCATATGGTATTTGTCTTTCTGATTTGCTTCATGAAGTATGATAATCTTCAGTTGCATTCATGTTGCTACAAATAGCATTCCTTTGTTCTTTTTGTGGCTGAATAGTATCCAATCATAAATATGTACCACACTTCTTTATCCAATCATTCATTAATGAGCATTTAGCTTGTTTCCATGTATTTGCTCTTCTGAATAGTACTGCTATGAACATTGGAGTGCATGTATGTTTTTGAATTATAGTTTTGTCCAGGTATACGGCCAGGAGTGGAATTGCTGAAACATAGAACAACACTATTTTTAGATTTTTGAGGAAACTCCATAATGTCTTCCATAGTGATTATACCAATTTTCATTCTCATCAGCAGTATAGGAGGCTTGCCCTTTCTCCACACCTTCTCTAGAATTTGTTATTTGCAGACATTTTAATGATGACCATTTTGACTAGTGTGAGGTGATACCTCATCATAGTTTTCATTTCTGTAATTAGTGATGTAAAACTACAGTATTTATTTTATCTCATTTGAATTTACTAATATTTTGTAATGAGTACAAAAATTAAAGGTTTGTAACAAAACAAACTTAATTCAAAATCAAAAGTTAGCATGAGATAAAAGGCACATAGCACTTGTTCAGTCTCAAAGTAGTGTCTGACTTTTTGCAACCACATAGACTGCAGCATGCCAGACTGCTCTGTCCTCCACTATCTCCCTGAGTTTGCTCAAATTCATGTCTATTGAGTTGGTGATGCTATCTAACCATCCTATTTTCTACCACTCCCTTCTCCCACTCCTTTTCCAATGAGTCTGCTTTGAACATCAGGTGGCCAAAATATTGGAGTTTCAACTTCAGAATCATTTCTTTCGATGAGTATTCAGGGTTGATTCACTTCAGAATTGACTGATTTGATCTCCTTTCCATCCAAGAGACTCTTAAAAGTCTTCTCCAGCACCCTAATTTGTAAGCATCTTCTTCATCACTCAATCTCTTTATGGTCCAACTCCCCTTCATGGATTGCAGCCTTGTCTTGGTGAAGGGGCTTACATAACTCAATGAAGCTATGAGCCATGCTCAGCAGGGCCACCCAAAACAGATGGTCATAATGAAGAGCTTTGACAAAACGTGGTGCCCTGGAGGAGGAAATGAAAAATCACTCCGGTTTTCTTGTTTTGAGAACCCATGAGCAGTATAAAAGGGCAAATACATAGCAATTGAGAAGTTATTAAACTTGACTTTGTTGAATTATTAAGAAATAAACACATAAAATATGAAATCTAGCTGAAATACATCCATAATTTTCTAAACCATATCATCATGTGTAGTTTTATATTTAACATGTTTGTCATTTTCAATGACAGAAACATCCTAAAAGGTATGAAGGTGCTAAATTGTATGAAGAATAATGAGACTGAAAGTAACTACTTGTAAATTGAGAACACTTCATTAAATTAAGTATAGGATTCTTTTTTTAAATCCAATGATCTGTGTGTACCGTACCTGTTGAACAATTAAAGTACCAGTTACTTGTAGACATTTTACTACAAAAATCTCCTTTTACTGATAAAAAAGCTCATTTCATAAAATTTTTAATTCATCCTAACATTTTCTTTATCTGTTAAGGCTTTGACTTAATAAACTTAATTAACAATCTTCATCTTTAAGACATCAGCAGGTTCTGTATAATAAAAATGATAGACTATATATGATGTATTATTCATACACTCATCGCACTTAAAATTCCCTTATTGCTTTTAAAAGAAAGTGCTTTTTATCCCTTCAGTACCTTCTAGTAGACCTGTACACCTGTGCCATGTAGGCACAGGTTTTAATGAGTTATCACAATTTGAAAGGGCTATATATGTAAAATTTGAATGTAATCATGTATGTGGTAAGCTTCAGATTAACCACTAATAGTTATAAATGTCAGCACAAAATAACTGTATCAAATTGGTTTAGCCTTCTCCTGAAATTTAGATGCCAGTATAACTTAAATTTTGTGATATTTGGCCAAATCATTTACAATAACCCATGAATATTAATGACAGAGGACAGAAATAAATGCTTCAAATTTCTGAAATATTTTAGGAAAAAATGGTATAGAATAAAATCTGAAGTGCTTATTATAATTAAACTCTTTAAAATGTAGATCTCTATCCCATCTATATTTATTTATCAGAAACATAAATTGTATACTCTGCATCTGTTGTTAGGTGAAAAAAAGGAAATAATTGAATAGATAAACTTCTTTTTTAATATCATAATTGATAAGTAAAAGAAATGCTAATTTTTCAAAGATAAGGTAAGCTCTGAGCAGATGATAAGACCAACGTCTATGGTATTGCAATTTTCTAATGTATCTTTTTAAATAAATGGTAACATTTTTTTTCAGGTGGGGTATTTAGTTTACTCTTACACTCAGTTCTAGAGATGAACTGAGGGTCATGCATATCCGAGGAAATGCAGGCTGAAATCAAGAAGCTATTCAATTTTATTAAATAAGAGAGCAGTAAAATTTCTTACTGAATATAGAAATGTTAAGGGATGATGCTTCTGAGAAGGTTAAAGTTTATTTTTATCTGGTATCAAATTCATTGTGAATTGTTGCTTCTGAGATACAGGCATTTTTTCTTTTTTTTCCTATTTAATCTAATACATGATATATTGTTTATTTCAGTGAAATATTAGACCAATAAGTATTTTTAACTGCATTTTGTCAATTCTTCTTTCACGGTTCACTAATTATCTCCATATGTGGGCCAGTTTTGGTGCATTTTCTAAAGATAAAACGGTTTGAATTTTTTTCGGAAGATCTGTCTTTCTGAGTAACTATATATACCCTAAATTTCCTCACATAATAGGCTTAGGATCTTTCAGTGCTTTCATCTGTTGGTCTTCCTACCATCAGAGCAGTGGTGAATTTCCTGTCAATCCAGTTCTTCAAAGCTTCAACAGCATAACAGGGGGCTTACCTCTGAAAAAGATTATAATGACCTGGATAACCATCATGGTTTGACCACTCACCCAGAGCCAAATATCTTGGAGTGTGAAGTTAAATAGGCCTTTGGAAGCATTAGTAAGTATAAAGCTAGTGAATGTGATGGAATTCCAACTGAGCTATCTGACATCCTAAAAGATGATACTGTTAAAGTGCTGCACTCAATAAGCCAACAAATTTGGAAAACTCAGCAGTGACCACAAGACAGGAAAATGTCAATTTTCATTCCAATACAAAGAAGGCCAATGCCAAACAATGTTCAAACTACCACTCATTTCACATGCTTGCAAAGTAATGCTCAAAATCCTCCAAGCTAGACTTCAACAGTATGTGAACTGACAACTTCCAGATATTCAAGCTGGATTTAGAAAAAGCAGAGGAATCAGAGATCAAATTGCCAACATCCACTGGATCATAGAAAAAGCAAGAGAATTCACCTTTGATTGAATGGATCACGACAAACTATGGACATTTCTTCAAGAGATGGGAATACCAGACCACCTGACCTGCCCTCTGAAAAACTTGTATGCAGGTCAGGAAGCAAAAGTTAGAACTGTACATGTAGCAACAGACTGGTTCCAAATTGGGAAAGGAGTACATCAGGGCTGTATATTGTCACTGTGATTATTTAACTTATATGCAGAGCATATCATGAGAAATGACAGGCTGGATGAAACACAAACTGGAATCAGTATTACTGGGAAAAATACCAGTAATCTCAGACATGCATATGACAATATTCTTAAGAAAGAAGTTGAAGAGGAACTAAAGAGCCTCTTGTTGAAGGTGAAAGGGAAGAGTGAAAAAACTACTTAAAACTCAACATTCAGAAAACTAAGATCATGGCTTCTAGTCCAATCAGTTCAAGGAAAACAGTTGGGGAAACAATGGGAACAGTGGCAGACTTTATTTTCTTGGGCTTCAAAATTCACTGAACAAGTTGACTGCAGCCATGAAATTAAAAGACACTTGGTCCTTGAAACAAAAGATGACAAATCTCTAGATCGTATTGGATCTAGAGATTTCCATCGTATTGGATCTAGAGATTTCCATCGTATTGGAAAGCAGAATCATCATTTAGCTTACAAAGGCCCATATAGTTAAAGCTATGATTTTTCCAGTAATCATGTGTGGATGTGAGAGTTGGACCATAAAGAAGGCTGAGTGCTGAAGAATTGATACCTTCAAGCTGTGGTGATGGATAAGACTCTTAAGAGTACCTTGGACTGCAAGGAGATCCAATCAGTCAATCCTAAAGGAAATTAATCCTGAATATTCATTGGAAGGACTGATGCTGAAGCTGAAGCTCCAACACTTTGCCCACCTGATTCGAAGGGCTGATTCATTTGAAAAGACCCTGATGCTGGGAAAGATTGAAGTTGGGAGGAGAAGAGGATGACAGAGGATGAGCTGGTTGGATGGCATCACTGACTCAATGGACATGAGTTTGAGTAAGCTCTGGGATTTAGTGATGGACAGGGAAGTCTGGTGTGCTGCAGTCCATGAAGTTGCAAAGAGTGGAACATGACTGAGTGACTGTCCATGAGGTTGCAAAGAGTGGAACACAACTGAGTGACTGAGCTGAACTGAATGTGTATTTATGGGAAACTCCCCAGACTAATCACATCAGTAGCACTCTCTTATGTGCAAAGGTTAAGAAAAAAATTACAGATCACTTAAATCACTATATAGTCATTTGATCTAATGTTTTTCAATTGATTATTTGACAGCAATTTGTGCCGTCTATCTGTGTTTTATATTTTGAAAGTTCCTTATAATAGCAATTACCACTTTTAACACTAAACAACAGATTTTTTCTTAGTTACATCCCATAAAAAAAGCACTACTCCCATCCAGACTGCCACATAACAATGAGAAGAGTTCCATGTGCTACACTGTAGGTCCTTGTGCAAAGAGTTGTACTCGACTAGGCACAAACACATACACATACATTATAACAAGTAATATATGTATATATATACATGTATATATATATATATATACACATGTGTATATATATATATATATATAACTTTGTATTTTGCTTGGTTTATTTGTTCATAGTTTAGTTTATTTGTTCATAGTTTAGTTGCTAATTCATGTCAAATTCTTGCAACCCCATGGACAGTAGCCTGCCAGGATCATCTGTCCATGGGGTTTTCCAGGTAAGAATATTGCAGTGGATTACCATTTGCTTCTTTTGGGAATCCTCCTAGCCCAGATATTGAACCCACAGCCAGGTCTTTTGCATTGCAGGCAGATTTTTTATGGCTAAGCCACCAGGGAAGTCTTTGGCTTATTTACAATATAAAATTTTTGTTCTGGGATTTATTGTGTAATATCCTGTAAGGTATAACTCTAATTAATTTTTTCACCAAATAATTAGCAATATCTGAGCCACTTATCATAGCATCTATTGTGCTGCTGTTGACTTTAAGTGACATCTATATTATATACTGTATGTACATTTATGATTAGCCGTTTCTAGGCCTCCTATTTGGTTCCATTGATCTTTGCCTTTTCAGGTGATAACAAACTACTTTGTTTCAGTGCTATGGCCTAGAAGTAATATGTCATTGCTCTTATTTTACATAAATGTATTATATTTTCATATTTTGAAGCATATGTAAGTTTACTAATTTATTAATATTTTATTAATAACTTCTTTATTTTTCTATATTTTGTATTTCTATCTACCTATCTCTCTGTGTAAATGCCCAGGACTAACCAGAGACCACCACTTGAATTTGTTTACTATGAAAGTTTAGTAAAAAGGATCAATAAACAAAACAAATTTCAAAGATTATATAGAAGATAAATATTTGTGAACACCTCAAAATGTGAGTATATACAGTTGTGAACATATTTCCTGGCTTATTAGGATTTTTACTGACTATAAAAATCAGGCCCTCAAGCCATCAGATTTCCCTGGCAGCTCAGACAGTCAAGAATCTGTCTGCAATGTAGAGACCTGGGGTTAGATCCCTGGAAGATCCCCTGGAGAAGGCAGTGTCAACACACTCCAGTATTGTTGCCTGGGAAATCCCATGTTTATAGGACCCTGGCAGGCTGCTGTCCATGGGGTCACAAACAGTGGGACACAACTGAGTGACTAACACTTTCACTTTCATGCTTTAGAAGTACAAAATATGCTATGATATTTGACACTGTCATATTATTTTGTAATATCTTTTCATACACTGTAATTTGAAAGTATGAGCATGTACACACACATATACACACAGTGAGAGAAACACAACACAACATCATGCTCTCCACTTTTGTCTGATGTTGACCTCTTTTTTAATGCATAAGATTATACTAGTTTATTAGAAGGTAGGAACTCCTACCAAAGGACATTAACTTCTTCAAAAGAATTGCCATAATAAGTTGGTATACTAAACTCTGAAATTTTTAGATGTATACTTATTTGCAATGTCAAATAAACTTTTATTTTGCTCTTTGTAAACTTTTATTAAATGTAATACCATCTATGGCAATAAAATTAACATAGTTTCTAACATTTAAATCTTTTGAATTAAATATTAAATATATAGATTTGGGGGAAAATGATTACATCTATTAGGAAAATACATCCAACATCAAATTCCAAACTTTAAAAGTGAGTGACACATAACTAGATACTTTCCAGTTGGAAAATATGTGAAAGAAATGTAGGTTACTAAAAAAGAGAAATTTGTATTTTTTTTAATTATCAAACAACATGGAATATAGACATTATGAATTTTTTTTTCTTAATTTTTCCCCACAATGGTCTTGAAGCTCAAGGAATCAGTAAAAATGCTCATATAATTATTTAAAGTTACTCCACAATATTGTGAAAGTGTCACCTCAGCCCTCATTGTGTGCTTTGTGTCAAATATATTTAGAGTGTATATATAACATATATACATTTATATTATTATGGACTTCCCTGATGACTCAGTGGTAAAGTACCTGCCTGCCTAGCAGGAGATGCAGGTTCAATCTTCGTGTCAGGGAGATTCCCTAGAGAAGGAAATGGCAACCCACTCTAATAATCTCCTCTGGGATATCCCAGAGACAGAGGAACCTGACGGGCAACTGTCCATATGGTTACAAAATAGTTAGACACAACTTAGTGACTAAACAACAATATATGCTCTTAAATTGACTTGCAGCTTGGAGTTTATATTCTTCCTCACATATTGGCTTCCAAAATAAATCCAATGCTTCTTCATGAGGTGCTGATACCCAGTGCATGATCTACTATTTATAGGAATAGGTCTTCAACATATAATCATTTTTGATACCCAGTACATGATCTACTATTTATAGCAATAGATCTTCAATATATAACTATTTTCACATCACATGACACTCTTTCATTTGAGTTTAGCTTGTGGGGAATATATATGCAATACAATCTGAGAAATAGAAAATCAGAGCAAAAATTGTGCATATTTCCTCTACTTGTTTCTTCAGGTCATGCCATTTTTTATTATCAGTGTTTTTTTTTTTTTTTTTTCTTATGCAACCCATAATGTAACTTTAGTGCATATTTAGATTACGCCAAAGTAGATAGACTAGAATACAGCTTTGATTCTGGAATAATTTTCAAGTATACTTTTTGTTATTATTTTGCAATAAATTTCTCAAAGATTATTACATTCACAGGTCACTAAACAAGAGCAGTTTTGCTCTCAGTGTCTGTAGTTCTTTCCATATAGTGGTATACGTATTGATTCATCCTGAGAATGAGAGCAAACTCTGACACAGGCACCCCATAGACGTTTAGTCAGACAGTTCAACCTCTTGCATAGCCAGTGATGAGCAAGACATGAAGAAAAACATTCAATATCCTCAAATTCTTTAGTTCCTCAAGATATGATTTTTCCTCTGAAACTTATTTGCTGATCAATATGAAAATATGAATGAACTCAAATGAAATAGTAACTTTTAAGTTATTATAATGCCTATGTTAATCTTATTTTATATAATTCACTATGATATAAAATGTTATTTGTTATGATTGATTAATAATCAGTCATATTATCATGAAATATAGGGCAAAGGTGAAGTTTTATGCATTCCAAAAGACTTTAACAGGTTTTATTTGAGTGTGATAGCCTTATTTCATCTACTATTTCTAACCCCACAGGGGAATACTGATTATGCAGTGTATGAAAGAAGGTTATTTTCAAGTTATTTGGAAATATCAAATCTATTTGTTTAAATATCTGATAATCAAAAAAGTTTGGAATAAGCATAAATAAAATGCTAATGACACATTTTCAATAACTAGCTAAGGTATACCTTCACCTGATTCAAAGCAAAATAATTAAAATCATGAATTTAGTCTAATAATCATTATAAAATTTTGATTTGTGAAAGATTGCTTCAATTAATTTAGAATTAAAAATAGAAGTTATTATCAATTAGAAAAGTTATCTTACATATTCTCCAGAGCCAATGGCTACAATGTAGAGATAATCTAGAGTATTTCTACATATAAGTTGTTATAACTTGATTTTTCTAACTATGTCAAGAAACCTGTTTGGAAAGTGAGTAATGCTGTTTCCAAATAGAGTCTGTCCAGTATTTATTTTTCCACTGACAATAATTCAGCAAGAGTTACAAACACAAAATATGAAAAACCAAAAGAATAATGCTATTTGTTAAATGAGAAGAAAAACTCATCATGTAAAACTTAACAAATGAATAGCCAGGTAAATAGATTAATTAGATAGACATAGTATAAAAAATATTTTAGGCTTGAAAGATTTTTTGATCTGTTTCCTTGATATACAAAATATATCTGTCTTGAGAATTAAGAAATTAAATGATATAAGCTTTTTTCATGTAGTATACTTAGCAATCATTTCTTTCATATTTTCTGAACTAAGGATCATAATTTTAAGCCATTTGCCCTACAGTGTGGTGTTTTAATTAGATATGTACTTAATTAAACAGATGACATCAAGAAATTTCAAATGTTGTATGAATGGACTGTGTCAATAGCAATGTCCTGCTTTTGATATTATTCTATCAGTTTGTAAAATATTACCATTGGAAACAGCTTATTAAAATAACTTATGAAATTACATATGTGATCTCTGGTATTATATTTTATTAATTCATATGAATCTACAATTATTTTGATGAGAATTTGAACTTATAAGTTCATGTTTAGTATAATTTCCTAGAATAATATTTTAATTGTTTGATGCATTTAACTAATGTGATATAAGAAAATACAACTATTACAATACAATTTTCTTTGTATCAGCCACATTGTCTTTCTCAGAATGAAATATAATTATACTAAACTTGCAGAAATATTTTGAATAAAAATCAATGTAGGAGAAAGGTACATTCCTAGAAGTTGCCAATGGAAGATCTTATTTAGAACAATGTTTTTGGTTATCTGATCATGGCCTTTCATTTCATATAAACCATTTCACAATTCTGTAAATTGTAGATAGTTTAGAAAATTGAAAAATAATGATTGTGTTATAGACACATAAATGATTCCTTGTCAGTGGAAGGACAATCTTTCCCATTGTGAAAGAGTCACTTTTGTGTCCACTTGCAAGTTTATTTTAATATTTCTGAGCTATAAGTGCCTCATTTGTGCACAGATATTACTTTATTTAATTAAAATAATTAAGTCACAATAAACCCATCATAAACTGAAAAGTACAATATATTTTAAAAATAGTGTATTTTCATAGACCACACCTATTGAACATCATGGCTCTAACTTAAACATGCTCAGAACTCTTACATTAGCCTGAAGTAGCCTGTGTTCAATTATTGTAGGCTAATTACTTTAAGCCAATTACATTAGCTTAAAATAATTGAACACAGAGCCTATTTCACAGTGAAGTTTTGAATATATCATGTAATTTATTGAATACTGTAAAAAATGAAAAAAATAATTTTATGGGTATAGAATGGTTATAAGTGCATGGTTGTTTGCACTGGTGATCATGTGACTGAAGGGAGGCTGAAGTTTACTGCCTCCACCTCGTAGTATTAGAGAGTACCACACTGCATAACATTACTTGGATAAAAGAAAATTCACAATTTGATGTACAGTTTGTACTGAATGAATATCACTTTAGTACCACTGTAAAGTAAAAAACAAATAAAAACAAAAACAAAAACCAACTAAAGTCAAGCTATTGTAAGTCAGGAACTATGTACATTCACCATTGAACCAGTTATGACATTATTAATACTAAGTTAAATAAAACTGCAATATATATTTATTTTATATCTCTATCACAGTAATAGTTTTATATTTTTAATTTAAATAAATATTATGGAATAATCATTCAAGAAAGAGTAGAAAACAAAGATATGAGAGAAATTAAAAAAAAATCAAGAAAGACTGTTGTTTATTAAATATTTGCATTTCAACTGCAGAATTTTATTTAGAATGATTTAACTTAAAACTGGATTTGAATCAAGCATCCAGACTAGTACTATGGGATCATAAGACTTTCTATAGTATAACTCTATTAACCATAGATGTCATTGAATGATTTGGGAAACGGTAACCACAGACTAGATTCAAACAATCATTCAGTTTATAGAATCTAATCAGTTGTCATGAGTAAAATGTTGCAGTGCTACCAGGTAATAAAAAATTGGCTAGGAAGTTCCAGCTAAAAAGTTTATAAAATATATGTAAATGTACGAAGGATTGAGCAGAATAGCTTGAATATATCATTGAAAAATGTGAAAAAAATTAAGTACTTTCAAAAAGTAAAAAGAAGAAAAAAATTGCAAAACCAAAAGAATAAAATTAGATTCTTTATTAAGAAAACAATGGTTTCACAGAATAAAAATACCATATCACCTTCCTGTTTGATAGTCTTTGACATGGTAGTCCTAAAAATGTTATCTGAGAGTTAAGACCCTAAACAATATTATTCTAGATATAATCATAGATTTCTATATCTCTGTATCTCTGTATCTCCTATCATAGCATACAGAGAAGATAAGCTAATACATTCAGGAGATTAGAAGATAATTGCTTCCATGGGTGTATTTTTTTTTAAAGCTAGGAAGTTTCTGAATTGAGTACATGGATATTAATATTAATGAAAAATAGAGTTTAATAATTCTGAAAAGAAATATAAGTTTTGTACACTTAATTTACATTAAATTTTTTAAAGTTTCCATATTAAAGAGTAATAAATTATCCTGTGTTGCAAGTTTAAAATAAATTGTTGAGTAATTGATTTAAAATTTTAAGTTGTTTCATGAATATGTTCATACACACCATTGGAATATATAGAAGATCTTAAGAGTCATTATATTCATTTGATTTATGTTAAATTTATTGCATTTATGATTTTTTTTATTATTTTGAAAGATTTTATTTCTTAGAGAAAAATCCTAGTTCTTAAAAAAGTCAAATATTTCAAAGTCTAATTCCAAGTTTAGGGAAAATAAGTTATAAGCAACCCATTTACGATATTATTAAACTTGCCTTTTATTTTTACACGAAAAACTAGATTCATAAACTAAAAAGAAAATCTTAAGAAAAAACTGTGCTTTGGGATTTGTAACTTTAATGAATCACTGACAATTACAGCATTGCCAACGATGCACTAAAGATGACCTAAAAATTCCTAAATAAAGGTTAGCAATTTCTTTGAGTTTTTGCATTGTAGCAAAGTTTGGGCAATTTATGATTGTATATGTAATAAACTTTAAATTATGAATAATAAAATTTAGATAAATTAATTGATATTAGAATATATATAAGAGATGCTTTAGATTATCATGTAAACATTAACTCGACTCACAATCCTTTATACTATTTTTCTTTTCTTTTTCTTTTTTATTGAAGGATAATTGTTTTACAGAATTTTGTTGTTTTCGGTCAAACTTCAACATGAATCAGCCATAGGTTATACATATATCCCCTCCCTTTTGAAATTCCCTATGTTCCTATTACTGTTTTCTTAACTGTTTGGAATTGATTTTGTAGATATTTTCTTCTCTTTCTTCTTTTGTATTTCTTGACTAGATAAGTCCCTTTAACATTGTTGAAAGGCTGGTTTGGTGGTACTGAATTCTCTTAACTTTAGCTTGTCTGAAAACGTTTTTATTTCTCCATCAATTTTGAGATCCTTGCCGGTTATAGTAATCTTGGTTGTAGATTTTTCCCTTTCAGTACTTTAAATATCCTGCCATTCTCTTCTGGCCTACAGAGTTTCTGCTGAAAGATTAGCTGTTAAGTATATGAGGTTTCCTTGTATGTTACTTGTTATTTTTTCCTAGCTGCTTTTAATATTCTTTCTTTGTGTTTTGTCTTTGTTAGTTTAATTAATATGTATCATGTCATTTTTCTCTGTGGTTTATCCTGTAGGGGACTTTTGGTGTCTCATGGATTTGATTGATTATTTCCTTTTCCATGTTGGGGAAATTTTCAACTCTAATCTCTTCTAAAATTTTCTCATACTTTTCTTTTTCCTTTTCTTCTTCTGGGAACTCTATACTTTATATGTTGGTTCATCTGATATTGTCTCAGAGACCTCTGAGACCATCCTCAGTTCTTCTCATTCTTTTTATTTTATTCTGTTCTTCAGAAGTTATTTCCACCATTTTACCTTCCAGCTGACTGATTTGTTCTTCTGCTTCAGATATTCTGCTATTGATTATTTAATTTCAGTAATTGTATTTGTCTCAGTATATTTTTCTTTAATTTTTGTAGGTCATTTTAATTGACTCTTCAATTTTCTCCATTCTGTTTCCAAGGTTTTTGATTATCCTTACTATCAGTGTTCTGAATTCTTTTTTCAGGTAGTTTGCCTATTTCCTCTTAATTTATTTGGATTTTTGTATTTCTAGTTTTTTGTTTGTTTGTTTGAATTTGTGTAGTATTTCCATGCTTTTTTTTACCTTATTGTGTTTGAGGTTTCCTTTTCCAAGGTTCAAGTATGAATTCTTTCTTTTCTTTTTTTTTTTTTTTTTTTGCTTTCTTCCCTCCTAAGGTTGGTCCAGTTTGTATAAAGCTTCCTATAGGGTGAAATTTGATCTGAGTTTTTTGTTTGTTTGGTTGGTTTTCTTATGATGGACAAGGCTGAGTGAGGTGATAATCCTGTCTGCTGATGATTGGGCTTGTATATTTGTTTTGTTTGTTGTTTAGATGAGGCCCCCTACACAGGCTGCTACTGGTGTTTGGATGCTGTTGGGTCTTGTATTCAGTGGTTTCCTTTGTGTGAGATCTTACTGTTTGTTACTCCCTAGGGTTCTTTCTTGGGTTGTCTAGGGTCTTGGAATCAGTGTTCCCACTCCAAAGCTTCAGGGCTTGACCTCTGGTCAGGAATGAAGATTACACAATTGGTTTCTTATGACACTAATTGAGAACAAACAGATACCCAAAAATGAGAAAACAAAGAGGAACCCCAGACAAATGACAGTTACAAAATCAGGCAAATAATAATTAAAATAATGGAATATACACACACATAACTATACACCCATAAGCAAAGTCAAAACAATCTGAAAAAAAAAGTAAAAAATACAGTAGATTGATCCAGGAAGCAAAGGAAATAAAAAATTAAATAAGCACAATCTGGAAAACAAATCTAAAGCAAGGTGCCAAGTGGGGAATAAAAGAATGAAAGCAAAACTAACAATTACGTTGAGACAAAAGGAAAGAAAGTAAAGGAAGCAAGTATAGATAAACAAAGTTAAATAGAGGTAGATGAAAAAGATTTATACACATTAAAGATTAACCACAAGGAGGAAAGAGCAGTAGGAAAAGCAAACAAAGGAATAAATGTAGAAAAAAATATAATGGATTTAAAAATAAAAAGTTATAAAAAAGTGAAAAGAAAAAAAAAGAAAACTCCAGAACTGCAAAACCCAACTTAGAGGCAGAGGTTTATAACAACAACAAAAAGTATGATGAATATACACATATACATATACACTCAAAAGCAAGATAAAAAAAGTCCCCCAAAAATAAAGTACGATAGACTGACCCAGTGAATAAAGGAAACCAAAAATTATAATTATCAGTTAAGAACAAAACTAGCTAAAGCACAAACTAGGAAACAAAAATAAAGCAAGGTGCCAATTGGGGAATAAAGCAATAAAAATAAAATTACCATATATGTTGAGAGGAAAAGAAAGAAAGAATTGATATGTAAATCTAGAGATAGACAAAGGTTTATATACATTAAATATTAAATGCAATGGGAAAAGAACAGTTAGGAAAATCAAACAAAGGAATAAATGTCAAAAAGCAATAATGGATTGAAAAAATTGAAATTAAAAAAAAAAGAGGGAAAAAAAAAGGGCACAGAACTGCAAAAGCCCAATGTAGAGGCAGAGGTTAATAACAATAATAAAAAATATGACTCAGAAAAAAAGAAAAGCTCAAAAGTTTAATTAGATTTCATAATGCCAATAAAATTTACAACAACAGAGGGGAGAAAAAGAGGACAAAAATAAGGAAAAAAATCCAATAGAATCTACAGAACAAGTCAAAACATAAAAATAATAACTGTTTTTCTTGAGTCACTGCTGTCAGCGTCCTTTCCCTCCTTGGGAGTCACAGTTCACCATATATCCCTAGGATACCCTCCCACATTGTGCTGGTCTCTGGACCTGCTGTGGGGGCAGCTTAGATTCTAATCTAGTCCCACTCCCGTGTGCTCTTGCCTCCAATTTCAACAGCTATCAGAACTAGTGCATTTTCTTTTGTGGGAGCTCTAGGTGTCTTTTTATATATCCCATAGACAAAGAGTCTGTCTAGTTGATCATGTGGGTTTAATGTGCAACTTGTACAGCTGGTGGGAAGGGTTTGGGTCTTCTTCCATAGCCTAACTGTCCCTGGTTTGCAACTGTAGTTTTATTCCCACCTCTGCATGTGGCTCATCTACTGGGGTTCACTCCTGAGACTGCCCTGAAGGACTTGGACTTGCCCCGTAAGGGCCAGGCATGGAGGTGATGCAGCTGCTTGAGTCGCAGGGGATCAGAGAGCACCAGGTACTCAGGGGGGTTGGCAGCTAGGGTAACAGGAAATATAATGCTCTAGAAGGCCATGACCGCCAGTACTGGCCAATACGCTCCAGTATTCTTGCCTGGAGAAACTCCCTGACAGAGAAGCCTGGCAGGCCACAGTCTACAGGGTCACAAAGATTTAGACAGGACCAAAGCAACCCTGGGTGCATAGGTGAAAGACTTTTTTGCCTGTGGCAGCTCTGCCCCAGTGAAAGCTGAATGTAAAGGTGGCACAACTGCTTGGCTTGTGGGGATCCTGATGGCATCAAGCATGCATGGGCATGGACTGCCTCTGCCACAGGAGTTATAGCCCTATCAGAGACTTTTTTTGAGCCTCTTGTAGCTTGTGATCAGAAAGCCTCTTTGACCAGTCTTTGGTGGTTCAGATGGTAAAACCTCTGCCTGCAATGTGGGAGACATGGGTTCAATCTCCAGGTCAGGAAGATCCCCTGGAGAAGGAAATAGCAACCTACTCCACTACTCTTGTCTAGAAAATTCAATGGATGAAGGAGCCTGGTGGGCTACAAGTCCATAAGATCACAAGGAGCTGGACATGACTGAGTGACTTCACTTTCTTTGTAGCTCAACTCGTTCAGGCACTTAGAGGGCTCCCTTGCCTGGGGTCTTTCTCTGTTCTTTGGCGTGTCATGCACATAGAGGGGCACCCTGTATGGGGTCCTACTCTGTAGCTCAGTGTGTCAGGTGTTTGATGGGCCAGACTCTCTATTGTTCAGCTGCCGATGCTGGCTCATGGGGAGAGAGAGGCTATGGTGATGGCTCCACCCCCTATGCATGACTCAGCAGTATTGCCCTGCTTCCATGGCTTCCTGGCTTTCCTCCCCAGGTTTTTCCCAACACTATCTCCTCCCTCACATCCCCTCAATCCATCTCTCTGCAGTCAACAGCAGCCCTCTCCTGGGATTGCTCCACAATCCCTAAACTCCAGCTCCCAGCTTCTGGGCCTTCCAGGGGGCCTGTGTTCCTGTCTGGGGTATGTATGGCTTCAGCAAGGACTGTCTGATTCTCATTCCATTTAGGCTGCCACAGAGCAGCTGTTTTGTTCTTAGCCTTTAATGCTTCTCCTGTGACTCAGACAACTTCCCCAATGTGGGGATCAGACCCCTGCTTTAGTTCTCCCACCCACTGAGGACAGGTCCATTCCTACTAAAACGCCTGCTTTTCCCCCCAGTTCCTTCCTCTTAATGAGTTTTATGTGGCTCTATATATGCTTTTCTGCTGGTTAAGCACTCCTGTCTGCTCTCAGCTGGTGTTCTGCATGCACTTCTGTGTCTGAAGGTGTATTACTGATGTATCCGTGGAGAGTGATGCATTCCACATTCACCTACTACTCTACCATCTTGTTCTCTCTTTTTTTATATATTACAATAAGTTTTACATGTTATCAATTCCTACCTGTATGATTATAGCACTCAATGTGACGCTCTAAATAATATTCCAGAGTTAGAATTTTCTTCCTAGAAATTTGTCTTTGCAAGCTTATAACCTGAGTTTTTTATGCTTCTTAACTTCCATAAAGTGGCTTATAATAATGCTGTTATACTCTAGAGTATTTTGAAGACATTTAAATAAATAAGATAGAGTTAGAAGTATGATCTGACATCATATCACAGTTTGTTGTCAAAATATTTTTTCCAGTTTGAACCACTTGAAATATTTTAAATATCTGAGAATCTTTACAGGATGGCAGATTTTGAGAATCAAAAAATGAAAGGAACATATTTTATGGTACTTATTTACTTGAACAAAATAGGCTTATTCTTTTTTTTTAATTAACTTCCAAAGTGGAGTTTCTGTACCCTAGCTTTGTAAGGTATTATGATATAGAGGGAAAAAAAAAGTTGGATTTTAATCAGGTGTTAAAAATAAATTGTTTTAACAAACTATTAAAAATAAACTTCTAAAATTAAAAACGGGACAGCAAAAATTCACAAGCACATATCAATAGAAAATGCAAATAAAATGATTTGAAAAGAGAGAGAGAGAGAGAGTAATGTCAGCAAAAGAGTGAAATCAGTAGCTCCAAATGCTCATTCCTCCACATAAATATGGAAACACAAGCAAATACTGTAAAAACCAACTTTGCCCCAAATCTGAAAAGCAGCCAAACTTCACAGAAAGAAAGAAAAATCTGTGCAAAGAAAAAGATGGCATAAAAATTGTGGGAAAATTTGGTGGCATTTTAACTTAACCCTTTTCTACTCTCCCTGCCCACCCATTCCAGCTCAGCAGCACTCAATGATGCTGGCTGCATTCTCAGTGTGGGATCATGATCCCTGGTTCTGAAGGTAGCTGAGAATTCACAAAGAGTTGTATTTTATCTTTCTAACTTGGTTCATTTCTTTATACTGTTCGATTTTATTTATACTAAATTGCCCATGAAAAGCTATATCACTCATAGCTATCTGACGTAATCCATAGACAACGTCAAGAACTGGACACAAGAGGACATTTTTTTAAGCACCTATATATGAAGAAAAGAAGGTTCATTTCCAATATTCAAGTTCTATGATTAAAAAAAAAATAAGCAGCATGCAGCAAAGGTGAATTTCCCATTGCTAATATAGATACAAAATTAATTTATGATCTTACTTTATGCCCATCAGTGATATAAAGTAGTGAATCAAAAGAAACTAAACTTTGGCTTTCAGTGAAACAAACTTGGTCAAAAATAGGTCCCTTCAATGAGGTGAACACTCTAGGAATTGGGGTTAAGCTATATTTGCTTCAAGAATATTGAGCTCAACCTATACGTTTAGTAATATTTTCTCTTCTCATCAGCATAAAGTTAACAACTGTATTGCTAGTGATAATTTTCAGGAAAGTCCTAATAAAATATGATATGATTTATTAGTTCAACAAATGGATACTGTAATACTTGCAAAGTTTCTGCTAATTAAGTTTCTCTAAAATTGTTCCAATTTGCTGCTCAATTCTGTACAAGAACATTATGGATCTTCCTATTAAGTCTGCCTCAAGTAAAATAACACTATTAGGACTGACTGTAATAATTGTGACAAAATTTTACTCAATTGAAGTTTTATAACAAATGTTAAAAATTCCTCTCCCTTTTGGAAAGCCAAATCAAATATTAAGAATTTCATATAAGAAAACAAACTTTAATATATGTAAAGGAAGAAATATGTCTCAGAGGCAATGTATTGATACAGCATAATTACTGTGTTAGATTGTTTCAAATCCATAAAAAAAGAAGGAGAAAAACACTGCTATCTATATCTCCTAAAAAGTGAAACCTCTGTCTTATTACCTAATTTTAAAATGCAAAATATCTTTACCCAAGAGAAAGATGCTTCTTTTGAGATTTTATAATTCTCTAATGCAACTTGTTGAGAGGTTATTGTGTTTCTTTTATAACCCACTGAATCCTAACATGCTACTTTGATTTTTATTATTGTAAACAAGTGACTGCATAAGAAACCAAGTGTTCATCCATCAAACCATTTAAAAGGAATCCTAAATATAACATCTGTTACTGACCACATTGTTCCTGAAGAATGTTCTCAGGATAACGACTATACATTGTCTTGGGAAAAGCTGCGGATTAAAGAGAAAGGTGATGGATGTCTCTGTTTCCTCCTTTGGCCAACATACTTAACACATGGCTTGCATTTTTCTTTATAGTCCGAATTAATGGCTTTTAATTGGATTGTTCTATGTGAGTGGGTTATGGAGAATTAAGATAATTGTCTCCTCCTTACTCTTATAGCTATCTTCCATGCTGATACTAGTAGGGGGTCTATTGGAACATGTATTCCAAAAAGCATTTGCAATCAAGCACAAGCTTTGCTGTGACAAGATACAGTCTTACTTCATTTCAAACCATTTAGGTTTTCAAATCAGAAACTCTCTCATCACAGATAACCTTTTTTTGTTTTAATGCCACAATTAAGATCAGTAGGAAGTATCTATGTCAGGATATGGGGGGATAAATAGTCTTTTGTTATATTTCCGTTTTCTTATGCTTTCTTTGTTTCTTTTCTCTGTCATGAAGTGAAAGTGACAGTGTTAGTTGCTCAGTCATGTCTGACTCTACGTGACCCCATGGACTGTAGCCCTCCAGGCTCCTGTGTCCCTGGGATTTTCCAGACAAGAATACTGGAAATGGGTAGCCATTTCCTTTTCCAGGGGATCTTCCCAACCCAGGCAGTGAACCCAGGTCTCCCACATTCCAGGCAGATTCTCAACTGTCTGAGCCACTAGAGAAGCCCTTTGTTTTATCTAAATTGCAACAAAACAAAGCACAAAATGGAAGATATAGGTCCCTTTATAAATAATACTGCAATTGTGTATTCATTGATATTGACACGAGCCAAAACTAGTTAAATAGTATAATTCAAATATCATTGAAAGAAGATTAACCTGTGAAGAAAAATTAAAGGGATTTTTTTTAAATCATAAAAAACTGGAGGATAATCAAATGCTTCTAGACTTTGAGTTTTCTTTATATAGACTCTATAAAGTATTTCCTTATCTGAAAATTGAATTGAGTGACTCTGATTTTTGTTAGTCAGAAATACTAGTTAAAATATTTTTCAAGGAATTGTTTAATATGCAAAATATTGGAAAGGCAAATTAATATATTCTTTTTTATATAATAATCTCTTATTATGATACTCTAATTGAAAATTCTTATTTGCCAGTACGAGATATCTATGGAAAATACCAAATGATAAAGTCTTTGACATGTATACTTGGAAAAAATATATAAAAATCATTGAAGATTTTCATTTTATACATCTCCTCTAGAAATGTGGCCAAGATGGCAGAGGAGGAAGAATCTTAGCTTACCTCCTCCACAGGCACACCAAAATTATAATGATTGATAAAGATGCTACCTATAAAAACTGGAGAAGGAAATGGCAGCCCACTCCAGTATTCTTCCTGGAAAATCCAATGGATGGCGGAGCCTGGCAGGCTACCTTCCATGGGGTTGTAAAGAGTCAGACACGACTGAGAGACTTCACTTTCACCTATAAAAGCAACCTAAAATCTAGCAGAAAAGATTTTCCTTGACTAAGGATATATAGGACTAGCCACATTGAGGTGGGTAGGAGGGACAGAGATGAAGTATAGCCAACATCGACCTTCCTGGATAGATAATCACAAATGGAAGTGTGAAGTCAGAGCTTCCCATCAAGATCCTCAGGCTGTGTGTCCTGCACCAGGAAGACAAGTCCCCTTAACTTTTAGCATTAAAGGCCAGTGAGGTTTGCATATGAAAGAACTAGATGGCAATAGGAAACAGAGACTTTGCTCATAAAGTGCAAAAAATCTCACAATCTTTGAGTTCCAGTGGAGAATGAGTAGCTTGAAAGGAACTTAGGTAAACACATATGCTGATATTGGTAAGATTCCCAGAGAGGCAAGAGGCAATTTATTTCCCTGGACATATACTCATGGGGGGCAGCCATTTTAAGGAGTTTGTCAGCCAGCTATCTTATGGAGGACAATAGAGAGAAAAGTGATATTTTGAAGATTTCCCTCTAACATATTGTTATTGCTCAGTCACTCAGTCACATCCAGCTCTTTGAAACCCCATGGACTGCAGCTTCCTTGTCCTTTACAATCTCCCTGAGTTTGCTCAAACGCATGTCCACTGAGACAGTGATGCCATCCAATCATCTCATCTGCTATAATCTCCTTCTCCTCCTTCCTTCTTTCTTTCCCCATTTCAATTACTCTTTTCCAGTGAGTCAGCTCTTCGTGTCAGGTGGCCAAAGTATTGGAACTTAAGCTTCAGTATCAGTCTTCCAATTAATATTCAGGGTAATAACCAGGGTTGATTTCCTTTAGGATTGAATGGTTTGATCTTGAAGTCCAAGGGACAATCACGTCTTCTCCAACACTGCAGTTCTAAAGCATCAATTCTTCGATGCTCAGACTTCTTTATGGTCCAACCCTCACATCCCTACATGGCTACTGGAAAAATCATAGCATTAACTACACAGACCTTTGTTGGCAAAGTAATGTCTTTGATTTTTAATTTTCTGTCTAGGTTTGTGATAGCTTTTCTTTCAACTAGCAAACATCTTTAATTTCATGGCTGAAGTCACCATCTGCAGTGATTTTGGAGCCCTAGAAAATAGTCAGTCACGGTTTCCATTGTTTCCCCAATTATTTGCCATGAAGTGATGGGACCAGATGCCATGGTCTTTGTTTTTTGAATGTTGAGTCTTAAGTCAGCTTTTTCACTTCTTTATCAGGAAGCTCTTTAGTTCCTCTTTGCTTCTGGCCATAAGAGTGTTATCATCTGCATATCTGAAGTTATTGATATTTCTCCTGGCAATCTTAATTCCATCTTGTGCTTCATCCAGTCTGGCATTTTGTTTCACATGATGTACTCTGCATATAAGTTAATTAAGCAGGGTGACAATATACAGCCTTGACGTACTTATTGCCCGATTTAGAACTGGTCCATTGTCCATGTCCAGTACTAACTGTTGCTTCTTGTTCTGCATACAGGTTTCTCAGCAGGCAGATATGCGGTCTAGTATTCCCATCTCTTTAAGAACTTTCCAGTTTGCTTTGATTCATATATTCAAAGGCTTTAACATAGTCAATGAAGCAGAAGTAGATGTTTTTCTGGAATGCTCTTGCTTTTTCTATGACCCAACAGATGTTGATGATTTGGTCTCTGGTTCCTCTGCCTTTTCTAAATCCAGCTTGTACATCTGGAAGTTCTTAGTTCATGTATTCTTGAAGCCTAGCTTGGAGGATTTCAAGCATGAACTTACTAGCATGTGAATTGAGTGCAATTGGGTTTATCCATCCACCAGCAGTCAGGCATCAGCCCCAATTCCCTCCAGTCCATGCAGTCAGCAGTACGAGGACACGGCTCTGCCATCTATTGTGTTAATTTGCTTCAGTCTTGTCTGACTCTTTGCAACTCCATGGATCGCTGCCCATAAGGCTTTTCTGTCCATGGGATTTTCTAAGCAAGAATACTGGAATGGATTGCCATTCCCTTCTCCAAGGTATCTTGCCAACCCAGGGATAAAACCCATATTTCTTATGTCTTCTGAATTGGCAGGCAGATTCTTTACCACTATCACCACTGAAGTTCCATGTCACATAGCATCTATGCCAAGACATGGATCCATCCACCAGCAAGGAAATATTAAAGCCTGGCTCATGGCTTGGAGACAACCAAACGATGGGCTATCCTCACCTACCACCAAATGCATAGTAGTCAGCCTCTCCACATGCAGGCAACCTGAGAGACACTTAAAGCATGGAGTTCTGTAGCCAGAGGGGAGTGAGCTGCTAGGCCTCACAGAAGAGTTCTTATATAATGATACTTCTCCAATTAAAAAAAAAAAACTGACTTGCCTAATATACGCATTAAACAGACAGTTCAGCAAGATGAGGAGACAGTGGAATGAGTTCCAAATGAATGGGGTGGGGGGACTTATACCAACTTCTGAAAAATAATAAACAAGCGGAAATAAGAAATCTATCTGATAACATGTTCAAGATAATGATCATAAAGAGGCCAATAATCTCAAGAGAAGAATTAATGAAAACAATGAGAAGTTTAACAAAGAGATAGAAAGAAAATATAAACAGAAACAAATTGAGATGAAGAAACACAATAACTGAATTTTTAAAAAAATATAGTAGATGGAATAAAAATACATTAGCTTATATGTACAGGAACAAATAAGAAAAGTAGCAGGCAAAGCAGTGAAAATCTCTCAGGCTTAAAACAAAACAAAACAAAGAATGGGAGACTTATGGGACAATATCACACATATATTAACATTCATATTACAGAGATCTTAGAAGGAGAAGAGAGAAAGAAAGGGACAGAGAATTTACTTGAACTAATAGTTGAAAACTTTCCAAACTTGGTAGAGGAAACAGACTTCCAGTTAAATGAAACAGAGAGTCACAATTAACATGAAGTAGCATGCTATATTTCAAGAGATGGAAAAAAAAAAAAAAAGCCTCTACAATCAAGAACACTCTACCTGAAAAATCTGTCATTCAGATATGAAAGAGGTATAAAAAGTTTTAAAAGCATGCAAGAACTATGAAAACTCAGCACCACTGAACTGATTATACAAGAAATGTTGAAAGGACTTCTTTAAGCAGAAAAGAAGAGGACATAACTAGAAGTATAGAAATTACAACAGTCAAGATCCCAGTGGTAAAGGCAAACATATAGTAAACAGAGTAGATCAATCACATATAAGGCCTACATGAAAGATAAAAGTGATAAAACTATTTGCATCCTCAATAAGTATTTATGGTGAGGTATAAATTGCTAGGTAGTCAGTGTAGGAGTCTGAGACATCAAAAAACATCAATAAACATCTTGCTCCATTAGCCTAAAGCTAAAATTTTTGTCCTGAATTCCTGGAATACTTGATCTGATAAATTATTAGCACTCAGATCCAGGGAAGGGCAGTAATTAAATTATATTCCATATGACTGAGGGAAAAACTACTGGTAATCGTTAATTCTTAGCTCATACATCTGGTCCATTGTAAAATGGCCAGAGGGCATGAAAAAGGATGGTGACTTAATCCAAGGATTGAGAGAAACCAAAACCATGTCTTTAAACTGATTGCTTAGAAATTTTAAGAATAGGAGCCAACCAAAAATGTACAGATTAAGGATATTAAAAACTACTGCAATCCCTGCCTTTTGGGGGGCTATTTACCCCTCTCAGTGTCTATGCTGAGAGTTTTGTACTTTCCTCCTCTATAATAAATCCTACTCGCTTGCTATCGTGAGTGTTTGCATGTTTGTCAATTCCATTCTTTGGCTCTGTGAACAAGAACTCAGATTATCACTTCAAAGGTACACACAAAGTGAAATGATATATGTCAAAAACATAAAATATGATGGGAGGAAGTAAAAATTCATCATCACTGGGATGCAGGTAACCCAGGCATAAAATCAACAAGGACCACAAGCCTTAAGCAACACAGTAGATGAGACAGACTTAAAAAATATGTAAACAACATTTTATCTGAAAGGGCCAGAATACATATTCTTTACAAATACACCTGAAACTGTCTCCAGGATATATCATACTAGGATAAAATTAAAGTCTTTAAAATTTAGGAGGATTGAAATCATATCAAGTATTTTTTCCCCCAACCTCAATGCTATGAGACTACAAATCAACTAAAAGGGGGGGGGGGTGGAAGAAAACAGGAACATGTGAGGGTTACACAATATGCCACTAAACTACCAATGAGTCACTGAAGAAATCAAATGGGAATTCACAAAATAGCTGAAGACAAATGAAAATGGAAACACAATGATTAAAATTCTATGGGATTCAGCAAAAACAGTTCTTAAAGGGAAGATCATAGTGATAAAAGTTTATTTCAAGAAAAGAAATTAAATTAAAAAAACAAACACAACACTTAGATTGGAAAACAAAATTAAAGCAAGGTGCTAAGTGTGGAATAAAGCAATGATAACAAAGCTAATAAATATGTTGGGAGGAAAGGAAGAGAGAATAGATATGCAAAGTTAAATAGAGGTAGATGCAGAACATGTATATACATTAAAGGTTAAATGGAAGGGGAAAAGAACAGTAGGAAAATCAAAGAAAGAAATAAACAGAGAAAAAATAAAATGGGTTTCAAAAATTTAAATTATAAAAAAGAGAAAAGAAAAAAAATTGAATACTTCACTGAACTGCAAAAGCCCAACTTAGAGGCAGAGTCTTATAAAAACAATAAAAAGTGTGAGTAAATATACATATATACAGGTATATCCATAAGCAAAGTCAAAACACTCCAAAAAATTAAGGTACAACAGATTGACCCAGTGAACAAAGGAAACCAAAATTATAATTACCAGTTAAGAACAAAACTAACTAATGCACAAACTGGAAAACAAAACTAAAGCAAGGTGCCAATTGGAGAATAAAGCAATGAAAATAAAACTACCAAATATGTTGAGAGGAAAACAAAGAAAGGACAGAAAGCAAGAATAGATATGCAAAGTTAAATAGAGGTAAACACAGAGCTATGTACATTAAAGATGAGTTGCAATTGGAAAATGGCAGTAGGAAAAGCAAGCAAAGAAATAAATGTTGAAAAATAATAGTAGGTTTAAAGAGTCAACAATTAAAAGAAAAAAGAAAGAAAACTTCACCAAACTGCAAAAGCCCAAGAGAGGCAGAGGTTTATAGCAAAAATAAAAAATGTGATTCAGGAGGAAAAAAAAAAAAAGCTCAAAAGCTTAATTAGATATGATAGTGCCAATAAAAGAGAAGGAAATGGCAACCCACTCCAGTATTCTTGCCTGGAGAATCCCATGGACAGAGGAGCCTGGTGGATTGCTGTCTATGGTGTCGCTCAGAGTCGGACACAACTGAAATGACTAAGCACCAGCAGTGACAATAAAATTGACAACACCGGGGGTAGGGGGGAAAAGGACAGAAAACAAGCAAACAAACAAAAATCCAAAAGAATCTATAGAATCAGTCAAAACATAAAACTAATAACTGTTTTCCTCGAGTCACTGCTGTCAGAGTCTTTTACCTCGCTGAGAGTCACAGTCCTCCTCACCTCCCTAGGATGGCCTCCAACACTATGCTGGTCTCTGGACCTTCCATTGGTGAAGCTCAAATTCTAATCTGGTCCTATTCCTGTGTGTTCTTGCCTCTGATGTCCACAGCTATCAGAACTAGTGAGTATTCTTTTGTGGGAGCTCTCAGTGTCTTTTTATATATTCCATAGACAGAGAGTCTAGTAGATCATGTAGATTTAATGTGCAGTTTGTACAGCTGTGGGAAGGTTTTGGGTCTTCTTCCTTAGCCACACTGCCCCTGGGTTTCAATTGTGGTTTTATTCCCACCTCTGCATGTGGCTTGTCCACTGGGGTTCGTTCCTGAGGCTGCCCTGGAGGACTTGGGTTTGTCCCTGTGAGGGCCAGGCAGGCGTAGAGGTGATGCAGCTTCTTGAGTCAACAGCACCAGATGATCAGGGGAGTTGGTGGCTAGGGCAGCAGGAAATACAGTGCCCTAGAAGGGCATGACAACCAGTACTGGCCAATACACTCCAGTATTCTTGACTGTAGAATCCCCCTGATAGAGAAACCTGGTAGGCCACAGCCTAAAGTAGGGTTGCAAGAGTGGAACATGACTGAAGCAACCTTGAGCACGTAGATGCAAGACTTTTTTTTTGCCTGTGGTAGCTCTGCCCCAATGAAAGTTGATGTGAAGGTGGCACAGCTGCTTGCCTTCTGGGGGCCCTGGCAGCACCAAGTGTGCAGGGACAGGGACTGCCTCTGCCACAGGAGTTACAGCCTTATCAGAGTCTTTTTTTTTTTTTTTTTGCTATTCTAGTTTTCTTTTTTCTATATATATTATATATTTATTTTATTTTTTAAATTTATTTATATCAGTGTCTTTTTTCAAGCCTCTTGTAGCTGGTGATCAGAAGGTCTCTTTGGCCAGTCTCTCTCCATAGCTCCACCCATTCAGGCACTTACAGGGCTCCCTTGCTGGGGTCCTTCTCTGTTGTTCAGCGCATCAGGCACATAGAGGGGCCCCTGGCTGGGATCCTATTTTGTAGATCTGCACATCAGGCATTCGATGGGCCAGCCTCTCTATTGTTTCAGCTGTGGATGCTGATGTGCGGGGAGAGGCTATGGTGATGGCTCCACCTCTTACATGTGAAGCAGCAGTGTCACCTTGCTTCCATGGCTGCCCTGCTTTCCTCCACAGGCATTTTTCACATCTCCTCACATTCCTTCAATCTGTCTCTCCACAGTCAACAGCAGCTGTAGCCCTGGGTTTGCTCCATAATCCCTAAACTCCAGCTCCCAGCTGCTGTGCCTGCCAGGGCCCTGTGTTCCTGTCCAGGGTATGCATGGCTGCGGCAAGGACTGTCTGATTCTTATTCCATTTAGGCTGCCACAGATCAGCTGTTTCACTCGCAGCCCTGAATGTTTCTCCTCTGACTCAGACAATTGCCCCAATGTGGGGATCAGACCCCTGCTTCAGTTTATGTTCTGCCCGCCCCACCCCCACCCCCACCCCAGCTGAGGGCAGATCTAGTCTTACTAACACTCCTATTTTTCCCCCTAGTCCCTTCATCCTACCAAGTTTTGCATGGTTCTATATATTCTTTTTCACTGGTCAGGTACTCATCTCCATTCTCCGCTGGTGTTCTGCATGCACTTCTGTGTCTAAAGATGTATTCATCATGTATCCATTGAGAGAGATATACTTCATGTCCACCTGCTCCTATGCCATCTTGTTCTCCTCTGTTGTGTTTTAATATATAGATTTACTATCAGAAAGAATTTATTAAAGCAATCCCACTTACAATTACATCAAAGATTAGAAAAAAAAAATCTAGGAATAAATCTAAAGAAGTAAAAGGCCTATAATCTGAAAAGTATCAGACATTGGCAAAATAACCTGAAGATGATACAAGCAAATGGAAAGATATATTGTGCTCATGAATTAGAAGAATTAATATTTTAAAAATGACCATACTATTCAGGGTAATCTGCAGATTCAATCAGCTCTTATAAAAATATTAATGACATTTTCACAGAACTAAAACAAAGAATTCTAAAATTTGTATTAAATCACAAATGATCTTGAATAGACAAAAAATCTTGAGAAAAAAAAGAAGGAAGCTGGGAAGACTCCCTAGTCTCAAACAATACAACAAAGTTACAATAATCAACAAAAATAGTATGATACTGGCACAAACACAGGCACATATTAAATAAAGCACAATAACTAGTCTAGAAAAGAGCCCGCATTGTGCAGTCAAAGGAGACAAGAATATACACTTGAAGAAAAAAAACAGCTTCTTCAATAAATGGTGCTTGGGGAACTGGACAGCTTCACGGTAAAAATAAAATAAAATGGTCAATTTTCTCATACGATATACAAAAATAAATTTAAAATGGGTTAAAGACTTAAATGTAAGCCTGAACCCATAAAATTGCTAGAAGAAATTATACGCAGTACACTCTTTGACCTTATTCTTAGCAATATTTTTTCTGTCTCTCAAAGCAAGGGAACCAAAACCAAAATTGAGCAAGTGGGATGGCCTCAAAATAAATGCTTCACAACAATGAAAAAAATTATTGACAAAACAAAAAAGCAGCCTGCTATAAGGGAGAAGATATTTGCAAATAGCATATGTGATAAGAAATTAAAATAAAATATTTACAAAGAATTCATATAACTCAATAGTCAAGAAATAGGGTAAAAGAAAAAAAAAACTGGACAGAGGAAATGAATTAACCTTTTTATCCAAGAAAACAGGTGCATGAAAAAAGTACTCACCATCAATTAATCCTCAGGGAAATCAAAATCAAAATAACATACCACCTCACACTGGCTGCTCAGTCCCTAAGTCATGTTTGACTCTTTGTGACTCCATAGGCTGCAGCACATCAGGCTTCCCTGTCCTTCACTATCCTCCAGGGTTTACTCAAACTCATGTCCATTGAGTTGACAATGCCATTCAACCATCTCATCCTCTACCGCCGCCTTCTCCTTCTGCCCTCAGTTTTCCCCAGTATCAGGTTCTTTTGCAATGACTTGGATGTTCACTTCAGGTGGCCAAAGTACTGGAGCTTCAGCTTTAGCTGAATATTCCAATGAATATTCAGTGTTGATTTACTTTAGGACTGATTTAATCTCCATGGGACTCTCAAGAGTCTTCTCCAGCACCACTTTTTTTTTTTTTTCAGCACCACAATTTAAAAGTATTAATTCTTTGGTTCTCAGCCTTCTTTAGGGCCCAACTCTCATATCTGTCCAAGACTACTGGAAAAACCATAGCTTTGACACTTTGTCAGCAAAGTGATGTCTCTGCCTTTTAATGTGCTGTCATAACTTATCTTCCAAGGAGCAGAACTTTATGGCTGTAGTTATTATCTGCAGTGATTTTGGAGCCACCAAAATAAAATCTGTCACTTTTTCCACTTTTTTCCCCATCTAGTTACCATGAATGATGGGACTGGATGCCATGATCTTAGTTTTATTAATGTTGAATTTTAAACCAGCTTTTTCACTCCCCTCTTTCACCCTCATCAAGATGCTCTTTAGTTCCTCTTTGCTTTTTGCCATTAGGGTGGCGTCATCTGCCTATCTGAGACTAACACTGGAAGATGAGCCCTCCAGGTCAGTAGGTGTCCAACATGCTACTGAGGAAGAGTGGCAGAATAGCTCTGGAAAGAAGTGGCCGGGTCAAAGTGGAAGCAACACCAAATTGGGGATGTGTCTTGTAGTGAAAATAAAGTCTAGTGCTATAAGGAATAAAACTGCATAGGAGCCAGGAATGTTAGGTCCACAAATCACAATAAAGTGAATGTGATGAAGCAGCAGATAGCAAGGGTAAACATCAACATTTAAGGAATCAGTGAACTTCAATGGACAGGATTGGGTGAATTTAATTCAGATGACCATATAAATATTACTATGAGCAAGAATCCCTTAGAAGAAACACAGTAGCCTTCATAGTTAACAAAAGTCAGAAGTGCAGTGTTGGGTTGCAATCTCAAAAAACACAGTATGACCCCAGTTCATTTCCTAGGTAAGCCATTCAACGTCACACCTGTTAAAATGGCTATTTTTTAAATAAATAAATAAATAATCTGTTGTCAAGTATGTGGAGAAAAGTGAACCTTCTTAAACTTTTACTGGATTATAAATTGGTATAGTCCCTATGGAAAAAATTATAGAGGCTCCTTAAAAAGCTATAAATTGAGTTGTCATATGGCCCACCAATTTCACTTCTAAGTATCAACCTCAAAAAACCAAGGGCACTAATTTAAAGGGAGAAAAATGCAATTCAGTGTTAAGTAAAGCATTATTTAAAATAGAAAAATATGGAAACAATCTAAGTGCTCATCAACAGATGAATGAAGATATGGTGTATACATACAATGGGATACTACCCAGCCATTAGAAAAAAAATATGAAATTTTGCTATTTGTTGCAACATGGATGGACGTGGAGATGATCACACTAAGCAAAATGAACCAGACAAAGACAAATACTGTATAATATCACTTAAATTGAAATCCCCTCCCCAAAAACAAAACAAAACAAAACAAAAATCAACTCACAGATACAGAGAAAAAATTGGTGGCTGTTCAAAGGCTAGGGGTAAGAAAGATGGAAAAATAGGTGAAGGGAATAAAGACATATAAACCTCTAGTCATATAATATATAAGTCACAAGGATGTCATATACAACCTAGAGAATGTGGTCAATAATATTGTAATAGCTTTGAAATGGGACAGAGGGTTACTAGACTTATAGTGATGATCATTCTATAATGTATATAAATATTGAACTGCTATGTTACAAACTAAGACTAATATAGTATTGTATGACAATAAATTTCAAAACCATTATACTTATTAAAATTAAATATATTAAAATATGTATTTCAATAGATAATAAACATAATTAGAAAAATAAATATACTTTCTCTATAGTATCTGTGGCATCTCCTCAATTAGATTAGTCCTGTACATTTTTCTGGTAAATGAAATGATTAGGTTTCCAAATGTTGCATGATCTTTCTCTATATGCATGCCCTCTTCCTTCAATGATGTCCATTGATGTGCCTAAATTGAAAACAATAATCTAAATGTGTACTGAGAGTATAACGTTCTTGTTAATAATCAATGGGTCTAAAGGTTTATTTATTCACTCACCATTTTATTACACTTATTCATAAATCTAGCCTGATGGCATTAATCACCCAGCTAGTTTGATTACTCTGTCTTTATAACAGTTTTAAAACAGAAAGTGAGAGTTTCCTTTACATTTTTCTTTTCACATGATCATTTTGGTATTCTGTATTATTTGCATTTCCACATTCATTTTAGCAGTTTGATAATTTCAGAAACAAACGTAAAAACTTCTGGGATTTTGACGGGGATTACCTAGAATTTCTAGATTATATTGGATAATAGCAGCTTTTTATCAGTATTAAAACAATTTCTGATCTATAACATGGAATGACACTCAATTTAGTTATCTCTTTTAATCTTTTCAACAATGATTATGATTTTCAGTATATAAATCTTTACTGTCTCATTAAATTTATTCTTATTTGAAGTTTATTAAGATTTATGTATGGCAACATTAATGATTTTTTAATCAAATTGTGAAAATTTAAGCCCTTATAACTTCAACTATTCATCTGATCCTTAATCTTTTTTATTTTTTTCTTTCACTCATTAAGCATACACTGGTACATTTACTGGAGTCCAACACTTCTATTAAGCTCTGTTTATTTTCTTCATTTTATTCTCTTTCTGTTCTCCAGAATGCAAGGCCTCTAATGATCTGTCAATATTTTATTCTTCCAACTTAAATACTTGTGAAACTTTCTAGTGAATTTTTCTTATTTGTTGTTAGATTCTGCAGCTCCAGCATTTTCATTTGGTTCTTTTTTTTTTCTTTAGAACTTTTATTTCTTTACTGACATTATCTTTATTATGAGATATTTCCAGAATGTATTCTTTACTGCTTTAAACATAAATTCAATTAGCTCTTTGAAGATATTTCTAACAGTTACTTATTCTGGATTCTCTCAAAAAAGTTTCTGTAGCTCATTTTTGCTATTTTCCCCTTGTATATGTGATCATTTTCTGCTTCTTACATATCTCATTTTATTGGCATTGTTAAAAACTGGACATTACAGAGAGTATATCTGAATAAAACTATATGTGAATCCCCACTCTCCTCTGGAGCTTCTTATTGTTATTTATGGTGTGGTGGTTTAGTCACTAAGTCGTGTCCAACTCTTGACTCTGTGGACTACATGGCTATAGCTGCCAGTCTCCTCTGTCCATGTTGCTTGCTTAATTCATTGTTGAGTGACTCAACTGGACTGTTTCAGTGAGGTCTCTTTCCTCTGGAGTGTCGCACCTTACAGGTACAGTCTAATATATTGTCACAATCAGCATAGGATAATAGTGCTTTTTGCAGTGTTTCCATTGGCTGTTGCTTTCCCTTGTCTCTTTTTTTAAAATTAATTTATTTATTTATTTTTACTTGTTTTTGCCATACAATGTCATGATATCACCATGGGTTTACATATGCTTCCCCTCCAGAACCCCCCTCCCTCCTCCCTCCGCCCCGGGAAATCTCGATGTACCAGCCCCGAGCATCAATCCTGGGCTGGCGATTGATCAGACACATGACAATTAACATGCTTCAATGCCCTTCTCCCATATCATCCCACCCTTACCCTCTTCCACAAAGTCCACGAGTCTATTCTATACATCTGCGATCCTTTTGTTGTCTCCCATGTTGGGTTCTCGTTACTTTCTTTCTAAATTCCATATATATGTGTTAATATACTGTATTGTTGTTTTTGCTTCTGGCTTACTTCACTCTGGATAATGGGCTCCAGTTTCGTCCATCTGAGTAGAA
>ML662442.1:7137497-7202747 GCA_007570785.1 Antilocapra americana
AGTAGTCGGGGTTGTAGATTGTTTTCTTCCATGACTTTAAGTATGTTTTGCCATTCCCTTCTGGCCTGAAGCGTTTCTGTTGAGAGATCAGCTGTTATCCTTATGGGATTCCCCTTGTGAGTTATCTTTTGTTTCTCCCTTGCTGCTTTTAATATTTGGTCTTTGTATTTGATATTTGCCAATTTGATTAATATGTGTCTTGGGGTGTCCCGCTTGGGGTTCATTCTATTTGGGATTCTCTGTGTTTCCTGGACCTGAGTGGCTATTTGCTTCCCCAATTTAGGGAAGTTTTCTACAATTATCTCTTCAAGAATTTTCTGATGGTCTTTCTTTTTGTCTTCTTCTTCTGGGACTCCTATGATTCGAATATTGGTGCGTTTAATATTGTCCCAGAGGTCTCTAAGATTGTCTTCATTTCTTTTAATTCTTTTTTCATTTTTCCTTTCTGTTTCATTTATTTCTGCCATTCTGTCTTCTACCTCACTTATTCTGTCTTCTATCTCTGTTATTCTACTGTTGGTTCCATCCAGAGTGTTTTTGATCTCATTTATTGCATTATTCATTGTATTTTTTCTCTTTTTCATTTCTTCTAAGTCCTTGTTAAAGCTTACCTGCATCTTCTCAATCCTTGCCTGCAGGTTATTGAGCTGCAACTCCAACTTATTTTCCAGGTGTTGGATCATTTTCACTATCATTATTCGGAATTCTTTGTCAGGTAGACTTCCTATCTCTTCGTCTTTTGTTTGGTCTAGGGGGTATTTATCCTGTTCCTTTACTTGCTGGGTATTTCTCTGCCTTTTCATCTTGTTTATCTTGCTGTGTTGTCCCTTTATTGTGGGGATTCCTCTCTATGGGAGGGGTTGCATGTGTGGTTTGTCGAAGTTTCCTGGATGGAAAGGCTTGTGTGGTTTTCTGGTGGGTGAGTCTAGGTTTCCTCACTGTAACTAGCAAGAGATAAGAATGGGGAGAAAGCAGTCAAGCCAATGATCTCACTCCCAGGTAGCAGTGGGTACTGGAGCTTGGATCTTAAAAGGTACAAAGTTGATACCAGGTACTAATGAGGAAAGATTAAAAATCTAGAGTAAAGACTGGGTTCTCAAAAATACTTTAAAAAAAAAAACAAAAAACAAAAAACAAAAAAAAAAAACCCGGAAAATAAAAATAAAGGAGAAAAAAGAAATAAGAAGAAGAAGGAAAAAAAAATAGCAAGGTCATATGGGACTTAAAAATTCTAAAAAAAAAAAAAAAAAGAAAGAAAAAGAGAGAAAAAAAAAGAAAGAAAAAAAACTATATATATATATATATATATATATATAAAAGTTTTAAAAATTTAAAAGATGTTCCTAGTACAGTTATAATGAAGGCTTTCTCTGGTGCTGGTGCATTCGGTGAAGGGAAGGGTCTGTAGATTTTCAGATGATTCCCTGGTCCGGCTTCTCCTTTTCACAGACTTATAGACTCCTTTCTATGCAGTTATCGCCACCTGCAGGGCTTTAATTTGCTTCTCCTGTCTGTTTCAAAGCTGTTCGCTCTGCTAGCGTCTTCTGTCTGCTGGTCTTTTAAGTGTCTATTCAGCGCTTTGGAGTTTGCCCTGCTCCTGATGAGAGGGCTTCCCCCGCCCCCTCTGCTCAGGCTCTCTGTCGTCCGCCCAGCACAGTTGGGGAGTGGGGCTTCTCCTCTCCCCCTGCCCGGCTGCTCGTGCAGCTGAGCACTCCTTCTAAGGTGTGTACAGCACAGATCCGTCCAGAATCCCCAGAAGTCTTGGTTAGCCTCCCCGGGGCTGGGTTATGCCCACTGCTCTCAGGCGGGGGCTGGGCTGGTCCACAGCCCGCAGCTGCCCAGCCTCTCCTCCTCACCGCCCTTTGTTCTGTGCTCGGGCCTGGGGGAGGGGGTGCTTTTCCTGGGAGGTTAGGTCCCTCGGGCTGCTCCGTTCCCTGAGCCCGCGGCCCGCCCCTCCCTGAGCAGGAGCAGTCCCCTTCGGCTAGTGGGGGGTGGGGCGCCCTGCCGCTCGGCTGTTCCTTGTAGCCAGAGACGAACCTTGCAGGGCTTAGCTATTAATCTGCTTCTGCTCTCAGCTATATTGCTCTCCAAGATCCACCGCAGATCTGCCAGAGAGAATGCTCCCTGGTATTCGGAAACCTTTCTCCTCTTTTTTTTTTTTTTTTTTCCTCTTTATTTCAGCCTCCCCTCCCGGGACGGAACTGGTCCCCAGCTCTTTGTCTCTCCCTCTACTTTTTTTTTTCTTTTCTTTCTTTTGTCCTACCTCCTCACGTCAGCAACGGGTTGCCTCTCCAGATGCCCAATGTCCTCTGCCAGCATTCAGTTCCTGTTTTTTGGAGTTTGCTGGGCCTTTAAAAGTTCTTTTGGTATATTTGTTGGGGAGAGAGTGTTCTCCCCGTCCTATTCCTCCGCCATCTTAGTTTCTCCTCCCCTTGTCTCTTTTTAAGGTTTAGCTGGTTGACTTCCACTGGTATTACAACCACCTCTAAACCCTTAATAATTGCTAGATAACAGCTGTTTTTAATGACTGCTTTTGACAATGCCTTGAGACATATCATGTTCCATAGAGTGTGACCCAACTAATTCTGGGTCTCTTTGTGGCTAATGTTTGAGCTTCGTTCTGAGCTTAAAAAGATATGCTTAACTCCTTCCATAGTTGTCTGTTAAAATTCTAGTTCTTCTATACTTTAACTTTTTACTATTCACGAAACTACCTGCCTCCTCTTAATTTCTTATATCCAAAATCTCCATTGCTTTCAACAGTGCCCTCAGAATTTAACTTCTTTGAACTCTGTTACAAATAAAGTCAGTCCACTTAGGGAGAGCTACTGATCTCTGTCTTCTTAAAATATACATCTTGCTCTGAGCAAAAATCTGTACTACTTCTTTGGATCTGGAGAGAGGAAAATTCTCATTTCTCTGCAGTGACAACATTCACAAGCAGGATACTAGGTAGGGATGGGAGCTCCTTGTTTTCTCAGTTTTCCTCCTCTGATGGGGACCTCTACCCTACAAACAAACTAGGATGATTGCAGTTGGGGATTAGATGCTCAGACTTCTGCACTTGGGGGTAGAGTTTCTACTTCATGGATGGAGAATGGGAGGGGAAAGTGGGTCACAGTTGCTCTTATTTGAAATGAAGCTTCTGTGACACTGAGCTGGGGAGGATGATAAATATTGAAAATCTGTCTCTTGAGGAAGTACCTCGCCTCTGTCTGGTAACTAGGGAAGAAGGTGTCCCATATTCTTGATTGCTGTTAAGAATCTCTGTCTTGCTGAGCTGGGTTGGGGAGAAAACTAATTATGCCCCAAATATCAGATTCTTGCTGTTCTTACCTTATTCAGTAGATTTCCTTGAATTAATATTTATCCATTTGTTGTTTGTTCTTTTGAAAATTTCTTACATTTTTGAAAGTCTTAAATATATATTTTAAATAATTTTCACCATTCAAGGTTGTATTGTGGAAGGGAGATCCCTTAGAGATCCTCCTCCTGATATTCTGGAAGTATGCATTTTGTAGTAAGCATTCTATTGTATGAATATAATCTCTATTACGTATTCATTTCCTTGATGGTGGGTATTTACAAATTTTAGAAATGTTCTCTTTTTTTTCCTTTTTTGAGTGTAATTGCTTTACAATATTGTGTTCATTTCTGCTGTACAGCAAAGTGAATCAGCTATTGTAGACATATATAGCTTCCTTTTTCAGCCTCCCTTCTTACTACTCCCTCATTCTACCTCTGCATGTCATTACAGAGCAATGAGCTGACCTCCCTGTGCTACACAGTGGCTTACCACTGCTATTTTTTACATGGTAGAGTATATATGTAAATGGCACTCTCTCAAATCATTCCACCCTCCCCTTTTCCCAGTGTGTCCACAAAACGTTTATGGACAGATGAATGAATAAAGAAAATGTGGTAATATATACAATAAAATATTACTCAGCCATAAAAAGGAATGAAATTGGATCAGTTGTAATGAGGTGGATGAATCTAGAGTCTGTCATATAGAGTGAAGTGGGACAGAAAGAAAACAAACAAACATTGTATATCAACACACATATATGTAAACAGAAAAATGGTACAGATTAAACTATTTTCAGTGCAGGAATAGAGATGGAGATGTAGAAATGTTCTCTTTTATTAAGACATGCCCATGCACATGTGAAAAGTTGTCCCTAGAGTTAAGCATGGAGGTAGATTTTCTCTGGTGTTTTGTCCATTCTTACGAGGTTGTTTTTTGTTTTTGTTTTTTTTTAACTCAAATTAAGTTAGTAATTTTCTAATTACCTCAAATGAGTTAATTTATATTATCCATAGTATAGAATTCTTTTCAAAAGAAGGAAGTATGAGGTAGGCTTCACATCTGCCTTTTTGCTCATGAATCATTTGCTGACTTCTTGCAGGGAAATAATGTAGAGGTTGAAACAAGCAGACGTAGGCTTACATTAGCCTCAGTGATCTAAGGCAAAGTAAGTTGGAATTCAAGACTCCCAGGGCATCTGGGTATTGAGGATTCAGACTACAGAGGAAAGAACCATAGATTCTAAAATTGTTATGTGCTCTTCTCCTTGAGAAATGTCCCCAATCCTATGTTATACAGGCAAAAAGTTAGAAGCTAGGAGGTTAAATAAATAATTGAAGACCAGCATTTTTTAGACCCAAGTGTTGAATTTCAGAATGTGATAAAACAATGTTCAATTCAGTTCTGTTCAGTCACTCAGTTGTGTACGATACTTTATGACTCCATGGACTGCAGTATGCTATGCTTCCCTGTCAATCACCAGTTCTCTGAGTTTACTCAAACTCATGTCCAGAGTCAGTGATGCCATCCAACCATCTGTTATCTCCTTTTCCTCCTGGCTTCAATCTTTTGCAGCATCAGGGTCTTTCCAATTAGTCAATTCTTTGCATCAACTGGCCAAAGTATTGGAGTTTCAGCTTCAGCATTAGTTCTTCCAAAGAATATTCAGGGCTAATTTCCTTTAGGATGGACTGGTTGTATCTCCTTGCAGCCCAAGGAATTGTTAAGAGTCTTCAACACCGCAGTTCAAAAGCATCAATTCTTTGGTGCTCAGCTATTTTATAGTACAGATCTCATGTCCATCCATAACTACTGGAAAAACCATAACTTTGACTAGATGGACCATTGTTGGCAAAGTAATGTCTCTGCTTTACAACATGCTGTAAAGGTTGGTCATAACTTTCCTTCCAAGGAGTAAGCCTCTTTTAATTTCATGGCTGAAGTCACAATCTTCAGTGACTTCAGAGCCTCCCAAAATAAAGTTTGCCACCGTTTCCATTGTTTTCCCATCTATTTCCCATGAAGTGATGGGACTAGATGCCATTATCTTAGTTTTCTGAACTAAGTTTTGCGTTTTAAGCCAACTTTTTCACTCTTTTTTCACTTTCATCTAAGAGGCTCTTTAGTTCTTCTTCACTTTCTGCCATAAGGGTGGTGTCATCTGCGTATCTGGGGTTATTGATATTTCTTCCGATAATCTTGATTCCAGCTTGTGCTTCATCCAGTCCAGCATTTCTCATGATGTACTCTGCATATAAGTTAAATAAGCAGGGTGACAATATACAGCCTTGATGTAATATTTTCCCAATTTGAAACCAGTCTGTTGTTTCACATCCAGTTCTAACTGCTGCTTCTTGATCTGCATACAGTTTCTCAGGAGGCAGGTCAGACAGTCTGATATTCCCATCTCTTTATAATTTTCCACAGCTTGTTGTCTGTGAGCCACACAGTCAAAGACTTTGACATAGTCAGTAAAGCAGAGGTAGATGTTTTACTGGAACTCTCTTGCTTTTTCAGTAATCCAATGGATGTTGACAATTTGATCTCTGGTTCCTCTGCCTTTTCTAAATCCAACTTGAACATCTAGAAGTTCATGGTTCACGTACTGTTGAAGCTTGGCTTGGAGAATTTTGAGCATACTTTACTAGTGTGTGAGATGGGTACAATTGTGTAGTAGTTTGAACATTCTTTGCATTGTGTTTCTTTGGGAATGGAATGAAAACTGACATTTTCCAGTCCTGTGACCACTGCTGAGATTTCTAAATTTGGGTGTATATTGAGTGCAGCACTTTAACAGCATCATCTTTTAGGATTTGAAATAGCTCAACTGGAATTCTATCACCTCCATTAGCTTTGCTCATAGTGATGCATCCTAAGGCCCACTTGACTTCACATTCCAGGATGTCTGGCTCTAGGGAAGTGATTATTATGGTTATCTGGGTCATGACAATTTTTTTTTTTGTATATTACTTCTGTGTATTCTTGCCACTTCTAGTCAATATCTTCTGCTTGTTAGGTCTTTTTTGAGCCCATCTTTGCATGAAATGTTCTCATTGTTTCTCTAATTTTCTTGAAGAGATCTCTAACCTTTCCCATTCTATTGTTTTCCTCTATTTCTTTGTAATTATCACCAAGGAAGTCTTTCTTATCTTCTTGCTATCATAAATCTGATTTTGGTGCTGACCACATGGTGATGTCCATGTGTAGAGTCATCTCTTGTGTTGTTGAAAGAGGGTGTTTGCTATGACCAGTGTGTTCTCATGGCAAAACTCTACTAGTCTTTTCCCTGCTTCTTTCTGTACCCCAAGGCCAAATTTGCCTGTTACTCCACATCCTTCTTGATTTCCTACCTTTGCATTCCAGTCCCGTATAATGAAAAGGACATATTTTCCAGGGTTTTAGTTCTATAAAGTCTCCTAGGTCTTCATAGAACTGTTCAACTTCAGCTTCTTCAGCATTACTGATTGGGGCATAGACTTGGATTACCATGATATTGAATGGTCTACCTTGGAAATGAACAGAGATCATTCTGTCGTTTTTGAGACTGCATTCAAGTATTGCATTTCAGGTTCTTTTGTTGACTATGATGGTTACTCTATTCCTTCTAAGGGATTCTTGCCCACAGTAGTAAATATAACGGTCATGTAAGTTAAATTCACCCATTCCAGTCCACTTTAGTTTGCTGATTCCTAAAACGTCAATGTTCTTCCTTGCTATCTCTTGTTTGACCACTTCCAGTTTGCCTTGATTCATGGACCTAACATTTCAAGTTCCTATGCAATATTGCTCTTTACAGCATTGAACTTTATTTTCATCACCAGTCACATTCACAACTGGGTGTTTTGTTTATTTTTTTCTTTGTCTTAGTCTCTTTATTCTTTTTGGAGTTATTTCTCCACTGATCTCCAGTAGCATATTAGGCACCTACAGAGCTGGGGAGCTCTTCTTTCAGTGTCCTATCTTTTTGTCTTTTCATATTGTTCATTGGGTCCTTAAGGCAAGACTACTGAAGTAGTGGACCATGCTTTGTCAGAACTCTCCACCATGACCCATCCTTCTCTGGTGACCCTACGTGGCATGGTTCATAGTTTCATTGAGTTATCAAGGCTGTGGTCCATGTCCTCATTTTGGTTAGTTTTCTGTGATTGTGGTTTTCATTTTGTTTGCCCTCTGATGGATATGGATAAAAGGTTTATGCAAGCTTCCTGATGGGAGAGACTGGTTGAGGGGGAAACTGGGTCTTGTTCTGATGGACAGGGCCATGCTCAGTAGCTCTTCAATCCAATTTTCTGTTGATGGGCAGAAAACTGACCTGTTATTTGACCAGAGACCAAAATATGGTGGAGTTAATGAAGATAATGGCAACTTCCTTCAAAACGTCCCATGAACGCACAGCTGCATGTAGTTTCCTCGACCCTGAAGCAGGCCACCCCTGACCCATGCCTTCACCAGAAACTCCTGGACACACACAAGCAAGTTTAGGTCAGTCTCTTGTGGGGTCATTGCTGCTTTCTTCTGGCTCCTTGTGCATTCAAGGTTTTGCTTGTGCCCTCCAAGAATCTGTTTCCCTAGTCCTGTGTAAGTTCTGGCAGCTCTGTGGTGGGGTTAGTGCTGACTTCCTTTGTGAGGGCTTATGCCATAACCAGGTCTATGGCACCCAGAGCCCCTTCCCCTGCAGCAGTCCACTGCTGACCAATACCTCTGCAGGACACACTCAGACACAGTTATGACTCAGTCTCTGTGGGGTCTCTGGGTCTTGCTGGGGCTTCTCTGCCCTTGGGGATGGTGTATCTCCTCAAAGTCGCTCCAGAACCAGGCAGCAGCCAGAACACTGATAAATACCCATACTGTTATGGAGGGCTATGGCAGTAAGATCAAACTAGAAATAACTGATCTCTACAAAAATCTGAATCCTAACCTGTACTGGATTAAGGTGATATGCCTTTGCTCAAAGAGCCTAAATGAATTAATTTTCTCTGGAAGAAGAAGCAGCACTTCTCACCTCCTAAATGTTTAACATTTTCTCAAAAGTTACCAAGATTTCAGGTAAGCAGGACCAAATGACTAGCAAACAAGAGAAAAAAAAAAAAATTAAAAGAAAAAAGAAAAGACAAGGACAAGCAATTCAAGAAACATTAAAATGATTCTGATATAATTGTTCCAGAAAATAGAGAGACAAAGAGAATTTCAACAGAGAATTCAAATGTATATTTCCAAAAATTCGACACATTAAAGTGTTACAAGTAAAAAATCCAACATAAAAATAAACATACATTAAATGTGTTTCACAGTATGTTGAAGCTGAAAAGAAAACTGAGCTGGAGAATATGTCAGGAGAATATATCTGGATTGATATATATTAAAAAAAAAAAGAAAGAGAAATACAGAAAAGAGTGTAATACAAATCTGGAGCAATACGTATATTTGAGTATCAGAAAAAGACAGAAGAATGTCTGCATGCTAGTGAAAATCCTGAAAATGAAATGCAATGAAAATATATTAAAATTAGTTAGCTCTTTTAGGTCCACAGTTTAATTTCAAAGGAGAGAGTAAAAAACTGACAATGAATTGCTCACAATAAAGAATGAAAGCAGAATATCATAGCAAAATACTATAAATGATGGAGAGAAAGCAACAACCTCAGATTTTAAATTCAGAAATGTTTTCAGAACTATGACATATTAAAATATTTTCAATCAGAAAAAAATTAAAATATTTCCCAGCAAAATTCATTAAAAATGAAAACATGTTTACACAAACAGAAAGGAGAAAAAATTAAAAAAAAAAAAAGAATCGAGTTCTTCAGAAAAGGAGAAAAATGTAAAAAAGAATGAGAAAATTGAAAGCATAGAAAAGTGACAAATGGGACAATAGAAAGTTCAGAAATAAATTTACATATTTATAGTCATATAATTAATGAAAGTACTACTCTCTCAAGTCTAGAGACTGATAGTCTTTTCATTAAGTTGTCCTGAGTTTATTGTATATTTACATATAGAAAAATATAATGAGTCTTTTTCCATGTCTTATATAAAATTCAAAGGAATATAGATATAAATGTGAAAGTTAAGACAATAAATTTCATAGATAACATATGAGAATATCTTCATGATTTCAGTGCTGGCTCAATTTTTTAAACAGTATTTATAGCTGTAAAATAAAAAAAAGGAAACTAAAGGAGACTTTTAAATTAAGTCAAAGCTAGCAAGTTAAGCAACGGGCAAAGTAAGCATTTCTATCCCAGAATTTACCAGAGAAGGATAAAGTAAATTATGCTTTATTCAGTGGTGTTCTGTTGACATTGTGATTGTATCTTCAGTCCTAAATAGTAGGCATGCGTTCACTGAATCAAAAAATAACTCATTTTAAAGTCATAATTCATTTGCTTTTACCACATCTCTTTTCTCTGTGAGACATAAAACACCAGTAATGGTTCACAAAATTGGCAGTTACAGCAAGAGAAAGTTTCACAAAATGTTAAAAAAAAAAAATTGACAATGTTTTCAAAAAGGAGAGGAATTTCCCATAGACAACAGAATTGTTCTTATAATATTGTTTTAGGATCCAAAAATATACTAAATCCAAATTTTGGAAAGATTAAATAACTAATAAAATACAATTAATTGTTGATTAACATCTACATCATAATAGTTATACTTGAAATTTTTGGAGTATGGGTTCATTAAAGGGAACTGTACATAGTTCTTGGAAATATTAGCTAAAATGAGATATATAGCAAGAAGATTTTATAAATTTCTGAAGCAATGCTATAAACATCTGTATGTCAACAATTTAGATGGCTTAAGAATTGATATAGAGAATCATATTTCAGTTGAGCCGAGTATTTCTAATTTAAGAGATTATTTTCAGAAAGCAAAGTAACATTTTAGGGTTTTTAATTCAGGTGAGGGCAAGGTCAGTGAACCTAGAGATTTTATGATACAGTTAAAGACATTTCTTCTCTTTTAGTCCAAAGGTAACACAGTTAAAAATTAAATCTCAAATTTGATCCTATGGCTACAGAATTACAGCATAGTTTGAAATCACCTTCTCACCAATTCCTTAATTGAAAGTTATAACACAAATTTGAGGAAATTGGTCCTAGAATATTTGAATGCAGATATTTTGTGGAAATGAATCTGAGACCTCCTATATCAGACTTTCCTTTCATGAGTAACAACAGTAAAGTTAATATAAAACTACAGCAACTTAATACAACTGTATTTTCCAGCTACAAGGGATTGATTCACTCCACAGATTATGTAGCTTTGTGCTCAGAGTCTCACTAGACTAAACTGAACATGCTGGATGAACCTGTGACCTAATCTGAGACTGAGAATCCTCTTCTAAATTCCCTAGTTGTTATCAGAATTTAGCTTCTTATAGCCATATGACCATTGATTTAGCCTGTACAGGACACCTGCCATTCCATGACAGTTTAGTCTCTCAGTCGTGTCTCTTTGTGACCCCATAGACTGAAGCCCACCAGGCTCCCTATGCCCATGGAATCCCCCAGGCAAGAGTACTGCAGTGGGTAGACATTCCCTTCAAAAGGGGATCTTCCTGGCCCAGAGACTGAACCCAAGTTGCTGGTATTGCAGGCATATTCTGTATTGTCTGAGCCACCAGAGAAGCCCAGCTATATGACCATGGATTTTGCCTGTGCAGGACACCTGCCATTCAGTTACATGGAATTCTTTCTACAGCAGGCACAATTATTCTTTCAAGGTCAACTAAAGTGTCTCTGAAGCTGTGAATTTTTATGACATTGTCTGCTTCTGACTCTGTGACTTACTAACAAAGGACTCAGGCAATTAGTTAAGACTCATCCAAGATACGACCGATATTTATATGTTAGTTCAGTTCAGTTAGGTCGCTTAGTTATGTCCAACTCTTTGCAATACCATGAACAGCAGCATGCCAGGCCTCCCTGTCCATCACCAACTCCCAGAGTCCACTCAAGCCTATGGCCATCGAGACGATGATGGCGTGCAGCCATCTCATCCTTTTTCGTCCCCTTCTCCTCTTGCCCTCAATCTTTCCCAGCAAAAGGGTCTTTTCCAATGAGTCACCTCTTTACATGAGGTGGCCAAAGTATTGGAATTTCAGCTTCGACATCAGTCCTTCCAATAGACACTCAGGACTGATCTTCTTTAGGAATGGACTGGTTGGAGCTCTTTGCAGTCCAAGGGACTCTCATGAGTCTTCTCCAACATCACAGTTCAAAAGCATCAATTCTTCAGCGCTCAGCTTTCTTTAGAGTCCAACTTTCACATCCATACATGACCACTGGAAAAATTGTAGCCTTGGCTAGATGGACCTTTGTTGGCAATGCTGCTTTTTAATATGCCATCTAGGTTGATCATGTTGTTTCATGTCCAGTTCTAACTGTTGCCTCCTGACCTGCATACAGGCTTCTCAAGAGGCAGGTCAGGTGGTCTGGTGTGCCCATCTCTTTAAGAATTTTCCACAGTTTATTGTGATCCACACAGTCAAAGGCTTTGACATAATCAATAAAGCAGAAATAGATGTTTCTCTGGAACTCTCTTGCTTTTTCAATGATCCAGAGGATGCTGGCAATTTGATCCTTGGTTCCTCTGCCTTTTCTAAAACCAGCTTGAACATCTGAAAGTTCACAGTTCACGTATTGCTGAAGCCTGGCTTGGAAAATGTTAAGCATTACTTTACTAGCATGTGAGATGAGAGGAATTGTGCTTGAGCATTCTTTGGCATTGCCTTTCTTTGGGATTGGAATGAAAACTGACCTTTTTCAGTTCTGTGCCCATTTCTGAGTTTTTCAAATTTGCTGGCATATTGAGTGCAACACTTCAACAGCATCATCTTTCAGAATTTGAAATAGCTCAACTGGAATTCCATCACCTCCACTAGCTTTGTTTATAGTGATGCTTTCTAAGGTCCACTTGACTTCACATTCCAGAATGTCTGGCTCTAGGTGAATGATCCCACCATCGTGATTATCTGCATCATGAACATCTTTTTTGTACAGTTCTTCTCTGTATTCTTGCCATCTTTTCATAATATCTTCTGCTTCTGTTAGGTCCATATCATTTCTGTCCTTTATCGAGCTCATCTTTTCATGAAATATTTTCCTTGGTATCTCTAATTTTCTTGAAGAGATCTCTAGCCTTTCCCATTCTATTGTTCTCCTCTATTTCTTTGCATTAATCACTAAGGAAGGCTTTCTTATCTCTCCTTACTATTCTTTGGAACTCTGCATTCAAATGGGTATATCTTTCTTTTTCTCCTTTGATTTTCACTTCCCATGTCTTCACAGCTATTTATAAGGCCTCTGATTAGGGAATTCAATTACATCTGCAAAATTGCTTAACTTTGCCATGTAACATAGCCTAATCAAAGATATATCCCATGGTATTTACATACCCTGCTGAGTCTCAAGGGGGAGATAATTACAGAGGTCTGTATACTGAGGTGTGAAAATCTTGTATAGTATCTTAGAATTATGGATGAGAGGCATTTTGTCTCTCTCAGAAACCATTCTCTGCTATTATTCCCAAGTTTTTAGAGCATTTCCCTTATCATTATGTCATAAGTGGGATTGATGCACAACTTAAGAGAATTAAAAATTTTACAACTTCAGAGAATTTTCTTTCTGATGAATCCAAAGGATTGCCAAATTATGTTATGTTAAAATTAGTGCTGTGTTAATAATTTCATGTACTCAATGTGATAGTGAGGAAACGTTTTAGGCATTTGAAAAACTGAATGGTAAAGTATTAAACTAAAACATTGACTTGTTGATGAGCATTTTCATTCCTGCTGTATAGTTCCAACTCATACTTACAGCAGCTGTTTCAAAGCAGAGGTAGTAGAAGGTTGTATTTACAAAGGTTATTAATTACACAATTTAACTTCATTACTTTTATTTAGACTTACCTTCTTGTCACTATGTGTGCTTAAGCAATGGCAGTCTGCTTAAAAACTTAGGGTGAGAAAGAGGGTACCAGCACCAGCTGTGTGGGTACAACATGAGGAGTAGGGTTGAAGGCCTAGGCTTTGTGTGTATGACTTCATATCAGGAAACAGGATGCAAGAACTTTATTATCTCATTGGATATGCACCATCCTCAGGTGTCCCCATAAGGCAGCAGAGTGGCAAATGTCTGTTCTGTAATCTTACAGAGCATAATGCAATCTGATTTATGGAAACTCTTAGCAAATTGCTACACTGTTGTGGTAGAGCTACAGCCATAAACAGTGGAGGGGAGATGAAGAAATACCTTGAGAAGAGCCGGTACCAAGTGAACGTGTGATTCAAGAACCAAGCACTAGAGCTAGTAACCTCTAGTTGCTATAGCAACAGTGCCAGGGATGGTATAGCTGAACCAGCCCAGGGAGTTCATTCTGTGCCTTGAGGCTGGGGGTGGGGCAGATCGGGTTGAGGTCAGGTTTCTGCAGCTGTACTCTGCCCAGCCCCTCAACCATCTCCAGCCACCACCAGGCCTGGGGAGTTTTCTGTGCAAGGCACACAGAAGGGAGGAGCAGCTGCCCCTGTTCCTGCCTGGAACTTCTTGTGCAGACATTGCACAATTTTTACTTCACATGATGAGTCCTACCTCGAGACCCTCAGGAAGCCCTGGGTGACCTTCATATTATCTGTGTACCAAGGGGCAATGGTTTTGTGAACAAGAACAACTGTTTAACACAAGAGGTTGTTGTGCTGCATTCAATATGCCAACAAACTTGTAAAACTCAGCAGTGGCCACAGAACTGGAAAAGGTCAGTTTTCATTCCAGTCGCAATGAAGGGCAATGCCAAAGAATGTTCAAACTACAAAACTATTGCCCTCATTTCACAGGCTAGCAAGGTCATGCTCAAAATCCTCCAAGCTAGGTTTCAACAGTACATGAACCAAGAACTTCCAGATGCAGAAACTAAATTTAGAAAAGGCTGAGGAATCAGAGATCAAATTGCCAACATCCATTGGATCATCGAAAAAGCAAGAAAATTCCAGAGAAACATCTACTTCTGCTTCATTATGCTAAAGCCTTTGACTATGTTGATAACAACAAACTATGGAAAACTCTTAAAGAGATGGGAATACCAGACCACTTGACCTGTCTCCTGAGAAACCTGTATGCAGGTCAAGAAGTAACAGTTAGTACCGGACATGGAACAACAGAGTGGTTCAAAACTGGGAAAGAAGTGCCTCAAGGCTGTATATTCTTGCCCTGTTTATTAAATGTATACGCAGAGTTTTGCCTTCCTGTGATATGGATGGCATGTGAGAATTTGTTTGTTCTTAAGGATTAGGGATTCTCCACTTTAATGTATTCCTCTCATGAGTTTCTAGAGTGTTGACCAAGCTTATTTCTAAGTACCCCTGTTGGCCAACATCCTTAATCGTATTTAGGATTGTAAAACTCCTTAATATATGCTGATATGCTGACTTTGCTGTAGTTTTAATATTAATTTCCATGATGATTTTCAGATTGAGCAACTCTCATGTGTTGCATGACATTGGGAATCCTCATCAATTGTTCGTTTGCTTTTTTCTTTTTGGCCTGTTTTTCTAATTTATTCAACTCTTTGCAAATGGTTATAATTTCTTAACATAAAACACCTTAGCAACTACTATGTTGGAAACTACTAATCCTGTGACTGTCATTTTACTGCTGGGTGAATTTTAATGAATATATATATATATATATATATTTTAATTTCAGCATTGTCTATTTCACTACTTCTCTCATCACATACCATTAAAAGATATCGTCATTGGTCAAATGTTACTTTAACTTTACTGCAAAGAGATATATAAAAATAAAATTAAAAAAGTAGAGATATCACAATTGCAAAAACTATTTTTACAATGATATTCAACAGACATAATATTGCACTGTCAAATTGTTCAAAATCCTCTAAATATTGCCTACTGATAAGAGAGTTTGCAACTGAGACAATTACAATAGTCACAATTTTTGCAATGGTCATATTTTCTTTCTGTTTTACTCTCTGGTGCTGTTACTTTTTCCCATTTTTCTTAAGAAGTAAACACTAATAATCTGTGTCAATTATATACTATTGCATGACATATCCACAAATTTACTGGCTTAAAATATCATCATTTATTTCACTTGTGAAATTAAAATTTGGCACGTAATTTGAACTCTATGCAAAACATCTGCAAAAATAGAAGATTCAGATTAATTCCTAGGAAAAACGTTATAAAACTGGAAACTTAAAGGCCCCAAATTCAGATTATTTTAGGGCAATTTTATGAAATCTTAAAAGGACAGAAAAGCATGATATTTCATAAAATGTCTAGAGAAGATAAAATGAAAATTTCCAAATTTCTGAAGAAATTATGCCATTCAAATTTTAAAATATTAAGTATAGCCTCAGATAGAGAGATAAGCAGATACCATCTTACTTAAAATATCCAAGCAATAAAAACTAAACACTAGTGAGTAGAATTTTTAACATCACATTAAATTATAAATTGTATTATATGTAATATGTATAGTGAATTTATTCCAGGAATGTAAGAATTCCTAAATATTAGGAAATTGCATTACATAATTAATTGCATTAATGAATATAAGAAAATGCTATACAATCATTAGCATAGACGCTGAAAAGATGTTTGATAATATCAGAGACACTTAATAGTATCAAAATCTTTTTACTTATGCATATTTATGGGAAATGTTGAGAAGCACAGATCATTACACTATCACTAAGCCTAGGGAGTTGAAAGACCATCAGAGACTTTCCTGGGAAAGTGCATTTAAAGCAATATCTGCATTAGAAGCTGGGTTGGGGATGGAATGGTCTGAGGAACTAGCAGTCTAAGTAGCAGGAATGGCATATGAGAACAGCCTAGAAATGAAACGGATGGGTGATTAGTCTGTTGGTTGAACAAAGGAAGCCAGTGTTAGAGACAATGTTGAGCTCCAAGAGCTATTTATAGATTTTGGAGGCTAATTCCTTGTCGGTCACGTCATCTGCAGATATCTTCTCCCAGTGCATGTTGTCTTTTTGTTGTTATTGTTTTCGGTGCAAAAGTTTTTGAGTTTAAGTAGGCCTCACTTTTTTTTTTTTTTTTGAATTTTCATTATTTTGAGAGCAGAATCGAAAAAGATATTGCTACAACCTATGTCAGACAGTGTCCTGCGTATACTTTCCTCTAGAAGTTTTATAGTGCCAGGTCTCACATTTATCTCTTTAATAACTTTTGAGATTATTTTTGTGATGGTGTTAAAGGGTAATCTAATTTCATTTTTTTTTTTAAACATGTCGCAGTCCAGCTTTCTGGTCACCATTTGTTGAAGAGACTGTCTTTCCAATATTGTGTAGGCTTGTCTCCTTTGTCACAGATTAAGTGGCTGTGAGTGCATGAGTTTATTTCTAGGCTTTCTATCCTGTCCCATTGATCTATATTTCTGCTTTTATCCCAGTATAATATTGATGTGGTACATATTTACAATGGAATATCACTCAGTCTTCAAAATATTGAAACAATGCCATTCACAGTAACATGGGTGGACCTAAAGACTGACATTCTAGGTGAAGTAAGTAAAAAAAGGGAAGTAGAAACATCATATGATATCTATTGTATGCAGAATATAAGAAAGCATGATGCATATGAGCTTACAAAACAGAAATATGATTGCTGGAGGAAGGGAAACCGGTAGGAGAAGGGATAGTTTAGGGAGTTTGGGATGGACGGGTACACACTGCTATTTTAAAATAGATAACCAACAAGGATGTACTGTATAGCACAGGGAGATCTGCTCAGTATTATGTAGCAGCCTGGATGGGAGGGGAAGCTTGGGAGAAATGGCTTGGGAGAAAGCCATGTATATGCATGGCTAAGTTCCTTTACTGTCCACCCCAGGTGGCACTAGTGGTAAATAGTTCTCCTGACAATGCAGGAGATGCAAGAGATGTGGATTTGACCTGTTGGTCAGGAAGTTCCCTGAAGTAGAAGATGACACCTCAGTCCAATATTCTTGCCTGGAAAATGCCATGGACAGAGCAGCCTAGCTGGCTTCAGTCAGTGAGGTCAATTGAGTGACTGAGCACATATTAATACATATATTATGAAACATTATCAATTAGCTATACTTCAGTCCTCAATACTAAAAAAAAAAAAGTTAAAAAAAAAAAAAGAAAGAAAGCCAGTGTTGTCAGGTAGAGAAAGGGCTGGAGAAATAGGCTAAGAGCAGATTAGCAAGACTTGTAGTTGTGAAAAGTATAAAAATGATATGTCTGAAGAAAATTTAGTATTGTATCCTGAAAGCCTTAAATATGCATATGTTTAAACAAAAAATACAGAAACCAAAAAGCAACTCTTCTTACGAGTTTTCCTAAGAGAAGTACTTAAGCATAGACCTAAGTCTTAAGTGAAGAATATTCAACATGGTCTTATTTATATATAATACAAAAAGTAGAATAAATAATAAAGTGTACTGCATCCATAAGTGAAATATTTATAGTAAGAAACTGTTCTAAAAGAAGTGTTATATATAAGGACACATGTTTATTTTATGCTGTTTGAGTTGGAGAATAGATTCTTCCAAATTCCTACAGATTTCTGAAAGGATCATATGTTTAACTTTCACTAATATTTAAAATGAGATTTTTGTACTTTATATTCAGACACAATTTGCTAGTGAGGCTACATATAAAAAGACATGATTTTATATTCACTTATTATGATTAATAATATGTAAGAAATGAAAATATTCTGTTTTAGAAGTGTTTATATTTGTTATGTCAGAATGATTTCATTCTAATGATAAATCTAGAGCATATAAGCTCTTTAAATATGATCAACATTATTATTTTCAAAGTATGATATATATCATGTTTTATAGTTTTCATGGAACATGTAAAGTTATGGAAAATGACACAAATTCTTTATTAGAATACTAACCAGTAATTCTTGACTAATTCCTTAAAAAATAGAATATAACTTTAAACAAAAATCAAGTAAATTGGCACAATTTGAAATGTCACTGTGTTCTTGCTTTTAACTTCAGTTACTCAAATTTATAATGCTTGTCAATTAAGGAGTCAGTAATATACAAGAACATTTTAACCAAAATTTTATTAACTTTTATACTTCTCAGTCTTTGGTGATGAATAATAAATTTTAAAATAAAGTAAAATAAAATAAAAATTATCATCCATCATTAAGTAATTACAGGGAAATTATAAGTTAATTAATTTCAAACTAGAATAATGAATGCATACAATTATTCTTTGCCTTTTTCAGAGTAGGAGATTTTTAATCAACTTTAAAAAAATAAATAAATTGAATGAATTCTAAAACTAGGTTGTTTTATTCTTTTTCTTTCTATCATTATAATTATCTATTAGAATAACTGAGATCTCAACATTAAATACATTTTATATTTACATTTGGCATTAATAATATTTCAGAAATCCTTTATCCTTGTCTTTTGTTTGTTTGTTTTTTTCACTAAAACCTCCTATACCTATTAAATCTAATTAGATTGAACTATAGAACAAGTCAGCAATAAGCAATAAATTTTAATCAGGCATCTCGACTTTAAAATTCTCATGGATCCATTTGGATTTCACATAACAAATTGTTAACAAGTTATTTTTATTGCTGATAATTAGCATTTAGGAAAAGTAATTACAATATTTTATATTATTTATAGATAAGAGAACTTCAAACTGTAAACCTCTTCATGAAGAATTTTATAAATAAACCTCTTGTGTTGTAAACATCTATCTCTCTGAAATGGGAAACAATGTAGCACTGCAATTGAGAATTTGGATACATAAAACTTCAAATTTCTACTTGCCACTTGTTGTTCTCAGGGAAGATTAAATAATTTGCTAAAGTTGATACTCAACCAAAACTAAAGTATATCATTCATTAATAATCTGATTTTTTTCTTTATAATCAACTTTTTAGATGATCCATGACAATATACAAATGCAGTTTGCATGATAGATTATTTATTTATCTTTTGTTGCAGTGCAGATGATGTATAATAACATTTAAGTTTCAGGTATAAAACACTGTGATTCAAAATTTTTAAAGGTTATATTCCATTTATATAGTTATAAAATATTGGTTGTATTCCCTGTATGGTACTATGTGCATATATTATAATATATATATATACATTCTTGTAGCTTGTTTATTTAATCTATAGTAGTTTGTACCTCCTAACATCCTATAACTTTTCTCTCCTCACTGGTAACTACTAGCTTATTCTCCATACCTGTGTGTCTGTCACTGTTTTATTATATGTAGTCATTTTTTATTTTGTTTTGTTTTTAGATTCTACATATAAGTGATACCATACAATATTTGTCTTTCTCTGACTTTTTCCGCTTAACATAACACCCTCCAAGTTCATTCATGTTGTTGCAAATGGCAAAATTTTATGGTTATTTTTAATGACTGAGTAACATTCCACTGTACATGTATATATATATATATACATATATATATATATATATATATATATATGCACCACGTTTTCTTTGCTCAATGTCTTAACTGGGCTACCAAGGTGACTAAGCGGGAAAGAAGTTGCCTGAAATGCAGGAGACACAGGAGACATCGTATTCATACCTGGGTTGAACAGATACCCAGGAGGAGGGCATGGCAACCCACTCCAGTATTCTTGCCTGGGGATTCCCATGGACAGAGGAGCTTGGTGGTCTACAGTCCAAAGGGTTGCAAAGAGTTAGACACAACTGAAGCAACTGAGCATGTATGCATGCCTTAGCTATTATAAATAATGCCACTATGAATATTGAAATACATTTAACTTTCCAACTTAATGGCTTCATTTTTTTAAATAAATATCCAGAAGTGAATTTGATGGATCAAATGTCAGTACTTGGATGAATTCTCAGAAATGACAGAATGATCTCTGTTCATTTCCAAGGTAAACCATTCAATATCATGGTAATCCAAGCCTATGCCCCAACCAGTAACGCTGAAGAAGCTGATGTTGAATGGCTCTATGAAGACCTACAAGATCTTTTAGAACTAACACCCAAAAAAGATGTCCTTTTCATTATAGGGGACTGGAATGCAAAAGTAGGAAGTCAGGAAACACCTGGAGTAACAGGCAAATTTGACCTTGGAGTACAGAATGAAGCAGGGCAAAAGCTAATAGAGTTTTGCCAAGAGTACACACTGGTCATAGCAAACACCCTCTTCCAACAACACAAGAGAAGACTCTATGCATGGGCAATATCAGATGATCAACACCGAAATCAGATTGATTATATTGTTTGCAGCCAAAGATGGAGAAGCTCTATATAGTCAGCAAAAACAAGATGGGGAGGTGACTGTGGCTTGGATCATGAATTCCTTATTGCCAAATTCAGACTTGAATTGAAGAAAGCAGGGAAAACCATTAGACCATTCAGGTATGACCTAAATCAAATCCCTTATGACTATACAGTGGAAGTGAGAAATAGATTTAAGGGACTAGATATGATATACAGACTGCCTGATGAGCTATGGATAGAGGTTCATGACATTGTACAGGAGACAGGGATTAAGACCATCACCATGGAAAAGAAATGCAGAAAAGCAAATGGCTGCCTGAGGAGGCCTTTCAAATAGCTGTGAAAAGAAGAGAAGCGAAAACAAAAGGAGAAAAGGAAAGATTTTCCCATTTGAATGCAGAGTTCCAAAGAATAGCAAGGAGATATAAGAAAGCCTTCCTCAGAGATCTATGCAAAGAAATAGAGGGAAACAACAGATTGGGGAAGACTAGAGATATCTTCAAGAAAATTAGAGATACCAAGGGAACATTTCATGCAAAGATGGGCTTGATAAAGGACAGAAATGGTATGGACCTAACAGAAGGAGAGGATATTAAGAAGAGGTGGCAAGAATACATGGAAGAACTGTATAAAAAAGATCTTCATGATGAAGATAATCACGATGGTGTGATCACTCACCTAGAGCCAGACATGCTGGAATGTGAAGTCAAATGGGCCTTAGAAAGAATCATTACAAACAAAGATAGTGGAGGTGAAGGAATTCCAGATGAGTTATTTCAAATCCCGAAAGATGATGCTGTGAAAGGGCTGCATTTAATATGCCAGCAAATTTGGAAAACTCAGAAATGGCCACAGGACTGGAAAAGGTCACTTTTCATTCCAATCTCAAAGAAAGGCAATGCCAAAGAATGTTCAATCTACTGCACAATTGCACTCATATCAAACACTAGTAAAGAAATTCTCAAAATTCTCTAAGCCAGACTTCAATAGTGTGTTAACCATGAACTTCCAGATGTTCAAGCTGGTTTTAGAATAGGCAAAGGAATCAGGGATCAAATTGCCAACATCCTCTGGATCATCAAAAAAGCAAGAGAGTTCCAGAAAAATATCTACTTCTGCTTTATTGTCTATACCTAAGCCTTTGACTGTGTGGGTCACCATAAACTGTTGAAAATTCTGAAAGAGATGGGGATACCAGACCATCTGATCTATCTCTTGAGAAACCTGTATGCAGGTCAAGAAATAACAGTTAGAACTGGACATGGAACAACCGACTGGTTCCAAATAGGAAAAGGAGTACGTCAAGGCTGTATATTGCCACCCTGCTTATTTAACTTGTATGCAGAGTACATCATGAGAAATGCTGGGGTGGAAGAAGCACAAGATGGAATCAAGATTGCTGGGAGAGATATCAATGACCTCAGATATGCAGATGATTCCACCCTTATGGCAGAAAGTGAAGAAGAACTAAAAAGGCTCTTGATGAAAGTGAAAGAGGAGAGTGAAAAAGTTGGCTTAGAGCTCAATGTTCAGAAAACTAAAATCATGGCATCTGGTCCCATTACTTCATGGCAAATAGATGTGGAAACAGTGCCTGACATCATTTTTTGGGGCTCCAAAATCACTGCAGATGGTGATTTCAGCCATGAAATTAAAAGATGCTTATTCCTTGGAAGGAAAGTTATGACCAAACTAGATGGCATATAAAAAAGCGGAGACATTACTTTACCAACAAAGGTTCATCTAGTCAAAGACTATGGTTTTTCCAGTGGTCATGTATGAATATGAGAGTTGGATGGTGAAGAAAGCTGAGCACCAAAGAATGGATGCTTTTGAACTATGGTGTTGGAGAAGACTCTTGAGAGTCCCTTGGACTGCAAGGAGATCCAACCAGTCCATCCAAAAGGAAATCAGTCCTTGGTGTCCATTGGAAGGACTGATATTGAAGCTGAAACTCCAGTACTTTGGCCACCTCATGTGAAGAGTTGACTCATTGGAAAAGACCCTAATGCTGGGAAGGGTTGGGGGCAGGAGGAGAATGGGACAACAGAGGGTGAGATGGCTGAATGGCATCACCGACTTAATGGACATAGGTTTGGGTGGACTCCAGGAGTTGGTGATTGACAGGGAGGCCTGACCTGCTGCAGTTCATCCGGTCGCAAAGAGTCAGACACGACTGAAAAACTGAACTAATTTTTTGTGAAATCGCCACACTTTTTTCTACAGTGGTTGAATCAGTTTGCATTCTGAAAAGCAGTGCACTAATTTCCCTTTTCTCCACATTCATGTCAACATTTGTTATTTGTGTCTGCTTGGTGGTAGCCTTTTTGAGATGTGAGATGATATCTCCTTCTAGTTTAATTTACATTTCTCTGGTGGTTAATGATTTTGATGATTTTTTTGTGTGCCTGCTATTTTCCTGTTTTATAGATAGAAATGAGAGCATATCTGCGATTTAAGTAGACTCTCCCATGTATTTTTACGTTGAGAGCTATTTACTGCAATCTCTTTAGTATTAAGTATGATACTATGAAGATTTTATGTTTATTATTTGATTTATTAGCCTTGGGTAAAGTAATATACAACAATCATGGTAACCAATGTATAGTTTAATTATTACCAATATAATTTACATATCTTATAATAATGATATTTTGAGAAGAATAAACTACTGTTTAATGTGCTTGTATGGATAATAACATGGAGATTTCCTCCTGGGTCACAGAAAGAAGCCAAAAGTTCTGGTAAATCTCTTTTACCATCCCTTATTCAGTAAGTTTCTTGTAAACAAAATAATTTTATTTGCTAATATCATTAACTTTTGTCAAACTTATTAATTGGGGTGGCACTAACACTCACATAACAGTTTAACAATTTGCTAAGAATTTCCATAAATTAGACTACATTATATCTTTTGGTATTATAAACAAGAAACTTGAGACTTTTCTTCAGTGTTATGCAATAATACTGTTCTCTTAATTTTTAACTAAAAATACAAATTTATTCTAAGTGAAAGTAGAAGAATCAGGCTGTTGGGTATTTATTTCTGCAGTCATGTCTGAGTTTTTGTGACCCCTAGCAAGACTATTGGAGTGATTTGCCATTTCCTCCTCTAGGGGCTCTTCCTGACCCAGAGATCAAACCCAGATTTCCTGGTCCTCTTAAATTGGCAGGTGGATTCTTTACCAAATAGCCTTTTATGTAGATATTGGCATTTGATGCATATGTATACATTGAAATTATCTTGCAGAGAATGTTTTCATTTTCTTATTTTACTAACAAGTTTATGGTGAAAGGAATGTGAAAAATAATTTGACAAATAGGAAAACAGAGTTGTCTTTTTTCTGTATACTTCTTTTCCTCTACACCCTTGTTTCCCACATTGCAGGTGGGTTCTTTACTGTCTGAGTCACCAGGGAAGCCTAACACTTCTTATCTCTTATCAAATTTTGTCCAGCTCATGCCCCATTTCCTCTTTTGGTTATGATGATCAGTGGACAGAAACATGTAAAGCTGGATGAGGACTGAAGAGCTACTTAGGAGAAAAGCAAAGAACTAATTTGCAAAAGGTGGCATTTTGCCTTATTGTGGGTTTGAATACATGATGAACAATTTGAGACTTCTGGTAAGTACCTTGGAATCGCTTGCTTAGCTGCAGCCAAAAGGGAGTTATTAAGTTTTAATGTGTATGCTTAGGATGCTTGAAAATTCAGTGTTAGTCAAGGCAAAACTAATAGATTTTTTCCCCAAGGACATTGGGAGGAAAACTTTTGGCCTTCTAGTAAGAACTGTGACAAAATAAAGTATTAGAAAGAATCACTTCCCTAATGAATCTCAGTTCTGAAAATAATGAATAATGTTCTATCTGCCATAAAGAGGGAGGATCCACTGGAGAAGGGAAAGGCTACTCACTCCAGTATTCTGGCCTAGAGAATTCCATGGACTGTATAGTCCATGGGGTCTCAAAGAGTCAAGCATCACTTCAACTTTCGCTTTCCCATAGAGAAGAGTAGGTAGTTATATTTTAACATGAAATCTAGCCACTGATGAAACTTTCAGGTTTTCTTAAAGTCACAATAAAATATCTATAGGAACACACACATAAACAAAAACATTAGAAAATAAATAAAATGAGAACTGAAATTGTACTTATTGCTAAAATTAGTGGTTAACTTTCCAGTAACTGCAAAGGAAATTGAAAGTGTCTGATTACTAAAAAACAAGTCCGTTGTTCTAAAAAAGAAAAATGCAAACAGGAATCCATTCCTTTCTTCTCTAATATCTACTTACCATATCATTATTACATTGTTTATTCTTCTATTTAGTGTTTACCACTCATAGGAAACTAGCTTTAAATTAACATATATTTTACTTTGCTGTAGTAAAAACACTTTACATGAGATCTATCCTATCAAACTTTAAATTGTACTAGTCAAATCATTGACTCTAAGTACATATAAACTAAACTAGAGCATATTCATTTGGTAACTGGAACCACATACCCGCTTATTAGTAACCTGTCAAATTAGAGTACATGCCAGGTTTTAAGAATAGCTGACTTTGATATTTTGAATAGGAGTGAGAAGAGTCAACTGTAACATTTATTCACATTGAGAATTGTAGGATTCCTTTTATATTTTTACCCCTTTGATTCATAATATGAAGAATTCAAGCAATAGAATACTGTTTTTCTCAAATGAACATTTAGTACACCAGTACAGCTCATTCGTCTAGAGCTTTCATTCTCTTTATTCTGTCTACTTTTCTTCATCTGCACTGTGATTGTTGTAAAAGAGCATAAAGTCTCTTGTTTTTATCACTACAATAGTCTTTTAATTATTCCTTTACTTGTAATATTTCTCTTGGCAGATCACTTGCCACACTGGAAAGCATACTTTTTCTAAATCTCATATATGAATAAGCCATTTCCTTTATTAAAAATTTCAAATTGTGACTTGTTTCTTTAGATAGTCCAAATACCCTTAATGATATTTATAAGACTCCTTTATTGGATAGATCATTTTTATGACTTCAACCTCACCTTCTGCTAGAGGCAGAAAACACTGGCTAGTGTATTTGGTGTTGTAGACATAATAAAGGCCCATCAAAAATAGTCATATCCTGATTCTAAAAACCTGCAAATCTATTAATTCACTTGGGAAAAAGAACTATGTAGCTATGGTGAAATTGAGGGCCTTGAAATGAGGAGATTGTCCTGAATTGTCTGGATAGACTCAAAATAATCACAAGTGCCTTTGTAAGATGGGGACAGAGGTGAAGAATCAAAGAAGGAGATAACAGAAACAAAAGTGATATGAAGAGAGATTCATTTTGGACTACTGACTTACAGAACTCTAAGGTAATGATTTGTCCTCTTTTAAACCATAGGATTGTGCTTTGTAACAGAATCAATATGAAACTAATATAGATGGCAAATGCAAAGAAATCAAAAGAAAGAAGTAAATTAAATCTATGAAGGAATAGAAAGAATGAAAGAATAGAAAGAAGCAAGAGATTTGACAGGAGAAACCATGAGATGGAAGAGCTATGGACATGGAAAAAATAAACAAAACTAAAATAAATGGATACCTCGCATATGTGAATTGAAAGAGAAAATATATTTAAGATTTAAATTCTCTCCAAATTAAAATATTTATAATACCATTCCAATCAAAATACTCAATGCTATTTATATTAACTAACACTTTGGTCCTAAAATGTGTATGAAAATGCAATGTGTCTATATTAACTTGAAGAAAAGAATATACTGTCACAGTCTAAGACTTACTATTTTGTTGTCTTTGTTCAGTGTCTATCTCATGTCTGACTCTTTGCAACTCCATGAACAAACTGCAGAATGCCAGGTTTCCCTGTCCTTCAGTATCTCCCAGATTTTGGTTAAATTCATGGCCATTGAGTCCGTGATGCTGTCTAACCATCTCATGCTTTGTTTCTGTTTCTCTTTTTGCCTTCAGTCTTTCCCAGCATGAGGGTCTTTTCCAACACGTTGGTTCATCACATCAGGTGGCCAAAGGATTGGAGTTTCAACTTCAGTATCAGTTCTTCTAATGAATATTCAGGATTATTTTCCTTCAGGATTGACTAGTTTGTTTTCATTGCAGTCCAAGGGACTCTCAAGAGTCTTCTCTAGTATCACAATTCCAAATTATCAATTCTTCAGCTCACAGCCTGTTTATAGTCCAACTCTTACATCCATACAAACTACTGGAAAAAATCATGGCTTTGACTGTACAGACCTTTGTTGGCAAAATGATATCTCTGCTTTTCAATACACTGTCTAGGTTTGTCATAACTTTCCTTTCAAGAAGCAAACGTCTTTTAATTTCGTGACTGTCGTCAACATCCACAGTGATTTTGGAGCCCAAGAAAATAAAATCTACAACTGTTTCCACTTTTCCCCCATCTATTTGCCATGAAGTGATTGAACTGAATGTCATGATCTTAATTTTTTGAATGCTGAGTTTTAAGCCAGTTTTTTACTCTTCTCTTTTACACTCACCTAGAGGCTCTTTAATTACTCTTTACTTTCTGCCATTAGAGTAATATCATCTGCATATCTGAGGTTATTGATATTTCTCCTGGTAATCTTGATTCCAGCTTGTGATTCATCCAGCCCAGCATTTTTCATCATGTACTCTGCCTATAAAATTATAATAATTGAGATAGAAGCATTGACATAGTAGTGTTGGAACAGAATAGTGAATATGTAAACAGACACACACATATGTGCTCACTCAATTGTCAACAGAGACATCAACACAATTCAATGGACAAAACAATGTCTTTTTACCAGATTCTGTGAGAACCAATAGATATTTTTACTAAAAGAAACATAAATATTGACTTAACCTCATAAAACACTCATAAATTAATAATTTAAAATGTGAAAGTTAAACCCATATTCAATCTGCAAGAAAAGTAAATATAAAGGTTGAGTTTAAAGTAACATGTTAATTAACTATGTGAAATAAATTGCCAGCCCAGGTTTGATGCATGATACAGAGTGTTCAGGACTGGTGCACTGGGATGACCCAGAGGGATGGAATTGGGAGGGAGGTGGGAGGGGATTCTGGAAGGGGAACATATATATACCCATAGTGGGTTCATGTCAGTGTATGGCAAAACCAACACAATAATGTTAAGAAAAAAATTTTCTTTTAATTTGTTGCAATAAAAAATAATAATAATAAAAAAGAAAAAAATTAAATTTTGCTTTATTTATGATTAATACATTGGTGTTATTTCCATAAAAGTTTTGCCTTTCTCAAAATTTCAAAGGTGTTTATATTTTCTTTAGAAACTGCAATACACAATTTTAGGTTTATGTCTATCTATGATCCACTGTAGCCCATGGAATTCTCCAGGCCAGAATACTGGAGTGCATAGCCTTTCCTGTCTCCGGAGGATCTTCTCAATCCAGGGCTCAAACCCAGGTCTCCCGCATTGCAGGCAAACTCTTTACCAACTGAGCCACAAGGGAAGCTGGCTCTGTGGGGAAAAAAAAAATCACAAAAGAGGGGATATATATATATAACTGATTCACTTTTCTGTACAGTAGAAAGTAAGCAACATTGTAAAGCAATTATACTTCAACAAAAACTAGGAAAAACTCATGAAAAGGTAACAAGAAAAGCCTAAAATATGACAAATCAAGCAACACTTTTCTAAATAAGTCATAGGTAAAAAAAGTTACAATGGAAATTAAAACATTTTAAACAATATAACAATGAAAAAAATACAAGTAGGCAGCTAAATTAGTATTTGAAGTAAATTTATGTCTTTCTAGAACACTTTCTAACACCATACACAAAAATAAGCTCAAAATGGATCAAAGATCTAAATGTAAGACCAGAAACTTTATATAAAACTCCTAGAGGCAAACATAGGCAAAACACTCTCCGACATAAACCAAAGCAGGATCCTCTATGACCCACCTCTCAGAATATTGGCAATAAAAGTACAAATAAACAAATCGGACCTAATTAAAATTAAAAGCTTCTGCACAACAAAGGAAACTAAAAGCAAGGTGAAAAGTCAGCCTTCAGAATGGGAGAAAATAATAGCAAATGAAGCAACGGACAAACAATTGATCTCAAAAGTATACAAGCAACTCCTGCAGCTCCATTCTAGAAAAATAAACGACCCAATCAAAAAGTGGGTCAAAGAACTAAACAGACATTTCTCCAAAGAAGACATAAAAATGGCTAACAAACACATGAAAAGTTGCTCAACATCACTCATTATCAGAGAAATGCAAATCAAAACCACAATGAGGTACCACTTTACACCAGTCAGAACGGCTGCCATCCAAAAGTCTACAAGCAATAAATGCTGGAGAGGATGTGGAGAAAGGGAACCCTCTTACACAGTTTATGGGAATGCAAACTAGTACAGCCACTATGGAGAACAATGTGGAGATTCCTTAAAAAACTGGAAATAGAACTACCATGTGAACCAGCAATCCCACTGCTGGGCATACACACCGAGGAAACCGGAATTGAAAGAGACACATATACCCCAATGTTCATTGCCGCATTGTTTACAATAGCCAGGACATGGAAACAACCTGGATGTCCATCAACAGATGAATGGATAAGGAAGCTGTGGTACATATACACAATGGAATATTACTCAGCCATTAAAAAGAATACATTTGAATCAGTTCTACTGAGATGGACGAAACTGGAGCCTATTATACAGAGTGAAGTAAGCCAGAAGGAAACACAACAATACAGTATACTAACGCATATATATGGAATTTATAAAGATGGTAACGATAACCCTGTATGTGAGACAGCAAAAGAGATATAGATGTATAGACCAGTCTTTTGGACTCTATGGGAGAAGGGCAGGGGTGGGATGATATGGGAGAACATCATTGAAACATGTAAATTACCATATGTGAAATCAATCGCCAGCCCAGGTTTGATGCTTGATACTGGGTGCTCAAGGCTGGTGCACCGGGATGACCCAGAGAGATGGAATTGGGAGGGAGGTGGGTTCTGGAAGGGGAACACATGTATACCCATGGCAGATTCATGTCAATGTATGGCAAAACCAACATGATAATGTAAAGAAAATAAATTAAATAAATAAATAAATTAGAAAAATTTAAAAGACTAGAAATAATGATATAAGAATCCATTTAGAAGAAAATGAAAGGCAAGACTGAAATAGACAATCATGAAGAATAGAAATTAATAAAGATATAGTATAAAGAAAATAAGAAAGCCAAATTTTAGTTTTTAAGAAACACTATCAGGGAGGCCTGGCGTGCTGTGGCTCATGGGTTGCAAAGAGTTGGACATGACTGAGTGACTGATCTGAATGGAACTGAATGATCTACTTAAATTTTTGTCTATGTTTCAATTGCAATAATGGTTTTAATTTTTATATTTTGTCATAGAGTACTCAGTGATTTTGATCTCATGTGTATATCTCTATTTCTCTGCAATCTTTTCCACTCCATATAAACATTTGTCTCTCCCTTCTTGGGATCTTTCTCTCCAAAATTGGAAATCCTCTTACATTCGCTGAGCACACATATGCAGAATATTAATTTCTTCAATCTCTGAACTCTTGTCAAGTATCATATGTCATGCTCCAAATGGTTAACCTCAAATTTAGAAGAGAATCTGGTACTTAATTGAAATTGTATTGAATGTTTTCTTTTGTAATGGAAGAAAATATTTTTTAAGTAATGCACATGCATTCATGCATAGGACTAATTAATCAACACACATTAGTATAATATAAATTCATACTTATTTATAGGCTTCTTAGGTGGCCCAATGGTAAGGAATCCACCTGCCAGTGAAGGAGACACAGGAAAGATAGGGTCATTCCTTGGATTGGAAAGATCTCCTAGAGGAGGGCATGGCTACCCACTCCAGTATTCCTGCCTGGAAAATTTCATGAACAGAGGACACTGGTGGGTTGTAATCCATAGGTTCACAAAGAGTTGAACATGACTGAATGAGCACATATATATATACATACTTATTTATAGAAAGCCATGTATTTATTTTGATGGGTACAAAGTATAATAAAGTATATAAACATATATATATGTGTATGTGCAGAGAGAAAGACAGATATGTATATATGCATGTAATATATATATATACATTAATAGTTATATAAACTCATAAACATTTGAAATTTTAATAAGTATTTTTCACAGAGTTGAAACACTTACTAAGATTACATAAGGAAAAAACAACAGATTATGAAACAAATACTGCATGTTCTACAAAATAACTGCTGCATAATTTGTGGAATCTAAAATAGTCAAATTTATAGAAATAGACAGTGTAATAGCACTGAACAAGGGCTGAGGAAGGGTAGATGAGAAGATTTTGGTCAAGGAGAATACTGTTCAATTATGAAAGATGACTAAGTTCTGGAGACAAAATATATAAAAATGTGACCATATTTGAATTTTCAAGAGGATAGGCCTTAAGCATTCTTAAAAAAAAAAATGAAAAAGATTAAAGAAAGAAAAGTGGTAACAAGGTGACCTGTGTTTGTTGACATAACGATGATTATGTCACAGCATATATGCATATCAAATCATGCAGTGGCACATGTTAAATATATATAATTTTGTCAATTCTATGTCAATAAAATTGGGAGAAAAGTAAATAATATGATTTAATATAGCCAAAATACAGTGGGGAAAATTTATTTTAATTCCTGGAGATGGGGGGAAACCACTTGCCAAATTAAATAGTCCCTCATTCTAGCTCATCTGCTTTTATTACCAGAGTAAATTTTATTCAATTATCAAGCTAATTAAAATAGTCACATAGACAGAAACATTAGAACAACTCACAGAAGGAAAAAAAAATCTACATTTATTTCAAAATTTTTCACTGAAAAACATAGAACAATACCTAACTTATTATAAATAAAATTTCCTAAAGAGAATCCCCATACTATACCATTGAGCAATAATATTTTAGGTTTGCAAAAGCATTGGTGTGGAAAAATTCACTCAAGATGTTATATTTTCATTGGAAGTTTAAGTTTATATCAGCACTAATAGATGTGTCAACATAAGAAAATAAAATTGTATGATTTAACACATTAATAAATTAAAGAAGAAAGCTATTTTTCTATTTTTCCAAAAAATAGGTTAATTCATTTTTTTCTAAAAAAGAAGAAAGTTTTGCAATAGAAATAAAAAAAAGCTTATCTTGATAAAGTAAACCTACAGACACAAATAAAATCCTTAAAGCAAATATCAGACAACATGATCAAAGTTTAAAATTTTTCTTAGTATCAAGAACAAGCCAGGGTGCTCAACATGAACACTTTTTCTCAAGGGAATAAGTTAATTAGTTGGATATCATATTATACATTTTAAAATGTTTTAAAAAGTCACAGACAAATTATTAGCATTAAATTTAGAAATGTCGATGAATACTTTTATGAATAAAATAAAATATTTTTCAAAGTTTACTGTTTTATTCATAAGAAGCAATTATTCATAAGACAATTATTTAGATAAGGTGAATTTTTAATCCTCTGAAGAAGGAAATAGCAACCCACTCCAGTATCCTTTCCTGGCAAATGCTATGGACAGGGAATTCTGGTGGATTACAGTCCATTAGGTCACAAAAGAGTCAGACACACTTAGTGACTAAACAATGAAGCATACTAACTAAAAAAAAGGCAACGTACAAGTAAACATGATTTTTTTTAGTAAAGTATACACATTGCTATCAAAGATTATACTAATATCAAAATTAACAGTGTATTAGTATTTTATAAAATTTTGATTATTTTATGATGTTAAAATTAATAATAATATTTTATCAATCAATTTTATAATAAGTTATATTATAAAATTAAAAAGCAAATAATTTCTTATTGGAAAATTAAATTAAAATATGTTTATATATACATTATTTTAACTTACAAATTAATTTCAATTAATTTACAGACAAATATATATATATATATATACACACAACTATTCACATATTAAGAGACTGATTAAAATCCCATCTAAATTTATCTATAGATTTCATTCAATTGATATTGCAATGATTTTTGTTGAAACTAGCCGATAGCCAAACATTTACCACACTAGTTGAAAAGAAGGCAAAAGAACATTTCCTTTTCGATGTCAAGTGTGCACTTAGTTGCTCAGTCACGTCCAACTCTTTGCAACCTCATGGACTGTAGCCCCACAGGCTCCTCTGTCTATGGGGATTCTCCAGGCAAGAATACTGGAGTGGGTTTCCATGCCCTCCTCCAGGGGATCTTCCTAACCCAGCGATTAATCTCAGGCCTCTAGCATTGCAGGCAGATTCTTTACCATGTGAGCCATCGGGGAGAAACATAAAAATAAATATCCCGGATTACAGATGAGGAAGGCTCTGAACTGACAGTTTTCTATGAGCACACAACAATTAGAACTATTTACAGAATTAGCCATCAAACCTAAAAATCAGCAGAAGAAACTTTCCACAACTAAAAATAAAAAGAAGTACCCACAGTGAGATGCGTAGGAGAGGCAATGACTCAGGACAGTCAAAACCCACAACTCTGAGTAGGTGAATCACATATGTGGGGACAGAGAATATCCCTGAGAAACGAGAGATCCAAGGCTAACTCTCACAGTCCTGCCCTAGGAAGATGAGTCCCTAGAAAATCTGGCCCTGAAGGCCAGGAGGGATTGTACACAAGAGAAATAGAGAGTGAAAGAAGCAAACTGTCAGTTTCTGAGATCAGTGCACAGCCAGCAATAAAAGGTTCCTGGGTCAGACATTGGTTGATCCTAGAGAAATAGAAGGTAACTTAAGACACCCAATATGGGCTTTGCCAAGCAGAAAAGAAAAGGTACAACTAGAAATATAAAATATGAAAGGAAAATATCATTGGTGGATAAAAATATAAAGATAGTAAATGAAACACTTATAATGCTACTATGGAAGTTAAAAGGTAAAGATAGCAAAATCATTTATATCCATAATAAATAGTAAAGGATACACAAAGCAGATGTGAAATATGTCAAAGGCAGTAATGTAGGTGGAGTAAAAATTCAGGGTTGTTAGAATGCTTTTGAACTTAAAAGATTATTAACATATTTATATTTATATATAGATACCTTGGGAACCATAAGTCTATAATAGATACACACACAAAAAGAAAGAAATACAAATATAACACTAAGGAAAGTCGTTAAAGCAAAAGGGAAGAGAACAAGGAAAAGAACAACAACAAAAACTAAAAAAATAAAATAAATTGCAAGCAGAAAGCAATAAACAAATGAATGTAAGTATATTTATCAATAACTGCCTTTAATTTAAATAGGCTAAATGCTCTAATAAAAAGACACAAGTGGCCTCATGGATTAAGGAAACCAAGAAACCCATGGATATGTAGTCTATGAGAGGCTTACCTTACAAGAAACTGAAAGGGAAGGGTTACAATAAAGCATTCCATAAAATGAAGGAAAAAAAAAAAAAAACTAGAATAGAAATACTTATATCAACAAAAAAAAGTGTTTAAAACAAAGACTGTAACAAGAGATAATAAAGGACATTATATAATTATAAAATAATCAAACAAATAAGATATAATAATTATAAACATTGATATATATGAACTTAACATTGGAGCACCTAATACATAAAGTAAATATTAACAGACATAAAAGGATAAATTGATAATAAGACAATAATAATAGGATCTTTAACATCACGCTTACATTAATGAACATAACATTCAGACAGAAGATCAACAAGGGCAAGCTAGACTAAAAATACACTTCAGGCAAGATGGTTTTAACAAATATAGAGAGAATATTACATCCCGAGGCAGTAGAATAAGCATTCTTTAAAGTGCACATGACACATTCTCCAGTATAGATGACAGGCTAAGACACAAAACACGTCTCCAGAAATTTAACAGGATAAAAATTGTACCACCTTTTTGCTATCAGAATGGTATGAAATCAGAGATAAATTACAGGAAGAAAAATGAGAAAAATAAAAATTCATGGAAACAGTATGTTACTTAAAAATCAGTGGGTCAAAAAAGAAATCAAGGAGGAAATTACAGCATACATTGAGACAAATGAAATTAATTAAAACATAACTTTTAAGTGTATGAAAGTGAATGTGAAAGTCACTCAGTCGTGTCCAACTGTTTGTGACCCCATGGATTGTGTAGTCCATGGGATTCTAGGCCATGGACTGAGAATTCTGGCCCTGGCCAGAATACTGAAGTGGGTAGCCTTTCCCTTCTCCAGGGGTCACAGCAAAAGCAGTCTTAATAGGGAACTTCACAGCATAATGGGCACACCTCAGAAAATAATAAAAATCTCAAACAACCTAACCTACCACCTACAAAAAGTTAGGAAAATAAAAAACAGAGCCCAAAATAACAGAAGGAAGTAAAGATCAGAATGAGAATAAGTAAAATAGAGTCCCCAACCCCCAAAAAACTCAATAAAATGTATTGGTTTTATGAAAAGATAAAAAAAAAACATTAAAAGAAACAAAATAAGAAATGAAACAGAAGAAATTACATCAGTATTACAGAGGTACAAAAAAATCATGAGAGATTTGGAGCAGTTATCATGTGTCAATAAATTGGGCAACTCAGAAGAAATAAATTCCTAGAAACATACAACTTGCCAAGACTTAATCAATAAGAGACAGGTGATCTGAACAGACTGATTTCTAGTGGTGAAACTGAAAAGGTAAAAAATTTAAATAAATAAATAAAAACAGCTCCAACTAACACAAGTCCAAATTCACAAGCTTCACAGGGACATTCAAACAACCACATAAAGAACTTTATACATATCATGATTAAGCTGCCTAAAAAGTAACAAATACTGAAGAGGCAAGAACAGTTTTAAATTCATTCTATGAAGCCAACATTACTCAGATACCAAACCATACAAAAACACACAAAAATGAGAATGAAAGACCAATATCCCTAAGGAACACAGATTTTTAAAGTTCTCAACAAAATATTAGCAAGCCAGATTCAACAAGGAATCAAGATTTTATACCATTGTCAAGTGAGACTTAATTTAGAGATGCAAGGATGATTCAATAGCAGCAAATCTATCAAATATGATATACTGTATTAACAACAGGAAAAATAAAAACCATATGATCATCTCAATAATTGCAGGAAAAGCATTTGGCAAAATACAACATTTTTTTTTAAATAAAATCTCTCATTAAAGTTGGTGCAGACAAAATAGATGTCATCATAATAAAAAAAACAATTATGACAAACCTACAGCTGATATCATATTCAATGGTGAAAATCTGAAAGCTTTGCCTTTAAAGTCAGGACAAAGACAAAAATACCCACTCATGTCACTTCTATTTAACATAGTATGGAAGTCCTAGTCAGGGAAATCAAACAAGAAAAAGAAGCAAAAGTCATCCAACTGAAATGAAAGAATAAAGACTGTTGCTATTTACAGATGACCATATACTATACATAAAAATTCATAAGAACTCTACCAAAATTTATTAGAATTAATGAATTCATCAAATTTGTATAAGACTAATGTACAGAAATCTTTGCTCTTCTATGTACTAAAAATGAACTACCAATAAGAAAAAGCAAGAAAATAATCCAATTTCATATTGCATTAAAAAGAATCAAAAACCTAGATAGAAGCCTAATCAAAGAGATTAAAGATCACTACTATGAAAATTATAAAACATTAATAAAGGAAACTGTAGATGATCCAACGAAACTGAAAGCTATTCCATGTTCATGTTATTAGAAGAATTAATATTGCAATTAATATTGTTAAAATTATTTTTTTATTGACTCAAAAACAAATCTGTGAAAATAAAATTGCTTATTCTCACTGATGCACTTGGAAATGTGTTTTGCTTATCAATTAGTCTCTGTATGTTTAGGGGTTTAGGTAACTCAAGGTTGGAATGCATCCTCCAGCGAGCACAAGACATGTTCCATAGAACCTAGATCTAAATTTAAGAATGACAACTGATCGTTTTGATTGATGATCAAGATGGTGGAGTAGAAGGACATGTGCTCATCTTCTACTGTGAAAACTCCAAAATTGCAACTAGCTGCTGAATAACCATTGACAGGAGAATATTGGATCCCACCATAAAAACATGCCCCATCCAAGGAAAAGAAACCTCAGCAAGATGGCAGGAAGGGCAAAATTTAGAATCAAGCCCCATACCTGCCAGAGATGCTCAGTGGGCTCAAACAAAATCTTGCACCCATCAGGATCCAGAGACCCCACAGAGACTGAGCCAGACATGCCTTTGAATGTTTGAATATCTTCTGCTGAAGCATGGGCCAGAAGTGGCCTGCTGCAAGGGAAGGACCTCTGGATGCAGCAGACCTGGTTCACACAGCATGCAGCATAAGTCATCTTGGAGGAGGCCACCATTAACCCCATCATAGAGTCACCAAGCATATGACCCACAAACTGCAGAACAATTTTACTGAAGAAATTCTCACATTTTTAAGAGAGTTCTAGGATACACAAAAGGTTTCCCAACCTGGGATCTGGCAAAGGAACTGAGAACCCCCAGGGAATTTGACTTTGGAGGCCAGTGGGATTTAATTAAAGAACTTACACAGGACTAGGGAAACAGACTCTTGAAGGGCACAAACAAAACCTTGTGTGCACCAAGACCCAGGAGAAAGGAACAGTAACCCCACAAGAGACTGAGCCAGACTTGGCCATGAGTGTCCAGGAGTCTCTGGAGGAGGCATGGGTCGTCAGTGTCCTACTGCAGGGTCAGGGGCACTGAATACAATGTGAGCACATAAGACCTTTAGAAGGAGGTCGTCATTTTCTTCATTACCCCCATAATAGTTTGGTCTCAGGTCAAACAAGAGGGAAGGAACACAGCTCCACCCATCAACAGAAAATTGGATATAAGACTTACTGAGCATGGGCCTGCCCATCAGAGCAAGACCCAGTTTTCTCCTCAGTCAGTCTCTTCCATCAGGAAGCTTGCATAAGTCTCTTATCCTTATCCTAGATAGAATGAAAACCACAATTAAAAAAAAATCTAATCATACTGATCACACAGACCACAGCCTTGCCTAATTCAATGAAACTAAGAACCATACCATGTAGGGCCATCCAAGACAGACAGGTCATAGTGGAGGGTTCTGACAAAACATGATCCACGGGAGAAGGGAATGGCAGACAATTTCAGCATTTTTGCCTTGAGAACCCCATGAACTGTATGGAAAGGCAAAAAGATGTGACACTGAAATATGAACTCCCCAGGACTGCAGGCACCAAATATGTTATTAGAGAAAAGTGGAGAAATAACTTCAGAAAGAATGAAAAGACAGAACAAAACTGAAAATAATGCCCAGTTGTGGATGCGATTGGTGATGGAAGTCCGATGCTGAAAAAAACAATATTGCATAGGAACCTGGAAGGTGAGGTCCATGAATCAAGGTAAATTGGAAGTGGTTAAACAGGAGATGGCAAGAGTTAACATTGGCATTTTAGGAATTAATGAACTAAAATGGACTGGAATAGGAAAATTTAATTCAGATGACCATTATATCTACTACTGTGGGCAAGACAAGTTTAGAAGAAATGTAGTAGCCCCCATAGTCAATGAAACAGTCTGATATGCAGTACTTGGCTTCAATCTTAAAAATGATCTTAGAAATGGTCTCTGTTTATTTCCAAGACAAACCATTCAGTATCACAGTAATCCAAGTTTATGCTCAACAATTAATGCCAAAGAAGGTGAAATTAAACAGTTCTATAAAGGCCTACAAGACCTTCTAGAAACAGCACACAAAAATGATGTCCATTTCATCATAGGTGACTGGATGCAAAAGTAGAAAGTCAAGAAATACGCAGACTAGCAGGCAAATTTGGTCATGAAGTACAAAATGAAGCAGAACAGATACTAACACTTTTGATAAAAGAACTCACTGGTCATAGCAAACACTATCTTCCAATAACACAAGAGACAACTCTACACATGGACATGACAACATGGTCAATACTGAAATCTGACTGATAATATTCTTTGCAGCCAAAGAAGGAGAAGCTCTATTCAGTCAGCGAAAACAAGACTGGGAGCTGTCCATGGTTCAGATAATGAACTCCTTATTGGCAAATTCAGACTTAAATTGAAGAAAGTAGGAAAAACCCCTAGACCATTCAAGTATGACCTAAATCAAATCCCTTATGATTATACAGTGGAAGTGACAAATAGATTCAAGGGATTATATCTGAAAGACAGAGTACCTGAAGAACTATGGACAAAGGTTTGTACAGGAGGCAGTGATCAAGACCATCTACAAGAAAAAGAAATAAAAAAGGCAAAATAAATGTCTGAGGAGGCCTTACAAAGAATTAAGGAAAGAGAACTGAAAGGCAAAGGGGAAAAGGAACTATCTGAATGCAGAGTACCAAAGAATAGCAAGGAGAGACAAATAAGAAAGTCTTCCTCAGTGATCAGTGCAAAGAAATAGAGGAAAACAATAGAAGGAGAAAGACTAGATATCTCTTCAAGAAAATTGGAGATACAGAAGGAATATTTCATGCCAAGATCGGCACAATGAAGGGTAGAAATGGTATGGACCTAACAGAAGCAGAAGATATTGGAAGAGTTGGCAAAAATATGCAGAAGATCTATAGAAAAAAGATCATCAAGACCCAGATAATCATGATGGTGTGATCACTCACCTAGACCAGACAACCTGAAGTTTGAAATCAAGTGGGTTTTAGGAAGCATAAATACAAACAAAGCTAGTGTAGGTGACAGAATTCAAGCCGAGCCATGTCAAAGCTTAAAAGATGATACTGTCAAAGTACTGCATTCAATATGCCAGCAAATTTTAAAAACTCAACAGTAGCCACAGGACTGGAAAATGTCAGTTTTCATTCCAATCGCAAAGAAAGACAATGAAAAAGTATGTTCAAAGTACCACATAGTTGCACTCATCTCACACGCTAGAAAAGTAATACTCAAAGTGCTCCAAGCCAGGTTTCAACAGTACTCAAAATGGGAACTTCCAGATGTTCAAACTGGATTTACAAAAGGCAGAGGAAACAGAGATCAAATTGCCAATATCCATCAGATCATCAAAAAAGCAAGAGAGTTCCAGAGAAGGATCAACTTCTGTGTTATTGACTATGCCAAAGCCTTTGACTGTGTAGATCACAACAAAATGTGGAAAATTCTTCAAGAAATGAGAAAAGCAGACCACTTTAACTGCTTAATGAGAGATCTGTATACAAGTCAGGAAGCAACTGTTAGAACTGGATGTGGAACAATAGACTGGTTCCAAATTGGGAAAGGAGTACATCAAGGCTATATATTGTAACCTTGCTTATTTAACGTTTATGCAGAGTACATCATGGGAAATGCTGGGCTGAATGAAGCACTATCTGGAATCAAGATTGCCAGGGGAAATATCAAAAACCTCAGAATCACAGATGACACCACGCTTATGACAGAAAGTGAAGAAGAATTAAAGAGCCTCTTGATGAAAGTGAAAAAGGATAGTGGAAAAACCTGGCTTAAAACTCAACATTCAAACAGCAAACATCATGACGTCTGTTCCCATCACTTCATGGCAAATACGTGGGGAAACAATGGAATTAGTGACAAATTTTATTTTCTTGTTGTACAAAATCACTGCAGATGGTGACTGCAGCCCTAAAGTTAAAAGATGCTTGCTCCTTGGAAGAAAAGCTATGACAAACCTAGACAGTGTATTAAAAAGCAGAAACATTACTTTGCTGACAAAAGTCCATATAGTCAAAGATATGACCTATGGTTTTTCCAATAGTCATGTATGGATGGGCTAAACTCCAATGAATTGATGCTTTTGAACTGTGGTGTTGGAGAAGACTCTTGAGAGTCCCTTGGACTGCAATGGTATCAAACCAGTCAATCCTAAAGAAATCATCTCTGAATATTCATTGGAAGGACTGATGCTGAAGCTGAAACTCCAATACTTTGGTCACCTGATATGAAGAGGTGACTCACTGGAAATGATCCTGATGCTGGGAAAGACTGAAGGCAGGAGGCTAAGGGGTTGACCAAGCACAATATGGTTGGATGGCATCACTGACTCAATGGACATAAATAATTTGAGCAAGCTATGGGAGATGGGACAGAGAAGCCTGATGTGCTGTAGTCAAACGAGTTGCAAAGAATCTTACATGACTAAGTGACTAAACATTAACATTCACTTTGTTATGTCTTATATTACCAGGAATTATTTATTTATTTTATAACTAGAAGTTTGTTCCTCTTAATTTCCCTCACTTATTTCATGCAAGCCCCCATCTGCCTTTCTTCTGATAACCATATTTGCTCTCTGAACCTCTTTATCTGTTTCTGTTTATATGTATGTATATATATATATATATACACACACACACACATATATATATATATATATATTATATGTTCATTTGTCTTCTATTTAGATACTACATATAAGTGAAGTCATACAGTATCTTTCATTCTCTGTTTGGCTTATTTCATTTAACCTAAAGCTCTATGGGGCCATTCATGACATTTTCATTCTTTTGACAGCTAAGCAATATTGTATATTTTGGAGGAGGAACTGGTAACCACACTGCAGTATTCTTGCCTGAAAAATCCCATGGACAGAGAAGTCTGACTCCATGCCTAAGCATCACATGGAGTCACATAGGGCAGAGTGACTGAGAACAAATATTTTATTTATGTACCTTTTCATCTTTATTCTATATCAATGCACACTTTGGCTGATTCCATGTCTTTTTATTGTAAATATTGCTATAATGAACATAGGGGTATATATATTCAAATTAATATTTGTATTTTCTTCAAAAAAATAGAAGTCGAGCATATGATAGTTTTATTTTAATTTTTTTTTGAGGAACCTCCATACCGTTTTTCACAGCAACTACACAAATTTACATCCCCAACAACAGTGCTCAAGATAACCTTTTCTTCACATTCCTGCCATCATTTGTAATTTCACATATTTTTGATAATGGACATTCTGACAGGTGTAAGGTGATAACTTATTGTAGTTAGCTTTTAATTTTGCAATCTTTAATGATATTGAGCATTTTTCATTTGTCCATTGACCATTTATATGTCTTCTTTGAAAAAAAATCTAAATTCTCCATTTTAAATTAGATTTTTCTAAGATAAGCTGTCCATAGGTGCGTGGATTTATCTCTGGGTTTTCTATTTTGTTCTATTGATCTATATCTCTGTCTTTGTGCCAGTACCATACTGTCTTGATGACTGTAGCTTTGTAGTATAGCCTGAAGTCAGGCAGGTTGATTCCTCCAGTTCCATTATTCTTTCTCAAGATTGCTTTGGCTATTGGAGGTTTTTTGTATTTTGATACAAATTGTGAAACCATTTGTTCTAGTTCTGTGAAAAATGCCACTGGTAGCTTGATAGGGATTGCATTGAATCTATAGATTGCTTGATATTCATTTTCATTATTGATTTATAAGTGAAGTAAAAGTTGCTCAGTCATGTCCACTTCTTTGCAATCCTATGGGCTATACAGTCCATGGAATTCTCCAGGCCAAAATATTGGTGTGGATACCCATTCCTTTTCCCAGCGAATCTTCTCAACCCAGGGATCAAACTCATATATATATATGAAAGAATGATATTTTTATATATTTTACCAATATATATTGGTAAAAGAAACATCAATTCATCCTCTGATGTTTTGGTGCTACTCTCTCAAATCATCCCACCCTCTCCTTTTGCCACTATGTCCAGAAGTCTGTCCTCTTTTTTGCAACTCCTTTGCTGCTCTACAAATAGGTCATCAGCACCATCATTCTAAATTCCAAATATATGTGCTTTATTCAATATAAGAATTAATAGTGATGTAGCAATTTAATTTGATCATTATGAGTTGGTAATCACTTTGACTTTATAAATATTATGTTTATATGGATCTATTTCATATAAAATATGTGATAATAGAAAAACTATTTAAATTTTTTTTTCACCTTTATGTTGCTCTTATTTATTTTTTTAATTAACTTTTTTTTACATTATTGTGTTGGCTTTGCCATACATTGACATAAATTTGCCATGGGTATTTCTCACAGTATCAGGAAAAAGATAATTTCCCTCTTTATTTTAAATTAAAATGAGTGCTTGTGTACATGTGTTCAATTTGCATTAGCACTAAAATTTCAAATTTATTATATGAATAAGCCAATTTCTTTTAGATATGAGTGGCATGTACAATTCTAAGAAATACAAATGTTTGCTGGAAATTTTTGCTTTCTTTCCTTTATCCTTTTCTTGTTATTTTTTGATCAAATAGATATAATTTATGCCACTAGATAGAAAGAATTCCTTTCTAGAAATGATTAGAAATCTCTCTCTATATATATAACAATAGCAACAACAGCAAATATGCAGATACATATTTCCTTGTACCAATACTACACTGTCTTAATTCATATAATTTAAAAACCATTCTTGATATCTAAAGACTTAACTCATTTAGCTGCACTCTTCTTCAAATAAGATAGACTATTCTTGTTGAATTACAGCTATTATTTCTTTTATATATTTGATTTTTGGATTTTTTGGTAATCCTATTGACAATAATCTTCAATCCTATTAATTAAATTATTATCTTTGAGAATAAAACATGCTGAATAAAAGTAATGGAAGTTTTATTAAAAACTATTAAATATTTTTAATTTTGGCAGGTAAATGTAAAATACTTAAAAAGCATATATTAAACATGACTGTCAGCAAACATCTGCATCTTTCTGTGTGCATTTGATTTTCCCTTGTTGGTTTCTATGAACTTTTAAGTTTAAGTTAAAAATTACAAATGTTACATTAAAATCTCCTGGAAATAATCTTGTAAATAAAAAGCACTCATGTTTTCTTTGACTCTGTCTCAGATTTTTCACTCTCAGAACACTACATTTCAAAACACTTTCGATGTGTGGAATTTCCCCAACCAAGCATTCTGTGACACCAGTTGGGTCTCCTAAATAGTCTATCATCAAATATTTCAGCAGTGCATTTAATGTTTAGATAGTATGTTAATAGCATGAGATAATTATATCATAAGTTCTCAACAGAGGCAGTCTAGGGCAAGGACCTTGTTGCTGCTAGTTATAATAGGCTGTTTTAAGTTAGAAAACTGAATAGCAACACTGAGTACTGTAGAAATGCACTTTGCTCAGTAATACTTGAATTGATGCAATATTTAATTATACATTTGGTTGTTACAGAAAATAAATTTTTAACAGAAATTGATGATTGTTGTTACAATAGAATACTGCCTGTATTTATACCTCTAGTAATGAGCTTTATGTACTAGATTTTAGTACTCTTGAACCTGAATGTGTGCACAAGTTATTAAAAAAAATTGGTTTACTTGCACAAAATTGATCTGTTAATGAGAGATTGTAAATGTTTTTGATGTGGTTTTTGTGGGTGTGAAGCAAGTGGTGAGGATTCAGATTGTGCCCTCTTATTGCAATTAAATCTACTTATTTTATCAAGTCTTGTTCATGCTCTAATTTTATACACTAGTATCTATCAATAACATTATATGATACTTGAAAATACAAAAACTCAGTTTCACTCTATCTACCTGTAGCTAGCACCAGACTTCACAGGATAAGGGCTCATTTCTACAAGACTGCCTTTCTCCAACTTCAGATGCTAATCATGAGTCCAGTTACCTGTGTTTCTGGCCATGCTAAGTCACTTAAGTCATGTCCAACTCTTTATGACTCTATGGACTGTAGCCTTCCAGGCTCCACTTTCCATAGGATTCTCCAGGCAAGAATACTGGAGTGGGTTTCAATGTCATCCTGCAGGGAATCTTCCCAACCCAGGTATCAAACTAACATCTCTTGCATCTCCTGCATTGACAGGTGGATTCTTTACCACTAGCACCACTTGTCTATGGTGGTCAATTGGCAATAAATCAGAAATTCTTACATTCCCCTCCCTGAGTTCCATTAACGTGTTAGGCTCACAGTACTTAGTGAAATGTTTTACTTACTAGATTACTTGTTTATCATAAAAAGATACAGCTCAGCACAGCCATGTGAAAGAGAGACATTGGGAATGGAACCTGGGAAAGGACTGGAGGCTTCCAAGCCCACACTCTGTCTTGGATGTGCCACTAAACCAGCTTATTACCTGAGAAGCTCTTTTAATTCCATCATTTTAGAAGGACAGGAGTTGGGGCTGAAAATTGTAGCCTTCTAAACACATTGCTGTCTCCCCTGGTAACCAGTCCTGTTTTAGAGGCTTTCCAAAACTTACTTCAGTAAGATAAACTCAGGGGTGGTTGAAAATGTTTTTTTTTTTTTTAAATTAAAAAACCAAGGCATTCATTTCACCTTCCTTATCTGGAGCTATTTTAGGACTGAAAACAAAACTAAATATTCTAACAAACCATGTCCTGTATCTCTCACACAGAAAATAATGAAGTTTTAGGAGCTATGTGTCAGAAACAGTGGACAAAGATCAAATGCATATTTTTATAGCTATAAGTCACAAAATTTAAGATTAAAAGATAGTGTTGGTTTATTGAATTATTAAATATTAGATGGCCAAATTTTCTTTGAATCATCTACAATATTAAAAATTCTCAAGATTTTAAATTCAGATTCATCTCACAATAATTTTTCCACAGGAAGTTAACAACACAATTTACTTCTAGAGATCAAAGTTAGAGTAACAGATTAAAATAAAAATCTTAGATTATTTATTAAACTACATAAATTATGTCTTTTTCTCTAAGTTTGTAACTTTTCTTATTTGTCAGCAAGAGACTAACCAAGGGAATGGTAGCAAGAGTTTCCTGTTGTTCCAAACAAAGTATATGGAATTATCCGTGATTTCCTTGTTTACATTCTTATCTAAAATATCAGCATATTTACACAGCTCTATCAATATAAACCGTATGGGTGATGCTTCACATCACCTTCACATTTGCCATTCTTTTCCAGCCACGCAGGCTCGGTCAAACACCTCCTGATTAGTCTCTCTGAATCCTCTCTTGGAGAAATTCATTTCCAACAAAACAGTAAACATTTTTCAAAATCATAAGCAGATCTTGTTGAAATATTGCTCAAGGCTCTCAGTGATAAATGTCACATTACGTTTAGATTCAAATCCAAATGCTTATATATTCTATGATAAGGTTCAGAATACCCTTCCTCCAAATATGGCATTTTGGTATCTTGACCAGAAGGAATTGAAGAAAATGCTTATAGCAGGAAGGAAATTTGGGGGTGAGAAATCTATACTAGCAAATCTTGTTAAATAACCCTTACTGTCCCTTACTATTTAATGATAGTAAATAACACCATTTACTACTTTTTTACCTTTCAGTTCTGTACAAACTCATGGTTTATTTATTTGTCTAAGAAGATTAACAGCTTCTTGTCTAGTCCCTTCCCCAAGTCCTTATTTTCCTGTTTCCCATTTATATGTAAAATTTCAATTAATGTTGTATGCTTTTCTCTTATTCTGTCTTTATCAGTTTTATCTTCAGATCTAGCCAAGAACCCTAAAAGAGTTGAAAGATACTGTTCTCTCTAATCAAATGTCTCCCCCACTTGTCCTGAGGTCACTATATCATTCCTATGTCAGCCTCCTTGCTTGTCTTCAAATGTGTGAGGCATTCACTCACCTCAGGTCCTTGGTATTTTGTTTCTTCTTGGAATGTTATCTCCTGAGATATTTGTACAACTTACCCTTTGATTTAGATCTCTTCTTAGGAATGAGTGATATAGAGGACATCCTGACTATTTGACAAATGTAAAACCTGTGAACACATGACAACTTCTCTTCTCTACTTTCTCTCTTACCATTTTTTATAGAGACTTGCATAGTTAATGTTTAAAAACTACATAAATGCATAATGTACTCTCACTTTTTAGAGATTTTTTAGCTCAGAAAACTCAAATATGCATACCTATTATTCTGTGTCTCTATAAAACTTCATAATTAATGACCCGATAAAGATAATAGGTGTTCTGAATTTTAATCTTCATTAAATTATTTTCTCCATTGACTCTAAGAAACACCTCTGGGTAAACATCGTATGAAAATTCAGCATTTTCCATTGATTCAATATAAAATTATTATGTTTAAGCATATAAGTTGTTAGACATTCAGATGAGTAACATATTACCCACTTTCAAAGAGCTGTCAAATGGAAGAGACAGAAAAGTAGACTGCTAAGTGTATAAAACATTGAGATAGAATGGAACACATAGTTCCTGATGAACACTTTAGGAGAAGCCCCTCATCTAGAATTATAGATCAGAACAGATCCTCAGGCGAAATGGTGCCTGTGTTGATTATGAAAAGAACTTCTCAAAATTGTTTTTCACTGTAAAACATTTCATTTCATTATCTATTTTATAATTTCTCAGATTTTAGCCAACTAAGTTACATTTAGCTTTGAAATTCAACTTTCTAAGTTATTGTTAAAACTATTAGATTATATCAGCCAAAGATTGGAAAAAGAACTGGCATACTTTCCCTGAACAAATACTAATTACAAATTTCTAATTATTTGACTTTCCTCGTGGCTCAGCTGGTAAAGAATCTGCCTGCAATGCAGAAGACCCAAGTTTGATCCCTGGGTTGGGAAAATCCCATGGAGAAGGGAAAGGCTAGCCACTCCCGAAAGCTGTAGAATTACATGAACTCTATAGTCCATGGGGTTGCGAAGAGTTGGACACCACTGCGAGACTTTCACTCATGGAACTGAAGTTCCTGACCAGTAGAATAACCATATTATCTAAAACACACTCAGTGCTGTTAGTTTTTTTTTTTTTTTTAAGCTACATTTGGAAGAGAAGGAACAGGTTTATTGGAGACAAAATGAATATTTGCTCTTTCTTGCTATCCACAAATCCTATCATGTTGTCACAGAAAGAAATTTGTTTGATAAGCATGTTTTACTCATGAATTCTTTAAAAAAACAAAAAATATTTCCTAAGATTCATTCAATGAGTTTTTATGAGTTCTTATCTTCAACATCTGAAAATTTTAAATATACATGAGATTGAAAGGTATATAAAAATACATTCTTAAACCATATATTTTCAGCTTCAGTCACTATATTCAGCTGAGTATAAATGACAGGATAATAGTATAAATGAAACAAAATAAATTCAGAACAAGGATTCAAGGGCAGATTTTGTCACCTAAAACTTTAACCTTCAGTTTTGGCATGGGTAGAAATCACTTTAATTGAAGATAATTAAAAATAAAGAGTGTTGAATGCTAAAATCCATAAATTCTTCAAAAGAGAAGGGATACAGAGAGAAAACAGAAGCCTTGATTATCTGTATAAAACTTAAATAGAATGTCTCCATTCAGAATTATACTCAAATAAGTCTGGATAACGGTAAGTGTTTTGAAAGTTTTCTAATTAGTAAACAATTTAAAATAATTGATACACACTTTGCTTGTTTTTTTTCACCCTCAAATATATGCTTTTATAATCAATATTAATATTGTAGTAATATTGGGACATTCAGAACAAGTCATTTTTTTTAACCTTACGTTGAGACTAAGAAAGACTTATCTATTTTAATCTAATAATTATTCCCCCAAATCAAAGAGCACATTCTTAATTAATCTACACAGTATGTTTCACTAGGAAGCACTTAACTCTAAATGTTCCCCTTCCCTCACCCCTTGGGATTTCAAGAGAAATCAATTTCAACAGTTGCAGTGTAAATCTGTGTGTGAGAGGTGGGCTATAAATTTTAAGTCAGAATGTGGTATTCATCACCTCGTAGCAAAATAAAATAATTTTCCGTCCTCCTGGGACTTGAACTCACACTGTTGTGTTCAGTCATTTAGTCACTTCTGACTCTTTGCGATCCCATGAACTGCAGCATGCCAGGCTTCCGTGTCCTTTACTATCTCCTAAGGTTTGCTCAAATTCATGTCTATTGAAGTCCAGAATGCTGGCTAGTCATCGTATCCTCTGCTGTCCCCTTCTTATTTGCCTTCAATCTTTCCCAGCAAAATTCTTTTCCAATGGGTCAGCTCATGACAACAGGTGGCCAAAATACTGGAGCTTAAGATTCAGCATCAGTCCTGCCAGTGAATATTCAGGGTTGATTTCCTTTAGGATTGACTGATTTGACCCCCTTGATGTCAGAAGAACTCTCAAGAGTTCTCTCCAGCATCACAATTTGAAAACATCAATTCTTCAGTGCTCAGCCTTCTTTATGACCCAACTCTCACATCCATACATGCCTACTGAAAAAAATCGTACCTTTGACTATGTGGAACTTTGTCAGCAAAGTGATGTCTCTGCTTTTTTCTTTTTCTATTTTTGTATTTGACTCTGTATTCCTTTTTCTTTTTTTTTAAGTTTAAACTTTTTTATCTTGTATTAAGGTACAGTCAATTAACAATATTATCATAGTTTCAGGTGAAAAGCAAGGGGACTCCATCATATATGTACATGTATTCATTCTCCCCCAAACCCCTGTTCTATTCATGGCACATAACTTTGAATAGAGCTCCATGTTCTATACAATAGGTCCATGTTGGTTATCCATTTTAAATATAGCAATGTGTACAAAAACTTCCCCAAATCCCTACTTATCCCTCCATCCTCCCTGTCAACCAGAAGTTTGTTTTCTAAGGCTGTAAGTTTCTTTCTGAGAAATAAGTAAGCTCATTTCTATCATTTCTTTTTTTGATTCTATGGGGTAAACTCTTTGCAACCCCATGAATTGCAGCAAGCCAGGACCCCCTGTCCATCACAAACTCCCAGAGTCTACCCAAACCCATGTCTATCGAGTCGGTGATGCCATCCAGCCATCTCATTCTCTGTCGTCCCCTTCTCCTCCTACCCTCAATCCTGCCAAGCATCAGGGTCTTTTCCAATGAGTCAACTCTTTGCATGAGCGGCCAGAGTATTGGAGTTTCAGCTTCAACATCAGTCCTTCCAATGAACACCCAGGACTGATCTCCTTTAAAATGGACTGCTTGGACCTTCTTGCAGTCCAAGGGACTCTCAAGAGTCTTCTTCAACACCACAGTTCAAAAGCATCAGCTCTTCTGTGCTCAGCTTGCTTCACCCTCCAACTCTCACATCCAATACATGACTACTAGAAAAAAACATAGCCTTGACTAGACAGATCTTTGTTGGAAAGTAATGTCTCTGTTTTTCCATATGCTATATAGGTTGGTCATAACTTTCCTTCCAAGGAGTAAGCATCTTTTAATTTCATGGCTGCAATCACCATCTGCAGTGATTTTGGAGTCCCAAAAAACAAAGTCTGAGACTGTTTTCACTGTTTCCCCATCCACTTCTCATGAAGTGATTGGACCAGATGCCATGATCTTAGTTTTCTGAATGTTGAGCTTTAAGCCAATTTTTTCACTTTCCTTAAGAGGCTCTTTAGTTTTTCTTCACTTTCTGCCATAAGGGTGGTGTCATCTGAATATCTGAGGTTATTGATATTTCTCCTGGCAATCTTGATTCCACATATAAGAGATGTAATATAATATTTCTCATTATCTGACTTACTTTACTCAGTATGACACTCTCTAGGTCCATTTATGTTGTTAAAAATGGCATTATTTCATTTTTATGGCTGAGTAATATGCCACTATATATATGTACTACATCTTTATGCAGTCCTCTGCCAAAGGACATTTAGATTATTTCCATGTCTGAGTTATTGTAAACAGTATTTACATGAATGTTGGGTGTGTATATCCTTTCAGATCATGTTTTTATCTGGATATGTCCAGGAGTCTGATTACAGGGTCATATAGTAATTCAATTTTTAGTTTTATAAGAAACCTCCATATTGTTCACCACACTAGCTGTATAAATAGACATTCCCACCAACAATATAGGAAGTTTCCCTTCTCTTCCTCCCCTCTCCAGCATTTACTGCTTGTGAGTTTTTTGATGATAGCCATTCTGATGAGAGTGAATGAATATCTCATTGTAGTTCTGAATTATATTTCTCTAACAACTAGTGATGTTGAACATCTTTTCATGTGCTTCTTGTGAATCTGTATATTCTCTGTGGAGAAATGTCTGTTTAGGTCTTCTGCTCATTTTTTGAGTGTTCTGTTCATTTTGTTATAGTTAAATGTCATGAGCTGTTTGTATATTTTTGAAGCTAATCCATTATTGATCATTTGCAAATATTTTTCCCCAATCTGTGGACTGCCTTTTCATTTTGGGTACTGCTATGCAAAAGATTTTGAGTTTAATTAGGATATATTTGTTTATTTTTCATTATTCTGGAAGATGTAGCAAAAAATATGCTGCTCTGATTTATGTCAGAAAGTGTTCTGTTTATGTTTTCCTCTAGGAGTTTTATAGTGTTCAGTCTCACATTTAGGTCTTCAATCCATTTTAAGTTTAGTTTTGTGCATGGAATTAACTGCTAATCTAATTTCTTCCCCCCCATCCCCTGTATGTGGCTTTCCAGTTTCACCAGCATCATTTGTTGAAGAGACCATATTTCCAACATCTTTAGTCTTGCCTCCTTTGTCATAAATTAATTGACCATAAGTGCATGGGCTTATTTTGCAGTTTTATATCTTGTGTCAGAAATGTATATTTCTGTTTTTGTGCCTGTACCATTCTATCTTGATGACTGTAACTTTGTAGTATAGTCTGAAGTTAAGAAGTCTGACTCTTCTAGTTCTGTTTTTCTTTTTCAAGATGACTTTAGCTATTCAGAGTCTTGTGTCTCCATACATATTTTGAGAATTTTTGTTTTAGTTCTGTGTAAATGCCGTTGATAATTTGATAGGGATTGCATTAAACTTGTAGATTGCCTTGGGTAGTATAGTCATTTGACAATATTGATTCTTGCAGTCCAGGAACATGGTATACCTTTCCATCTATTAGTGTCTTCTTCAGCATTTTTGCTGACTTTCACCTGATTTCTTTCATCACCATCTTATCATTTTCAGAGTACAGGTCTTTTGTCTCCTTATGTAGGTTTATTCCTAGGTATTTTATTCTTTTTAATGTGTATGTGATGGTAAATGAAAATTCTTTTTGAATTTCTCTTTCTGATGTTTGTTGTTTGAATATAGCAATGCAACAAATTTCTGTGTATTAATTGTTTAACATGCAACTTTACCAAATTCATTAATGAATTTTATCAGTTTTCTGATAGGATCTTTGGGTTTTTCTATGGATAGTATCACGTCATATGCAAATAGCGCTAGTATAATTTCTTCTTTTCCAATTTGAGTTCCCTTTACTTCTTTTTCTTCTCTGGTTACTGTAGCTTGCACTTCTAAAACTATGTTGAATAAAAATGGTGAGTGGAGATCCTTGTCTTGTTCCTGGTCTGAGAAGGACCATTTTCAGATTTTCACCATTGGGTATGATGTTAGCTGTAGGTTTGTCACATATGGCCTTTATTATTTTGAGGTATGCCCTCTCTATGCCCACTTTCTGGAGAGGTTTTATAGTGAATGGGTGCTGAATTTTGTCAAAAGCTTTTTTCTACATTCATTAAGATAATAAAGTTGTTTTTTTTCTTCAATTTGTTGATGTGGTGTATCACACTGATTGATTTATGGATGTTAAAAAAATGCTTGCATCCCTGGAATGAATCCCACTTGATCATGGTGTATGATCTTTCTAGTTTGTTTGGTTATGGACTGCTAGTATTTTGTTGAGGATTTTTGCATATATGTTCATCAGTGATATTGTTAAGTTGCCAAGTCATGTCCAACTCCACAGCCCTATGGACTGCAGCATGCCAGACCTCCTTGTCCCTCACTGTCTCCTGGAGTTTGCCCTATTTCGTGGCCATTGAATCAGTGATGCCATTTAACCATCTCATCCTCTGTCACCCTCTTCTCCTTCTGCCTTCAATCTTTCCCAGCATCAGGATCTTTTCCAATGAGTCAGCTTGGCTTAATTTTTCTTTTGTGCTATCTTTGTCTGCTTTTGCCATCAAGGTGATGGTGACCTCACAAAAGGAGTTTGGAAGCTTTCCTTCCTCTGAAATTTTTCAGAAAAGTTTCCTAAGGGTAGGTTTTAACATTTTGCTAAAACTTTGAAAAAATTTTCTTGTGAAGCCATTAGATCCTGGACTCTTTTTTGGGGGGAGGTTTTTTCTTTAATCCGTGAAAAAAGGTTTATTAGGGAAATGAGAACATATAATTTTTTTTCAAAAGATAAGATTAAGTTTAAGAGATTCCATTTATACCAATTGTCTTTTCTTCTCTTTTTGTGAGAAATTGATGGTAATAGATGACATAAATTATTTTAAAATAATTTTATTTGATTTCATAACAAAATGATTCTATTAATACCAATACCACTACTGTCGGTCAAATGACAGAATTTGCATGGGCAACAAAAGTAGTGCACAATTATTTCAATTTTAAAATAAAATAATTCATTATTGCATTCTAGAATTATCTTTCTAAATTTTCAAGAATTTTAAGAAACTTTAGTCTAAGCCTTAACCCATGTATGATGTACTGATACTCTATCATACCTCATATATTCCGTAAAAGCAAAATGTCCTCTTTGAACATTCCTAATCTCACTAACTCAATAAAAACTTCTCTTCTTTTATTTTTCAACTCTTAATAGATAACACTCTTTACATAAAAGTAAATTCTAAAACGTAGACAGCTCTTGTCCAACCTCCAGAACCACACATAAACAGTTGAAAGTCTTATCCATGAAACAGTCTTTTGATATTTGAGGTTTTTAATCAATTTTTTAAGTGCTTGTGAATTGTCTGTCCATATTTTCTATTTCTTCTTTTCTAGGGAGACTGAACCTTTCTAAGAATTTGTCCGTTTCTTCCAGATTTTCCATTTCATTGGCGCACAGGTGTTCATAATAGTGTCTCATGATCCGTGGCATTTCTGTGGAGTCAGTTGCAACTTCTTTTCCATTTCTAATTTTATTGATTTGAATCTTCTCCCTTTTAATTCCTTGGTGAGTTTAGCTAATGGCTTATCAATTTTTTATCTTTACAAAAAAACAGCATTTAGCTTCATTGATCTTTGGAATTGTTTTCTTTGTCTCTATTTCATTTATTTCTGCTCAGATTTTTATTATTTCCTTTCTTCTACTAACTTTAGATTTTGTTTGTTCTTCTTTATCTAGTTGTTTGAGGTGTAGGATTAGATTATTTGAAACTTTTCTCATTTTTTGAAGTTAGATTGTATTGCTATAAAAATTCCTCCTTAGAACTGTTTTTACTACATTCCATAAGTTTGGATCATTGTTCTTTCATTTTAATTTATTTCTAGGTATTTTTTATTTGCTTTTTTATTTCTTTAGTGATACAGCGGCTGTTGAGTGACATACTATTTAGCTGCCACGTGTTGGTGGTTTTTAGTTTGTTTGTTTGTTTTTAATATATATACTTTATTTCTAATTGCATAGCATTGTGAACAGAAATGATGCTCAATATAATTTAGATTTCTCAAATTTACCAAGCTCATCTTGTGACCCAGCATGTGGTCAATCATGGAGAATGTTCCTTTTGCACTTCAGAAGAATGTGTAGTCTGTTGTTTTGGATGGGATGCTCTATAAATATCAACTAAGTCCAACTTAAGGTGTCATTTAAGGATTGTGTTTCTTATTAATATTTGTTCAGAGGATCTGTCCACTGATGAAAATAGGGTATTAAATCCTCCCCTCACACACACACTATTACTGTTTTACTGTCAATTCTCCCTTTATGTTCGTTAGTATTTGCCTTACATATTGAGGTGCTCCTATGTTGGATGCATATATGTTTATAATTGTTTTACCTTCCTCTTGGGTTTAATGCTTGATAATTATGTCAAGCATTATTGCTTCTTATAGCAGCCTGTGTTTTAAAGTCTATTTTATCTTACAAGGTTATTTCTACTCCAGCTTATGATTTCCTTTTGCATGGAATACCTTCTCACGTCCCTTTACTCCGGAAGTGTCTCTAGGTGTGAGGTGGGTCTCTTGTATATAATATATATATATATATATATATATATATATGTATGTATTTGTCTTGTTTCATATCTGTCTTGCCAGTCTAGGTCTTTAGACGGGTGCATTTAATCCATTTGTATTCAAGGTAGTTATCTATATGTATGATCCTATTACCATTTTCTTAATTGTTTTGGATTTATTTTTTGTAGATATTTTCCTTCTCTTGTGTTTCCTGCCTAGAGAAGTTCCTTTAGAATTTGTTGTAAAATTGGATTAGTGGTGCTGAATTCTCTTAACTATTGCTTGTCATGAAGTATTTGATTTCTTCATTAAATGTGATCCAGAGTCTTGGTGGGAGTAACATTTTTGGTGTAGGTTCTTCCCTTTCATCATTTGAAATATACTATGCAATTCATTTATGGCTTATATAGTTTCCATTGAGAAATCAGCTGATAACCTTATGGGAGTTCCCTTGTACATTATTTGCTTTTTCTTTTCTTACATTTCCTTTTGCCAGGAGAAATATAATAAAGTCAAATGTGCAGATGAAACAATGCTAATGGTAAAAAGTGAAGAGAAACCAGAAGAATCTCTTGATGAAGCTGAAATAAGAGAGTGAAAGAGCTGACTTAAAATTCAACATTCAGAAAACTAAGATTATAGTATCCAGTCTCATCACTTCATGGCAAATAGGTGGGGAAAAATGGAAACAGTGACAGACTTTACTTTCCTGGACTCCAAAATCACTATTGATAGTGACTGTAGCCATGAAATTTATAAAAACAAAACTAAACAACAACTTGTTCTTTGGTAGAAAAGCTGTGACAAACCTAGAAAGTGTATTAAAAACCAGAAACATCACTTTGCCAATAAAGGTCCACATAGTCAAAGCTATAGTTTTTCCAGTAGTCATGTATAGGTATGAGAGTTGCACCATAAAAAGACTGAGCATGAAAAATGTGATGTTTTGAATTGTGATGTTGGAGAAGACTCTTGAGAGTCCCTTGGAGATCAAGGGGATCTAACTAGTCAATCCTAAGGGAAATCAACCTTGAATGTTCATTAGAAGGACTGATGCTGAAGCTGAAGCGCTAATACTTTGGCCACCTGATGGGAAAAGCTGACTCATTGGAAAAGATCCTTATGCTGGGAAAGACTGAAGGTTGGAGGAGAAGTGGGCAACAGAGGATGAGATTGTTGAATAGCATCATCAATTCAATGCACATGAGACTGAGCAAATTCTGGGAAACAATGAAGGACAGGGAAGCCTTATGTGCTGCAGCCCGTGGGTTCACAAACAGTTGGACATGACCGAACAACTGAAAAGCAACAACAACAATATTTTATCTTTGTCTTTAATTTTTTGTTAGTTTTATTCCTGTACTTTTGTGTGCTCCTCCTTGGGTTAACCCTGTCTGAAGCTCTCTGTGTTTCTTGGACTTGGTTAACTATTTCCTTTCCCACTTTAGGTAAATTTTCAACTATATGTCTTTAAATATTTTCTTGGGTCCTCTCTCTCTCTCGTCTTTCAGAGACCCTTATAATGTGAATATTGGTCCATTTTATGTTGTCTCTTAGGATGTTCTCATTTCTTGTCATTCTTTTTTCCATATTTCGTTTTGCAGCAGTGATTGCCACCATTCTGTGTCCAAGTCATTTATCTGTTCTTCTGTTGCAGTTACTGTGCATTTGATTCTTTCTGCTGTATTGTTCATCTATGTTTGTTCTTCACTTCTTCAATGTTTTTGGAAAACATTTCTTTCATCTTCTCAAACCTTGTCTCCTTTCTTCCACTGAGATCCTGGATCATCTTTACTATCATTATTCTGAATTGCTTTTCTAGAAGTTTCCTATCTCCACTTCATTCAGTTGTTTTTCTGGGAATTTATTTTGTTCCTTCATTAGAGGCATAGTAGTATTTCTTTTAATTTTGGTTAGATTTTTATTAGAATTTTAAATTTTGAAATCTGGGATTATAGTTCTTGCTTCTGTCTACCCTTTTCTGGAAAAGGATAAGAGGCTTGTGCAAGCTTCCTGAAGAAGGGCTTGGCTATGGGGAAAACAAGGTATTTCTCTGGTGTGGAGGGATATGCTCAGTAAGTCTTTAATCCAATTATCTACTAATTGTTGCCAGTGTCTCTGTATCCACAGCAGACCACAGCCAAACCATTCCTATACAGGAGACCCTCAAACACTCACATGCATGTCTGGCTCAGTCTTTTGTCTTTGCTCCTTTCCCCTGGGCCCTGGTGTGCCAAGGTTTTATATGTGCCCTCCAACAGTGGAGTCTTGGTATCTCCCAATCCTGTGGATTCCTGAAGACAAATCCCACTGACCTTCAAAGTCAGATTCCCTGGGAATTCTCAGTTCCCTTGCCATATCCCTCAGAATGGGAAGCCTGAGGTTGGGCATAAATTCTTCACAACAGTGTGAAAACTTCTTTGGTAGTATTGTTTTCCAGCTGTGGTTCTCAGAGCCAGCAGGTATGAGATTTGATTTTATCATTATTGTGCCCCTCCTACCATCTCATTGAGGCTTCTCCTTTGCCCTTGGCCATGAGGCATCATTTTTCATGGGTTCCAATATCCTGAAATTGATGGCTGTTAAATAGTTAGTTGTGATTTTGGTGATTTCTCAGGAGACGATGAGCACACATCTTTCTACTCCATCATCTTGAACCAGTCTCTCTCTGCTTTTTAATATGTTGCCTAGATTTGTCAAAATTTTCTTTCCAAGGAGCAAGTATCTTTTAATTTCATGGCAGCAGGCACCACCCACAGTGATTTTGGAACTCAAAAAATAAAATCTGTCACTGCTACCACTATTTGCCATTAAACAATGGGACTGGATGTCATAATCTTACTTCCTGAATATTGAGTTTTGAGGCAGCTTTTAAAGCACCCTTCTCTTTCACTCTCATAAAGAGGCTCTTTACTTCCTCTTTACTTTCTGCCATAAGGGTGGTATCATCTTCATATCTGTGTTTGTTTGCATTTCTCCCCTCAATTTTGATTCTAGATTGTGATCATCTAGCTGGGCATTTCACATAATGCACTCTGCATAGAAATTAGATAAACAGGGTGACAATATACAACCTTATTGTATCTTTTTCTCAGTTTTTAACTAGTTGGCTCTTCCATGTTTGGTTCTAACTGCTGCTTCTTGACTTTCATATGGGTTTCTCAGGAGACAGGTAATGTGGTCTAGTATTCCTATATCTTGAAGAATCTTACACAATTTGTTTTAATCCATATACTGAAAGGTTTCCAAAGAGGCAATGAAACAGAAGTAGATTTTTTTTTTTCTAGAATCACCTTTTTTTCTCTATGAGCCAATGGATTTTGGCAACTTGATCTCTGATTACTTTGCCCTTTCTGAACTGACTTTATACATCTGGAAGTCTCAGTTCACATACTACTGAAATCTAGATTGAATGATTTTGAGCATAACACTACTAGCATGTGAAATGAGTGCAAATGTATGGTAATTTGAACATTCTTTGGCATGGAATTGGAATGAAAACTGACCTTTACCAGTACTGTGGCCACTGCTAAGATTTCAAATTTGCTGACATATTGAATCCAGCATTGGAACAGCATTATCTTCTTAAGGAAATTCGAGATACCAACGGAACATTTCATGTAAATATGGGTAAAATAAGAACAGAAATAATATGGTACTAACAGAAGCAGATGATATTAAGAAGAGGTGGCAAAAAGACACAGAAGGACTATACAAAAAGAGATCTTCATGACCCAGATAATCACGATGGTATGATTACTTACCTAGAGCCAGACATCCTGGAATATGAAGTCAAGTGGGCCTTAGAATGCATCATCATGAACAAGGTTAATGGAGGTGATGGAATTCCAGTTGAGTTATTTCAAATCCTAAAAGATAATGTTGTGAAAGTACTGAACTCAGCATGCCAGCAAATTTGGATAACTCATCAGTGACCACCAGAGTGGAAAAGGTCAGACTTTATTTCCAATCCCAAAGAAAGGCAATACCAAATAATGCTCAGACTAGTGCACAATTGCACTAATATCACATTCTAGTAAAAGAATGCTCAAAATTCTCCAAGCCAGGCTTCAACAGTATGTGAATCATGAACCTTCAGATGTTCAAGCTGGATTTAGAAAAGGCAGAGGAACCAGAGATCAAATTGCCAACATCCATTGGATTATCAAAAAAGCAAGGGAGTTTCAGAAAAACATCTACTTCTGCTTTATTGACTATGCCAAAACTTTTGACTATGTGGATCACAACAAACTTTGGAAAATTTTAAAAGAGATGGAAATACCAGACCACCTGATCTGCCTCTTGAGAAATCTGAATGCAGGTCAGGAACCAACAGTTAGAGATGGACATGAAACAACAGACTGGTTCCAAATAGGAAAAGGAGTACATCAAGGCTGTATATTGTCACGCTGCTTATTTAACTTATATGCAGAGTACATCATGAGAAACACTGGACTGGATAAAGCACAAGCTAGAATCAAGATTGCCAGAAGAAGTTTCAATAACCTCAGATATGCAGATAACACCACTGTTATGGCAAAAAGCTAAGAAGAACTAAAGAGCGTCTTGATGTAAGTGAAAGAGGAGGGTGAAAAAGTTGGCTTAAAGCTCAATATTCAGAAAACTAAGATCATGGCATCTTGTTTCATCACTTCATGCAAACAGATGGGGAAACAGTGGAAATAGGACAGACTTTATTTTCTTGGGCTCTGAAATCACTGCAGATGGTGACTGCAGCCATGAAATTAAAAGATGTTTACTCCTTGGAAGAAAGGTTATGACCAATCTAGACCACATATTAAAAAACAGAGACATTACTTTAGCAACAAACGTCTTCTAATCAAAACTATGGTTTTTCCAGTAGTCATTTATGGATGTGAGAGTTGGACTATAAAGAAAGTTGAGCACTGAAGAATTGATGCTTTTGAACTGTGGTGTTGGAGAAGACTCTTGAGAGTCCCTTGGATTGCAAGGAGATCCAACCAGTCCATCCTAAAGGAAATCAGTTCTAAATATTCATTGGAGGGACAGATGCTGTAGCTGAAACTCCAATACTTTGACCACCTGATACAAAGAACTGACTCATTTGAAAAGACCCTGATGCTGAGAAAAATTGAAGGCAGGAGGAGGAGACAACAGAGGATAAGATGGTTGAATGGGGTCACTGACTCAATGGATATGAGTTTGGTTAAACTATGGGAGTTGGTGATGGGCAGGCAGGTCTGGCATGCTGCAGTCCATGGTGCCTTAAAGAGTCGGACATAACTGAATGACTGAGCTGAGCTAATACTGAAATGGAGGATTTAGTGAAATTCAACTTGTCCAACATCTTGGACTTGGTTGGTTCTAATCAGTTTATGTCATGTGCTTGGGTCATGCTATTCTTTTAAAGCTTGTAACCTGTACCCTTTCCTCCTGTTTCACACCCTCCTGTATTATTGGCTGACATCTTCTATTAAAAAAGCCAAATTAACAAAAGAGAGACAAACAGAAATTTATTATCCTTGTTTATCTCATGTGTACATGGGGGACACTCAAGGAAAATGAGTGAACTGTCTGAGATATCGCAAACCTCCCTCTTGAATATTAACCTCATCTTACTGACCAAAGAAAGATGTGTGTGTATTTGTGTGTTTATGTGTCTGTGTGTTTTGGCCTAGGGTGGAAAGGCAATTCACATAAAGAATAGCTTGGTATAGAAAAGTTTTCCTTCCATGAAGATAAATCTCTCAGAAAAATAAATAAATAAATAAATAGCTCTCCTCTGGAATATGCCCTTTTCAATGTAAATTTCCTTTAAAAATGTAGATTTCTCTCACAAAAGATAACTCTTACTCGTTTTTTTAGAGCTTCTCCTCTGTCTGAAATTTCTCAAAGTATATATAAAAGAGCTATATTTGGGGGTGGAACTTGCTGGGCTCCAGTCAATGTTGTTGCAAAGAGTCAAAAACGACTGAGTGCAGATACAAACACTCACATATTCTTCTTTTACTATTTTGTGCTAATCAATCTTGTTAAGAAAATGCAATTTAATATATATATAAATATATATATGATATATATTTATATAAGATAGATATATTACATATGTTATCCTCATAGGTCAGTTGGTAGAGGATCCACCTGCAATGCAGGAGATCCTGGTTCAATTCCTGGGTCTGGAAGATCCCTGAAGAAGGATAGGCTACCCACTCCAGTATTCTTGGGCTTCCCTGATGGCTCAGCTGGTAAAGAAACCTCCTGCAATGTGGGAGATGTGGGTTCGATCCCTGGGTTGGGAAGATTCCCTGGAGAAGGGAAAGGCTACTCATCCCAGTATTCTGGCCTAGAGAATTCCATGGACTGTATAGTCCATGGGGTCGCAAAGAATCACTGAGCGACTTTCACTTTCAGTATTTTATATATAAGGTATATACATATATATCTATGACAAATATATCGATGATATATTTTTTAAATTTTGTTAAATGATAACTTCACAACTCAAAATAATAATAGTGGTAATAATAATAATATTATGTGAATTTGGTTCTTCACTATGTCAAATGATGCCAAGTTAAGATAATTGGCCTAAAGTTGTGCTTAAATTTATTCATTAACAGGAATCTTTCAGGTATAAAAATTCTTGTATAAAAAAAGAATTATATAAAAATGTATTTAAAATAATTATATAGCTTATAATTTACATAAATTTATATATAATTATATAGATATATATAATTTTATGTATTTATATAGCTCTTATATAAAAAAGAGCTAAAAAAGTTTCCAAAACTTCTTGCAATAATTTTCAAATATAAGTTTTTAATGCTTCATTAACTTATGAAGATATCTACATTCTTGTGTATAATTTATTACGTGTTGAGATTGTAAAGTCAAAAATGTAAAATTAGAAGAGTTTTTTAGTGAAAATAATATTGACATCATTCTTTTCCCTTTTTCTTTATAAAAAATTATAAAATAAAATTTTTTTCGAAAACTAGAAAAGCCTTTTGGCAGCCTTATGACTGACACATGTCTTTCTCAAATTTTAGATTGCCATTTCTGATATGTAAACTCAAGGAAGGTGACATTCAAAAAGAAAGCAATGCAAGATATTCTCTTTTCTGGATGAATCCAATTTAACCATCACAGACAGTCACCTGAATTACCTAATGACTCTCTGATGAGATGAACTATTCATAACAAATGATGCTATCCTGTTCTTTTTCTTAAAGACTATTCATTAAGCTTGAAAACATACGTAGAACAGTCTTACCTGATTGGCTACTTAAAGGATCAAAATCTTTTTTGTCTTTATATCTCTCAGTGGATTGTCTATAATGATTATTGCATTCTGGTTTAATGCTTATTACATAATAAGAGTGTTATTTCTCTACTACCTTTGTGGACAGTTTTTCTGAGTTGGGAGATTGTTTTACATATATTATGTAGATCAACCAAACACTAACTATAAAGTATCAAGTGTAAATATCTTCAACATCTGAAACATAAAAGCAACACACACTAAAAATTTCATTATAACATTTGCTAGTGGAGTTGTATAATTTTATTTACTCATGAAAAAAATCATTTGGTGACATATTCATGGATTAATTAAAAAAAACATGAACCAATTGTTTATTATATGTGAGCGTCTCTATTTTTCTCTGGGTGTCTGTGTGAGGGGGTAAGATAAATAAAGCACAAAACTGGCAGTAAAATAACTAAATTTGCCAAGGCAGTTAAAATTATCAAATATTGCATAAGACAGAGTGAAATAAGTGCCTTTTCTCCATCTACTTTATAAAATGTCCAAAAGTGAAAACTGTTTTTAAAAATAATGCTAAATGTAAGTATGCATAGATGAAAATTTCATATTTTAAAAAAGTGACTGCCTTTCAGAGAATTCCAACAGAGCCAATGAAAGCTCCAGCTTAGATTCTGAGATGCAAAATCACTAAGAATCATGCCCATGAGGTATTGAATATCACATTGACAACAAAATGATATACTGTTGGCTGAAATGCGAGTGAACATCCTCTCAAGACTTTGGTTATGACAAAAATCTTTTGAAAACTTTGTTAACCTTTAAAGCTTTAAAATATTTTATTGCAAAAAGGAACAATACCAATAAGAAAAATGAAATGCAGACCCTCATCAGACAGAATCATGAAAAAATAAAGTACTTATATTTATAAAAAAATTTACATTTGGATGTTTATTACCATTTCTGATGAATTATAATTATTCAATTAGAAATACAAAAAAAAAAACCTAGGAAAGTACTTATTATTTAATTGACATGACATAATAGAACTTGAATGGAGAAGGAAATGGCAACCCACTCCAGTATACTTTCCTGGAGAATCCCACAGACAGAAGAACCTGGCAGGCTACAGTCCATAGGCTCGCAAGAGAAAACCACCACCAATAGAATTGAAATAATCTTTATTCAGAGACCTTTAAAAAATAGAATAACCATGTTAATGTTTATCTAATATATTTTTCAAAAAACACAGGGGTAAATGGAAGTATGATTTCTTTTTATTGCTGAAAAACTTTGGAAATTATACTGTCAAATTAAACTATCATAAAATGTACTAGACTGAAATGTCAGTTTCAGAACATGCTAAGTTTCTTATAGTTCAAGAAGTATTCAAATTATAGAAATATAAAATTATTTTAAGAATGTGTACCTGCTCTTTTTAAAATATATATCTGCTGACTACTATTTTGCATCTTGTTGGTTGTTTTTCATTTGCTATAAAAATTCTAAAATCATAATCTTGTCATTTCACTTTGTAATCAACTAACATATGAAATCATAACAATATTTGAGATAAAGGAGGGAACTAAGATGGATGAGGAATAGGACGGGGAGTCCACACTCTCCCCAACAAATACACCAAAGGAACATTTAAATACCAAACAAACTCCATAAAACAACATCTGAATGCTGGCAGAGGTCTTCAGGCATCTGGAAAGACAGCTCATTGCCGACGAAAGAAGGTAGGACCAAAGGAAAAAAAAAAGTAAAAAGAGAGGCAAAGAGGCAGGGACTGAGATTCATCTCGGAAGGGGAGCCTAGAAAGAGATAAAGGTTTTCGAACGTCAGGAAACTTTCTCACTGGCGGATCTGAGAGATCTGAGGTGAATCTCAGAGAGCATAAAAGTCGGGAGTAGAAGCCAATAAATAGTTAAGCCCCTTAGAGAACGTCTCTAACCACAAACTTTAGTGGAGCGGCGGCCGGGCGCCCCATCCCGCACGAGCCAGCGGACTGCTCAGGGAGGGGTGGGCCACGCGCTTAGGGGGAGGACTGACATTGAACACCTGGGGCAGACTGAGGGTCCTAACGGAGGGTGCTAACCGGAGATAGACCGCTGGGTAGCCTTCCCAAGGAAGACCCCCGGCCAGGCTAGCCCACAGAACAAAGGGTAGCGAGGACTTGGTCAGCTGCGCGAGACAGCCGGGTGGAACTGGGCGGCTGCAGCTACGGACTGGCCCAGCCCCCGCCGGAGAGCGCCCTGGCGAGGCGTCTGCCCCCAAACCGCAGGCAGAATTGGGTGCTAGCCAAGACTTCTGGGGACTCTGGACAGTCGCCACCAGAATTCGTCGCTTCTCATATCTGAGAAGAGGCCCCCAGCTGCACACTGAAAAAACCGAGCAGCTGGGCCGGGGGAGGGGAGAAGCCACAGCCCCCAACTGCATCACCAGAGTGCGCCTCCAGAGTCTGCCTCTGCACATATGAGAAGACACGCCCCACTGCAAGCAGAAAGAGCCGAGCGGCTGGGCCTGGGGAGGGGAGAAGCCACAGCCTCCAATTGCATCATCAGAGTGAGCCGCCAGCCGAGAGCCTGAGCAGAGGGGGCGGGAAAAGCGCAGGCACCGAGAGTGGGCCAAACCCCAGAGCGCTGAATAGACACTGAAGGGGCCAGCAGAGGATGCCAAATCAAGCAGGACGAACCCCTTAAGAGCCCAACCAGGAAACTTTGACAAAACATATATCCAACCCCTCCCATAGGGAGGAACCCCCACAATAAAGGGACAACACAGCAAGATAAACAAAATGAAAAGGCAGAGAAACACCCAGCAGGTAAAGGAACAGGATAAGTGTCCTCCAGACCAAACAAAAGATGAAGAGATAGGATGTCTACCTGATAAAGAATTCCGAATAATGATAGTGAAAATGATTCAAAACCTTGAAAATAAGTTGGAGTTGCAGTTCAATAACCTGCAGGCAAGGATCGAGAAGATGCAGGTAAGCTTTAATAAGGACTTAGAAGAAATGAAAAAGAGTCAAAATACAATAAATAATGCAATAAATGAGATCAAAAACACCCTGGAGGGAACCAACAGTAGAATAACAGAGATAGAAGACAGGATAAGTGAGGTAGAAGACAGAATGGCAGAAATAAATGAAACAGAAAGGAATAATGAAAAAAGAATTAAAAGAAATGAGGACAATCTCAGAGACCTCTGGGACAATATTAAACGCACCAATATTCGAATCATAGGAATCCCAGAAGAAGAAGACAAAAAGAAAGACCATCAAAAAATTCTTGAAGAGATAATTGTTGAAAATTTCCCTAAATTGGGAAAGCAAATAACCTCTCAGGTCCAAGAAACACAGAGGGTCCCAAATAGAATCAACCCCAAGCGGAACACCCCAAGACACATATTAATCAAATTAACAAA
>ML662442.1:7207747-7226694 GCA_007570785.1 Antilocapra americana
TCAAATCAAAGTAGAGACTTACCAAGGATTTATTTACATGTAGTCTATTTTTAAATTAATACTCAAAGACAGGAAAGAGGAAACAAGACACAAATAGCTTTTATATTTAATGATAATCTGTTTACATTGCCTCACATCAAAGTGATCACACAAGAATTAAAGTGTGATTCAATGAGTCTTTAGTTGTAACATCTGCAAAATAAATTAATGGTTATATTCCTTTTTTAAAGTTTATTTAAAAAGAATAAAATATCAAGTGTAAATCAAATGTTAGCTGCTGCTGCTAAGTCGCTTCAGTCATGTCTGACTCTATGCGACCCCATAGATGGCAGCCCACCAGCCTCCCCCATCCCTGGGATTCCCCAGGCAAGAACACTGGAGTGGTTTGCCCTTTCCTTTTCCAGGTGGTCTTCCAGACCCAGGGATGAAACCCAGGTCTCCTTCATTGCAGGCAGATTCTTTTCTATCTGAGCTACCAGGAAAGACCTAAAGAAGAGAAAATTGACACCCAAAAAAAAAAAAAAAAAGGAAGGGGGGAGGGGAGAGAGGAGAAAGACAAGAAAATAATTAAACTGAGAAGGAGGAAAAATAAAAAGTTTGCTTAAGTGTGTGTGAGGATGTAGGGGTAAGATAACCTGCTTTATAAATACAACTGTAGATGGCTCCAAACAGCACATCTATTTTTGTTCTACTGGAAAAATGGTCTTATCATAATGGAAGAATCCAGTTTGCTTATTAAATATTGCCTCACATTATATCAGACTCATCGCTGATTTTAGCTATACTTGTGTCACCAGAATCTTGAGTCCTATTCTCTCTCCACACGTCTCTCCCATTCAGTAGTTTTTACACAGGGAAGCAGTATCCTGAAATGTTGGGGTCCTTTTGCCTAAAGGCATAGCTCTAAACCCCTGGGTCATGGGAACTGACTTGTAGTTCTTTCCTCCTCTTATTCCTTTCTTTTTTTTTAATTTAAATTTTATTTTTATCACCAAGAACATTTTATACTAGGTATAGCCAATTAACATTATTGTGATAGTTTCAGGTGACTACTGAAGGATTCAGCCATATATTTACATGTATTCATTCTCCCCAAAACCCATCCCATCCAGACTGGCACATAATATTGATCAGAGTTCCATATGCTATACAATAGGTTTCTGTTGATTATCCATTTTAAACATAGCAGTGTGTACATGATCTTCCCAAAGTCCTTAACTATCCCTTTGCCTCCGTTTTTGTTTTCTGTGAGTCTCTTTCTGCTTTGTAAGTAAGTTCATTTTTATCTTTTCTATTTAGATTCTACATATAAAGAATGTCATATATCTTCCTGTTAAACCTTAAGTCTCAGATGGATAGTTATGAAAACCATTCCATATGCTCTTTGAAATTCTCAAGTGGCCTGAGACTAATTTCCCTCAGAATTGACTGAATAAGGTGCTATAACTTTTTTAAAAAATTACTAATTTTTAACATTTTGTATTAAGGGCTTCCCTGTTGGGTCAGTGATAGAAAATTCACCTGTCAATGCGGGAGACACAGACTGAATCCCTGAGTTAGGAAAATGCCTTAAGGAAATGGCAACCCACACTAGTATTCTTGCCTGAGAAATCTTATGGATAGGCTACAATCCTGGCAGGCTACCATCCAAGGGGTCACAAAAGAGTCAGACATGACTTAGTGACTGAACAACAGCAACAAACTAGAGTTGATTAACAATGCTGTGTTAGTTTCAAGTGTACAGCAAAATGAATGTTTGACATACACATGCATTTATTTTTTAAAAATTCTTTTCCCATTTAGGTTGTTACACAGCATTGAACCAACAAGCACAGGAAACTCTGCTCAATATTATGTTACCTGTTGATGTTTGGCAGAAAGCAACACATTTCTGTAAAGCATTTATCCTTCAATTAAAAAATAAATTATTTTTTTAAAATACTATGTAACAGCCTAAAGAAGCACTATGACCCTTATTTTCATTTTAGCTCCTGCTCACCATGACTACTTCCAAAAAATCTATGTGTCACATAATTCTGTGTCATGCTCTGTTTTAATGGTGTTTTCATTTTAGCTCCTGATCAAGATGACTACTTCCAAAAAATCTATGTGTCACATAATTCTGTGTCATGCTCTGTTTTAATGGTGGTAGTTAGGAAAGACAAGCTGAGATTTAAGAAATACTACCCACAAGAATTTAATATAATGTTAGTATAGAAATGTCCTTTTTTCTATACTTCTTAATTCAAGTATTGCCTCAAATGATGTTTCAGTGGTTAATAATCTTTGCAGATAGCTTTTTTCATTTTAATTGTAAATTTGAATATCTTTCATGTTATTTTTATATAATTTTATAAAGCAGCATTTTATTTTATTTTGTTGCTTAGTTTATTGTCATCTTTATTTAATAATAAAAGTTGTAAAAGTTATTTTACTATGAAGTTCTCGGTTACCTAAGTTAAATATAATTATCAAAAGACATCATAAATCACATTCGAAATTCTTATGATGCTGGGCAATGACATAACAAAAATGTATTTAACAAAATTTTGCCCTTTTTAACTCTTCTTATTGTTTAGTGTTCCTTAACAATGGGTTCAGTCAGTCAGTTCAGTCGTTCAGTTGTGTCCGACTCTTTGTGACCCCATGGACTGCAGCACTCCAGGCTTCCCTGTCCACCACAAACTCCTGGAACTTGCTTACATTCATGCCAATCAAGTAGGTGATGTCATCCAACCATCTCATCCTCTGTTGTCCCCTTCTCCTCCTGCCTTCATACATTAAATATAAATAAGTTAGGTGAGAAGAAACTAATTTCAATCAACCACTTTCAGCTTGTCTCATATTTTAAAATATCTGGTCTCCAGATATTTTTCTAATAGCTATAAATCACATCAATAAGCTAGTAGCTACTGGGTAATTTGTTCATACTGTCTCTACTGAGTAGTGAGTAGAGTATTTACTCACTGTTCTGTATGAAAAGCATCTCCTGTTACTCTCTGTCTAGATATCCTGATAATTCTTCTCGATAGCAATTATCAATAACTGTCATCCTATTGTTCACTTATATGTTTATTCATTTGCCACTTCCCACACTGAAATATAAGCATGATGAAGACAAGGTTTCTAAGTCCTATATCTGTGTTCATGGAAAAGAGTATATACTGAATCAATATTTGTTATATAAAAGAATGAATGAACTTACATAAAATTTGAAAAGTGTTCATGTTCCCATTTCCTAGTGAAGAAATCAATGTTTATAAATAGTTACAAACGTTGTTTATAACTTCACTTGAAACAATGTTTCAACTTCACTCTGGCTATAAAAACTGATACAAAATTTTATATCAGATCTACTATGACCTATTATTAAATATATATGTGTATAAATATATGTATATATATATTTTTTTCTATACCATCTTGCCTCCAAGTAGTAAAGTACCAGCAAATGGTCTTACTCTATAGTTTCTTTTTATGTACTTGAATGAATGTGGGCACCTGAAGGATGTCACATTCACTGCCCAAATATCTGGCCCACTTCAACCTATCTCATAATCAACTGGAGAGTCTCAAAGAACAACAGAAACTTTGTAAAACTCAATGTACTTTGTGTTAAGGTTACCTACTGTGATCTTTTCTAAAATGTGAAACTGAATGAATATTTCATTAGACATTTTAGAAAGAAGTTTCAGAGTAGCAGGGGTATGGCATATGCTATGTCAAAGAAAAAGTAATATAGATGACAATGAAATGCTGACATTGTAAAATATTCATGAAACATACAAGTATCTATTAAGAAGTTGGAAGCATAAAAACATCATGTGCTAGAAATATATCCACTGTCTTCACTTAAGAACACTATTCAATGGGATTCCCACAGTATACTGATTCTCTCATAGTCTCTTTTTGATGCTCTCAATATACACAGAGGGGGAAGAGATAGATATATGTAAATGCAATTCCTTAGGTCTTTAAACAAATGTTTCTGTCTAAGAATAATTATCTTAAGAAAACACTACTGATGGTAAAACTTGTCCTTGGCAGCCTCTTAGATCTTTTTTTTCTCTATCTCTGTCTCTCTCACACGCACATACACCCCTCACTTACATGCACACCTCTTTTTATTCGATGCCTTTTAATTGAGAAATTATAAAAGTCTTAAATGTGTATAATTCATTATTCCTTATAAAGACCTTTCTCATAACTATTTCATCCAAAGTTCACCAGGTAGTAGCATGATGAGACATTTTTAGAAGAGAAAATGGAAATTTAGGAAAGTTTGGGAGTTCATAGGATTTTCCTCTACTGTAGAATTAAAATCAGAAAGGGTACTTTGAGCTCTGTGTTTGATATCTGGATGCAAAATCTTTGGGAAGATCCCAAACTTTCCTAAATTTCCATTTTCTCTTCTAAAATTTTCTCTTCCTCCTCCTTCCTTCTCTCTTCTCCCCATCTCTTCTCTCTCTCTTCCTTTCTGTTTCCATCACACACCACACCATACATTTCCTCAAGCACAATTACAGTTTGATTTAAGAGTTGTTTTCCTTCCCTAGGCTGAAAACAAATGCATATTTCCTGTACTGAAGTAAGAAGAATATACATTCTTATTACTAAATATCTGTTGAGTAGTTTTTATTTTTAAGTAACATTAGTAAAGAGCTAATGTTCTAAAAGATTTTAATGTTTATTTTTATTGAAGATTAGTTGATTTAAATGTTGTGTTAATTTCAGGTATACAACAAAATGATTCAATTATAATTATATATTTGATGCATATTCATATATATTAACACATATATATTCTTTCCATTATAGTTTATTACAAGATATTTTATTGCAAGATAGTCCCTTATGCTATATAGTAGGCCATTGTTGGTAATTTATTTTATATGCTAATTTCAAACTCCCAGTTAACCCTTCCCCACCCCTTCCCCTTCCCCTTTGGTAATCTTAAGGCTGTTTTCTTTGTTTGTAAGCATGTTTCTGTTTTGTAAAAAAGTTCATTTGTGTCACACTTTAGATTCCACATATAAGTGATTTTGCTTGGTTTTTGTCTTTCTCTTTCTGATTTACTTCCCTTAATGTGATTATCTCTAGGTCTATCCATGTTGCTGCAAATGATATTATTTAATTCTTTCCTGTATTTGGGTAATATTCCACATTTTCTTTACTCATTCATCTGTCAATGGCATTTATGTTGCCTCAGTGGTAAAGAGCTAACATTCTGAATGCTTGTTGACAGATATTTTATTAGAATAGGATATTTATCTCACTAACATATTAAATGAATAGTATTATCATCTCAATTTTAGAACAAAATAACACAGTTCAGTGATTTACTAATACTTGTGCCCAGGTTTTCCACTCTCTTTGTCTTGAACTTATGTCTGGTTTTACATCTGTTATCTGTTTTAGATCTGTTACATCTGTTAGCTTTTGCTTTCAAGATTCTTTCACCATGAAGTTTTTTTCAGATATACTTGCTATATTTTATTTTGTAATTATTCATGAGACATATGCCAATTGTTTTTAAATATCTTTATTTAAAATCCCTTTTATTGGAGTAAAGTTAAATAATTAATGCACACACAACCAGATGCACTCATTTTTTCAAAGTTCAATAATACTACAGCAGCCTTTCTTTTCATCATAGAACCCAGAGCACTAACCATTGTAATAAAATAAAAATATACAGCTAAGAGACAATTGAAGGGGATTGAGTTTAAGTGCAGAATTTTAGCTTAGTCATTATGCTACTCTTTATAAATTATTTTGGCGCTCTGTAAGCCCTAAAATCTAAGAAAAGTTCTCAAAATTGTCATGCTTTCCTCTAGCACATACCCAAACACATGATAAAACATCAATTCAAAGGGCCTATTTCTGGCTGTGTATTTCTATCCCAATCCTGAATTAGTGTTTCTAGAGAGAAAGAAATATACATACATACTCACACATGCATGCGCACGCACACACACACACACACAGACATATATATATAAAGGCCTAATTTACTTTACCATGTTTATTACAATCTATTAAACTCATTGGGTAAAATATTATTTTCATAATTAGATAATAATCAAAAGTTCAGTGAATATTTTGAACCCATATGCTCTAAGTCATGTGGACCCCTTTTTCAAACTACAACTGAAGTTTTGTTTAAGTTTTCTTCTCAACCAGCCAAAAATTTACAAATAATCCTGAATTTTCACATACTCTGAAGTTTAATAACACTAACCTGACATTCTAAAGACAACTGCAAGCTAAAAGTGAAAAATTGAAACACTGGTCAAATGCTCTTCAGTGACTCTTTCACTTCTTGCTAATTTACACACCTAAACTCTTACAAATATGTCTTATCTTTTCCTGAATCCTTTAACTTACTCTGCTCAATCTAGTGTCTGCTGTTATCTGGGCATCAGAGGAAAAAGCAGACTACAAAATTGTACAGTTAGCTGACCACTGCTAAATGTGACTGACAGCTTGGTCAGTGAAACATGCCTCCAAGAAGCTGTGTAAACTCTGCCTTCAGCGAACATCCTCCATCAGAGGCTGTTCACCCCACAGAACATTAATTCTGCCATATGTCTGGGTCTCACAAGAGTAGACATGGGGCCTACACAGTATCAGTGGAGGAGCCCTGAGGTGATAGGTAAGCACTGTCAGATCCTTCTTAGAGTTCAGTCAGAGTCTATGTGGAGCTGGAAATGCAAACAAAGAAGGAAAAAGGTGTTCACTGAATGTCTGATGTGATGCTTTGCATCAAACAGGGCTGAAAAATAAGAGGTAATGGAGTGTGCAAATGCACAAGCATGCACATCTGCATACTTCATCACTTCTCATTCATAGAAAATACCAAAAAGTAGGACAGACGTCTGCCATCGAGAAGAGATTTCTGTTTCAGTTCTTTCCACTTAATTTTTCCCTTTTATTTTGATATAATATCAAACTTCAGATAAGCCGCATGAACAGTATAAGGATTGCTTTTGGGCCATTTAGTGAGATTGACAAAATTACATATCTTGTCAGATTTTCCAAAATTTTCCATTTTAAAATCTGGCAAGCACTGTAAGAGACTTTCAGTTATTCCATAGTCTCCAAATAGTGTATTAGATATATGCATTTTATGTTTATAAATGCATACTTATATACATTTATAAATGCATATTTACATATTCATACACATATATGTATAAATATTTATGTATTATACAAATGTTCTGTTTTTATTTCTCTTCCTTTATTGATTCTACATATAATTTGAAGATTTCAGAAAATTGAAGAAGTAGAAACTCCATGTATTTCTTCTCTCAATTTTCTAACAGTTGCCTAGTCTTCTGAACTATTATATTTAATATAATAATTAAACTATCATATTTAATTATGAACTATTTCCTAATCCATCCACTCTTCCTCCCCTTATTAAATTCATTTCATCATGAAGCTCTCTCTTGCTAAAGAATAAATGGTTGCACCAGAGGATATAAATAGTATATTTTACGTATGTTTGGAGAGGTTTAGATGCAGATTGGAATAAACTCTAACCTTCAGAAAGCTCAGTCTTAAACAGAGAGGCTCTCCATCCCAGAGTGTAGGTGCCTGAGAAGACAGAAGGGATAGACTGAGACCATAAGTCCTCACTCTTGGTCCTTTCCCTGAAATGTTCTATGGGAAAGTCACTAAATACAAGAAAAAAGCTCCACTTTCTTGATACCCAGATTGGCATTTTCGATGAAGACATAGGCTTATAGCCAAAGGAGTATTTTATTTTTTTACTAAAAGTAGTATGCTGTTAGTATTCAGGCTGAAACTGTGCATGCATGTTAAGTTACTTAGTAGTGCCCAACTCTCTGAAACTCTATGGAGCTCGCCAGGCTCCACTATCCTTTGGATTCTCCAGGAAAGAATACTGCAGTGGGTTGCCTTGCCCTCCTCCAAGGGATCTTCCCAATCCAGGGGTCTCCTGAGTTATAGGCATATTCTTTACCATTTGAGTCATTAGAGAATCCTTTTTGTATTCAAGCTAGAACTGTGAGGGTGGGACAAATCTTTGTGGAGGCATTCCTTTGTGGTCAGGAAGTTTTTTGCTTGTTTATTTTGAGTAGAAGACATGAGAGATATAATTAAGATACATCAAAAGACCAAATCAATGTCATTGGCTTCATCACTTCAAGGAAAATATATTCAACATTACATGGATATGCTTGAATTTTCCTTTCCTGTATGTGAGAACTGAGATTTTGCTCTCAATCTTAAGTTAAAGGAGCATTGAAAAATTTAATAATTAGTAATTAGCTTATGGTACAAGCCTTAAATATTCATTTATTGAATAGCTATAATGTTAACCATAAAGAAAAATAGGCATCCCTTGTATTCCTTGCAATTTAAAAGAAAATCACGAACATCTGAGCTTTCTTTTCTTTTTTGTATTTATCACTTACTGGTGCTCCCAGTTGGTGCTAGTGGTAAAAAAAAAAAAAAAAAAACAACTATCAATGCAGAAGAAAGAGAGATGAGTTCAGTCCCTTGATGGGAAAGACCCCTGGAGTAAAATAAGGCAAACCACTGCAGGATTCTTGCTTGGAGGATCACTTGGACAGAAGAATTTGGCAGGCTGATTACCATCCATGGGGTCGCAAAAAGTTGAACATGACTTAAGTGATTTAACACACACACACATGAGAAAATGTATACATTAATTACCTAGAATGTGTTAAATCTTTTAGATCATGTCTTTTTCAGTATTCCAAAGGACTCTGAGCATTTTAGATAGAGATTGTTTTCTGAGGGCAAGGTTGAACTTGTTCCTTGCTAGTTATAATTTTACAAGTACATGAGTAAAGATCTGAACAGTCAGTGCTGATATAAAAGAGAATATTTCAGAATTAGCACTGACATGAAAGTCAGTTGCTATAAAAAACACTCCATTATACTGAAATATTGAATATATTTGATAGTATAGAAGGTATATTTTACAGCAATATTATGAATTTGTAGTAGAGACTGTACAGTGCCTGGTCTCCCAAAGGTAACAGTTTTCTGAAAGTGGCTTCATGACACTTGGTACCAGTGGACTCATTCCTTTGTGCTGAGTTGCTGACATTGGGCGGCTGTGTTTGTAGGTTACATATTAGCTAAGTGGACAATAAATGAGACTAGTGTACAATGAGAAAACCACAGTTTAAAGACAAAATACCAATCTAATATTCACTATGCTTCATAATAAGCTAGTGCCATAATATTCTTAAAGAATTCAAGTCAAATTAGGTTCTATCAAAACAGCTTTGGTCATCCAAGACAGAAGGGTCATGGTAGAGAGGTATGACAGTCTATGGTCCACTGGAGAAGGGAATGGCAAGCCACTTCAGTATTATTTCCTTGAGAACTCCATGAACAGTATGAAAAGACAAAAAGATAGGATACTAAAAGATGAATTTCCCAGGTTGGTAGGTGTCCAGTATGCTAGTGGATCAGTAGAGAAATAATTCCAGAAAGAATGAAAGGATGGAGCCAAAGCAAAATCGATGCCCAGTTGTGGATGTGACTGGTGATAGAACTGAGGTCTGATGTTATAAAGAGCAATATTGCATAGGAACCTGGAATGTTAGGTCCATAAATCAAGGCAAATTGGAAGTGGTTAAACAGGAGATGGCAAGAGTGAACGTCGACATTCTAGGAATCAGTGAACTAAGATGGACTGGAATGGGTGAATTTAACTCAGATGGCCATTATATCTACTACCATGGGCAAGAATCCCTTAGAAGAAATAGAGTAGCCATCATAGTCAACAAAAGAGTCCAAAATACAGTACTTGGATACAATCTCAAAAATGACAGAATGATCTCTGTTCGTTTCCAAGGTAAACCATTCAATATCACATTACTCCAAGCCTATGCCCCAACCAGTAATGCTGAAGAAGCTGAAGTTGAACAGTTCTATGAAGACCTACAAGATTGTTTAGAACTAACACCAAAAAAAGATGTCCTTTTCATTATAGGGGACTGGAATGCAAAAGTAGGAAGTCAGGTAACACCTGAAGTGACAGGCAAATTTGGCCTTGGAGTACAGAATGAAGCAGGGCAAAGGCTACTAGAGTTCTGCCAAGAGAATGCTGTGGTCATAGGAAACACCCTCTTTCAACAACACAAGAGAAGACTCTATACATGGACATCACCAGATGGTCAACATAGAAATCAGAATGATTATATTCTTTGCAGCCAAAGATGGAGAAGCTCTATACAGTCAGCAAAAACAAGATGAGGAGGTGACTGTGGGTTGGATTATGAACTCCTTATTGCCAAATTCAGACTGAAATTGAAGAAAGTAGGGAAAACCACTAGACCATTCAGATATGACCTAAAGAAAAATCCCTTATGATTATACAGTGGAAGTGAGAAATAGATTTAAAGGATTAGATCTGATAGACAGAGTGCCTGATAAACTATGGATGGAGGTTCGTGACATTGTACAGGAGACAGGGATTAAGACCATTCCCAAGAAAAAGAAATGTAAACAAGCAATATGGCTGTTGGAGGAGGCCTTAAAAATAGCTGTGAAAAGAAGAGAAGTGAAACGTAAAGGAGAAAGGGAAAGATATTCCCATCTCCAAAGAATAGCAAGCAGAGATAAGAAAGCCTTCCTTAGTGATCAATGCAAAGAAATAGAGAAAACAACAGAATAGGAAATACTAGAGATCTCTTCAAGAAAATTAGAGATACCAAGGGAACATTTCATGCCAAGATGGGTTTGATAAAGGATAGAAATGGTATGGACCTAAGAGAAGCAGAAGATATTAAGAATTGGCAAGAATACACAGAAGAACTGTACAAAAAAAATCTTCACGACTCAGATAACCATGATGGTGTGCTCACTCACACTCAGCTAGAGACAGACATCCTGGAATGTGAAGTCAAGTGGGCCTTAGAAAGCATCACTATAAACAAAACTAGTGGAGGTGATGAAATTTCAGTTGAGCTACTGCAAATCCTAAAAGATGATGCTGTGAAAGTGCTGCACTCAATATGCCAGCAAATTTGGAAAACTCAGCAATGGCCACAGGACTGAAAAGGTCAGTGTAAATTCCTATCCCAAAGAAAGGCAATGCCAAAGAATGCTCAAACTACCGCACAATTGCACTCATCTCACATGCTAGTAAAATAATGCTCAAAATTCTGCAAGCCAGGCTTCAGCAATACATGAACCGTGAACTTCCAGATATTCAACCTGGTTTTAGAAAAGGCAGAGGAACCAGAGATCAAAGTGCCAACATCAGCTTGATTATCGGAAAAGCAAGAGAGTTCTAGAAAAACATCTACTTCTGCTTTCTTGAATATGCCAAAGCCTTTGACTGTGTGGATCACAATAAACTGTGGAAAATTCTTAAAGAGATGGGCATACCAGACCACCTGACCTGTCTCTTGAGAAACCTGTAGGCAGGTCAGGAAGCAACAGTTAGAACTGTACATGGAACAACAGACTGGTTCCAAATAGGAAAAGGAGTACATCAAGGCTGTATATTGTCACCCTGATTATTTAATTTATATATAAAGTATATCATGAGAAATGCTGGGGTGTTAGAAGCACAAGCTGGAATCAAGATTGCCAGGAGAACTATCAATAACCTTAGATATGCAGATGACACCACCCTTATAGCAGAAAGTGAAGAGAAACTAAAAAGCCTTTTGATGAAAGTGAAAGAGGAGAGTGAAAAGTTGGCTTAAGGCTCAACATTAAGAAAACTAAGATCATGGCATCTGGTCCCATCACTTCATGTGAAATCGATGGGGAAACAGTGGAAAAACTGTCAGACTTCATTTTGAGGGGCTCTAAAATCACTGCAGATGATGATTGCAGCCATGAAATCAAAAGACGTCTACTCCTTGGAATGAAAGTTATGGCCAACCTGGATAGCATATTGAAAAGCAGAGACATTACTTTGCCAACAAAGGTCCGTCTAGTCAAGGCTATGGTTTCTCCAGTAGTCATGTATGGATGTGAGAGCTGGACAGTGAGAAAGGCTGAGTGACGGAGAATTGATGCTTTAGAACTGTGGTGTTGGAGAAGACTCTTGAGAGTCCCTTGGACTGAAAGGAGATCCAACAAGTCCATCCTAAAGGAGATCATTCCTGGGTGTTCATTGGAAGGGCTGATTTTGAAGCTGAAACTCCAATACTTTGGCCACATCATGCATGCAAAGCATTGACTCATTGGAAAAGACCCTGATGCTGGTAAGGATTGAGGGCAGGAAGAAAAGGGGAAGACAGTAGATGAGATGGCTGGATGGTATCACCAACTCGATGGACATGGGTTTGGGTGGACTCCAGGAGTTGGTAATGGACAGGGAGGCCTGGCTTGCTTCTGTTCATGGAGTCACAAAAAGTCGGACACAACTGAGAGACTGAACTGATACTGATACTGAAAATAGCTTTGTTTTCTTCACAGCCAGAGCAACTTAATGATAATCAATCTAGCAGTACTATGCAGGCAGTAGTAATGTAAGCTTATCCAGAGCAGAGGCTGTTAGTTCCTCATTCACAAATGTACTTCTTTATGTGCCCTCTCTTAAGCACCAATATCTACCTGGTCACAAGCCTGGTTGACTCTTGATTTCTCTATTGTCCTTTTGTCAATCTCATTTAATTATGCTCAATGCTAAAAACTCTAATCATTCCAAATATCTCTTCCCCTCTTTCTTTTTTTTTTTTTTTTTTTTACAGTATCTTGTAACCTATCATTTCCACCATTTTAATAATCTCCTAACACGGACTGCTCTGATCTCTCAGCTGCATCAACTCCATCTTTTATAGTGTGTTATGAGGTCCCTTACAAAGTACAAATCTGGACATGTCTGGATTGACTACTGCCTTAAAATATTCAGTGGTTATATGTATTCACTCTGGAGTGAAATCCAAAATCCTCTGTATGTGATCTAAGAATTTCCATAATGATTCTTCTAATTATTATAAGGTTTCTTCTACTCTTTCAGTTTACTAAAGCATAGTTTTATATGTAAACTGGTCAAAATGTATACAGTCAAGTATAGCAGTTGAAATATCTTTAATCTGATAAAGATGTATGTACTGCTCCCCTGGTGGCTCAGAAGATAAAGGGTCTGCCTACAGTAAGGAAGACCCAGGATCGATCCATGGTTTGGGAAGATCCCCTTGAGAAGGAAATGGCAATCCACTCCAGTATTGTTGCCTGGAAACTTCCATGGACTGAAGAGTCTGGTAGGTTACAGTCCATGGGGTCGCAAAGAGTCAGACAGACGGAGTGACTTTACTTTCACTTTCACTATAAGACACAGACTAACTTTTGACGCTTCATGCCAAAAATAATGTAAGAAAATTCATTAATAATCTTTACATTGATTACATATTGACTGGTTTGATCTCCTTGCAGCCCAAGGGACTCTCAACAGTCTTCTTTGGCACCATAATTCGAAAGAATCAGTTCGTCAGTGCTCTTTTTTCTTTATGGTCCATCTCTCACATCTGTACATGACTACTGGAAAGATCATAGCCTTGACTATACAGATCTTTGTCAGCAAAGTGATGTCTCTGCTTTTTAATACACTGTCTAGGTTTCTCATAGCTTTTTATATTACATGTATATATGTATATTACATATATATTTTTCATTACATATTATATATATATATATATATATTTACATTACACATACATGTACACATATTTAAAAAACAAAAAATGACAACAACAAAAATATTGTTCCCATTCTTGCAATGCTTTTACACTTGAGCTGGAACTCAAACATCTATTCTCAGGTAAAGATCTTCAAAATCCTATGCAAGCAGACTTGGTTACTTCCTCCTTCTAGCTGATGGACTATCTTCCAGCTATTGTGTCACCCTCATCAGTATCTTTTTAAAAACTACCTCTGTTTTGTTCTACTCCCTAACACTCACTCTCATCTCCTGTTTTCTGTTTTGGTATTCATATCTGACCTCTAACATGTTGATTCTTCTACCCTACAGTAAAAGGTATACCATCCTTAGGAAAAAATTTGGTCACTTCTGAGTTAACAAAAAGTCAAAAGATGATAAACAAATTTGCTTACTAGGTCAACAAATCACAAATAAAATACAAGCTGGTACAAGATCCTGCAGAGAGTATATGTGTGTATGTGTATGTGTGCATGTGTGTGTAGAGATTCCTGTGGAGGGTAAAAGTGTTTATACCTCTTCACATGAAAGTATAGGAAAGGGAAGTAAGGATATCAGAGGGAAATTTTCCAGAAGGATCAAGAATTTTCATAGCAGCCTGGATGAATGTGATTGGGAGACTGTAAAAAGAATTCGTTTTCTTCCCAGGTGGAGTTGATGGTAAAAAACCTGCCTACCAATGCAGGAGACATAGGAGACACGAGTTTGATGCCTAGGCCTGGAAGGTCCCCTGGAGGAGGGTATGGAAACTCACTCCAGTACTCTTGCCTGGAGAGTCCAATGGACAGAGGACCCTGGCAGTCACAGCTCACTGTGTCACAAAGATACAGACACTGAGGTTTATTTTATTGAAATATTTTTTAATTTCTTCTTCTTAATTATGTCTTTAAATTATTTTCAACTACATTTTTGGAACATAAACAAATTTGAGAAATATTTGAATCACTGTGGTATTGGATAAGACTCTTGAGAGTCCCTTGGATTGCAAGGAGATCCAACCAGTCCATCCTAAGGGAGATCAGTCCTGGATGTTCATTGGAAGGACTGATGCCGAAGCTGAAGCTCCAATACTTTGGCCACCTGATGCAAAGAGTTGACTTATTGGAAAAGACCCTGATGCTGGGAAAGACTGAAGGCAGGAGAAGTGGATGACAGAGGATGAGATGGTTGGAGGGTATCACCGACTCAATGGATATGAGTCTCAGCAAACTCCGGGAGATAGTGAAACGAAGTCACTCAGTCGTGTCACACTCTTGGCAACCCTATAGACTGTAGGCCAGCAGGCTTCTCCATCCATGGGATTTCCCAGGCAAGAGTACTAAAGTGTGTTGCATATATACATATATATGTAAACAATTTCTCTTGCATAGTTTGACAATGAGTATAATTTGCCTTTTTTTTTTTTTTGGCTTTCCAAAATAGACTTCCTCCTCATAGCCCCTTGTTTTGGTTCAGTTGCTAAGTTATGTCTGACTCTTTGTGATCCCATGGACTACAGCATACCAATCTTCCCTTTCCTTCACTATCTCCAGGAGTTTGCTCAGACTCATGTCCAATGAGTCAGTGATGCAATTCAACCATCTCATCCACTATCATTCCCTTCTCTTGCCCTTAATCTTTCCCAGCATCAGGGTCTTTTCCAATGAATGACTCTTCACAACAAAGGATTGGAGCTTCAGCATCAGTCCTTCCAATAAATATTCAGGGTTGATTTCATTTATGATTGAATGGCTTGATACCCTGGCTATTCAAGAGACTCTCAAGAGTCTTCACAAAGTCCATGTATATCAGCAAATACAGTTTAGAGACACTTACTATACTACCAGAAGAGTTTCAAAAACTTCACGATTAAAATCGATCCCAATTCTATTTCCAAAGATAACATTTGCTATTGATAAAGAAAAGTAAACTTAATGAAATTAAGAAGCTTAATGGAGTCAGTCCTTCCAATAAATATTCAGGATTGATTTCCTTTAGGATGGGCTGGTTGGATCTCCTTTCAGTCCAAGGGACTCTCAAGAGACTTCTATGACACCACAGGTCAAAAGCATCAATTCTTCAGCACTCAGCTTTTTCTTTATAGTCCAACTCTCACATCCATACACTACTATCGGAAAAATCATAGATTTGACTATATAGGACTTTGTTGGAAAAGTAATGTCTCTACTTTTTAATATGCTGTTTAGATTGGTCATAATGTTTCTTCCAAGCAGTAAGCATCTTTTACTTTCATGACCATAGTCACCATCTGCAGTGATTTTGAAGCACAACAAAGTAAAGTCTAACACTGTTTCCCATCTAATTTCCATGAAGTGATGGGACCCGATGCCGTGATCTTAGTTTTCTGAATGTTGAGTTTTAAGCCAACTTTTTCACTCTTCTCTTTCACATTAATCAAGAGGTTCTTTAGTATTTCTCCACTTTCTGCAATAAGTGTGGTGAATATCTGAGATTATTGATATTTCTCCCAGCAATCTTGATTCCAGCTTGTGCTTCTTCCAGCCCAGCATTTCTCTTGATGTACTCTGCATATAAGTTAAATAAGCAAGGTGACAATATACAGCCTTGATGAGCTCATTTCCCTATTTGGAATCAGTCTGTTGTTCCATGTTCAGTTCTAATTGTTGGTTCCTGACCTGCATACAGATTTGTCAAGAGGCAGGTCAGGTGGTCTGGTATTCCCATCTCTTGAAGTATTTTCCAGTTTGTTGTAATCCACATAGTCAAACAATTTGGCATAGTCAATAAAGCAGAAATAGATGTTTTTCTGGAATTCTCTTGCTTTGTCGATAATCCAACAGATGTTGGCAATTTGATCTCTGTTCTTCTGCCTTTTCTAAATCCAGCTTGAACATCTGGAAGTTCACCATTCACGTATAGTTGAAGCCTGACTTGGAGAATTTTGAGCATTATTTTACTAGCGTGTGAGATGAGCACAATTATGCAGTAGTTTGAACATTCTTTGGCATTGCCCTTCTTTTGGATTGGAATGAAAACTGACCTTTTCCAGTTCTCTGGCCACTGCTGAGCTTTCCAAATTTGCTGGCATATTGAATGCAGCACTTTCACAGCACCATCTTTTAGGATTTGAAATAGCTCAACTGGATGACCTTTATAAATGATATTAATAGTTTCCAAGGAGGATTATTAAAGGATATATAAAGTTGTAGTGATTTAAGATAAAGGAAGAAAATGTTATTGATATTAAAGATACACAGCTTTACTTTAAATCTTCCAATTAAATACTGGCTTCTGTTTTTATTTTTCATTGAGATAGAAGGATTTTTGTCATAAAATCACACACAGAGATATGTAAAGTACTTGGAAACAGCACTGGCCCATTCAAAGCATTCAGTATGTTAGCTGAGTTTCATCTAAAAATCATGCCCACATTTTAGTTAAAAGGAATGAAAACAATTAAGAATTTGAGATCAAAAATCTCAGAATCAGGGTTTCACAGCTATTTTTCACTAAGTGCATGACTTATATAAACCCAAAAAGAGGAGGCGAAACTAAGATGGCGGAGGAATAGGACGGGGAGAACACTCTCTCCCCAATAAATATACCAAAAGAACTTTTAAAGGCCGAGCAAACTCCAAAAAACAGGAACTGAATGCTGGCAGAGGACATCGGGCATCTGGAGAGGCGACCCAGTGCCGACGTGAGGAGTAACAGTGAGGAAACCTAGACTCACCCACCAGAAAACCACACAAGCCTTTCCACCCAGGAAACTTCGACAAACCACGCATCCAACCCCTCCCATAGAGAGGAATCCCCACAATAAAGGGACAACACAGCAAGATAAACAAGATGAAAAGGCAGAGAAATACCCAGCCAGTAAAGGAACAGGATAAATACCCCCTAGACCAAACAAAAGACGAAGAGATAGGAAGTCTACCTGACAAAGAATTCCGAATAATGATAGTGAAAATGATCCAAAACCTGGAAAATAAGTTGGAGTTACAGCTCAATAACCTGCAGGCAAGGATTGAGAAGATGCAGGTAAGCTTTAACAAGGACTTAGAAGAAATGAAAAAGAGACAAAATACAATGAATAATGCAATAAATGAGATCAAAAACACCCTGGAGGGAACCAACAGTAGACTAACAGAGATAGAAGACAGGATAAGTGAGGTAGAAGACAGAATGGCAGAAATAAATGAAACAGAAAGGAAAAATGAAAAAAGAATTAAAAGAAATGAAGACAATCTCAGAGACCTCTGGGACAATATTAAACGCACCAATATTTGAATCATAGGAGTCCCAGAAGAAGAAGACAAAAAGAAAGACCATCAGAAAATTCTTGAAGAGATAATTGTTGAAAATTTCCCTAAATTGGGGAAACAAATAGCCACTCAGGTCCAAGAAACACAGAGGGTCCCAAATAGAATCAACCCCAAGTGGGACACCCCAAGACACATATTAATCAAATTGGCAAATATCAAATACAAAGACCAAATATTAAAAGCAGCAAGGGAGAAGCAAAAGATAACTCACAAGGGGAATCCCATAAGGATAACAGCTGATCTCTCAACAGAAACGCTTCAGGCCAGAAGGGAATGGCAAAACATACTTAAAGTCATGGAAGAAAACAATCTACAGCCCCGACTACTGTACCCAGCAAGGATCTCATTCAAATTTGAAGGAGAATTCAAAATTTTCTCAGACAAGCAGAAACTGAGAGAATTCAGCAACACCAAACCAGCCCTCCAATGAATGCTAAAGGATCTTTCCTAGATAGGAAACACCGATGGGATAGATAATCTGGACCCAAAACAATAAAATAAATGGCAGCGGGATCATACTTATCAATAATTACCTTAAATGTAAACGGGCTGAATGCCCCAACAAAAAGACAAAGATTGGCTGATTGGATACAGAAACAAGACCCCTATATATGTTGTCTACAAGAGACCCACCTCAAACCTAGGGACACATATAGACTGAAATTTAAAGGCTGGAAAAAGATATTCCATTCGAATAAAGACCAAAAGAAAGCAGGAGTGGCAATACTCATATCTGACAAAGTAGACTTTAAAATAAAGGCAGTGAAAAGAGATAAAGATGGACATTACATAATGAACAAAGGATCAATCGAGGAAGAAGAAATAATAATTATAAATATTTATGCACCTAACATAGGAGCTCCACAATATGTAAGGCAAATGCTAACAAATATGAAAGGGGAAATCAACAACAACACAATAATAGCAGGAGACTTTAATACACCACTCACACCAATGGATAGATCAACTAGACA
>ML662442.1:7231694-7325776 GCA_007570785.1 Antilocapra americana
AAAAAAAAATTCATTTGAAGCAATTCTACTCAGATGGACGAAACTGGAGCCCATTATCCAGAGTGAAGTAAGCCAGAAGCAAAAACAACAATACAGTATATTAACACATATATATGGAATTTAGAAAGACAGTAACGAGAACCCAACATGGGAGACAACAAAAGGAAAGCAGGTATATAGAATAGACTCGTGGACTTTGTGGATGAGGGTAAGGGTGGGATGATATGGGAGAAGGGCATTGAAGCATGTTAATTGTCATGTGTCTAATCAATCGCCAGCCCAGGATTGATGCTCGGGACTGGTGCAGCGAGATTTCCCGGGGGGGAGGGAGGAGGGAGGGGGGATCCGGAGGGGAAGCATATGTAAACCCATGGTGATATCATGACAATGTATGGCAAAAACAATAATAAAAAAAAAAAATCACACACAGATTCACAGAGAAGCTAATGAAGCTTAAACGTCAGGGTTCCTCACTTCCATGCATTTCTTTCAAAGTGTTTTGCCTAATTTCATATTATTTTTTTTTAAGCAAAGCTTGATATAGGACACATTCAAAGCCTTTCTGCCAACCCAAACCATGGGTTATCTTTTAACCCAGATTAGGTCTGTTCTCGTCCTCATGGAAAAATGCATATGCTTGAATTAGGAAATGCAACAGGAAAAAATATGGAACTTACTAAAAAATGAAAAAAAATCCATAGTCTTACACTTTCAGTTTGCTAATGAAGAGCAATGTCTTCCTTTTTAAAATTCAACTTGTTTCACCAGGAAGAGGAATGAGGAAGATAGTTTCAAGTCACATTTCATATGGCTTTGTTCTTTAGCTGTTAAGTCCGGTCTGAGTCTTTTGAGACCCCATGGATTGTAGTCCAACGGGCTCCTCTGTCCTTGTAATTTACCAAGCAAGAATACTGGTGAGGACTGCCATTTCCTTCTCCAAGGGATCTTCCCAACCTAGAGATTGAACACATGTCTCCTTCATTGCATGCAGATTTATTTATTTATTTTTTACCAGGGAAGCCTGATTCACCTGTTATCATGCACTTATAAATGCTACTATTTGTACACTACTTGGGAGAGTCTCCTTTCCTGGATCTTTCAGTCTTATCATTGTCAAGAAATTGGGATGATCTGAAATGCTGCCCTATTTACAAGCTAACAAGTAAGTTTGTCACAGATTCCTGGCTATTAGCAGAAAACAGGAGCCTCCTGCTCACTGTGTAAAAGACAAAGGATATTATTATTTCACATTCAAGCAACCTGACTTTCATGTTTGCACTGGCCCCTCTAGTCTCTCACGTCCCAAGGTAGCAATGCACATTGACTCAGGCAGATTCTGCTTCAATAGTAGGTTTGCATCAAAGCCAGAGAAACCCAATCTTAGGAAACACCGAGTATTTTTTAAAGGAAATACAGTGAAGTTTTCCCCAAATTTTTTTACAGGGATCATTATCTTTATTGTTTAAAACAAGAAACAAATCTGCCCTCTGCTCTGAGGAGAAACAGTTTTTCTGCTTTCCAAGTTTGTCTTCTATACATCCTGAAAAGATAGCCTGAAACAAAAGCTTTCAATGTCTGTGTACAGCAGATGTGCAGAAATGTAGAGAACCAATTGAGAATTGTCTCCCAGCAATCATTCCAATTTCCGTTATTTCCTTTGTCTTAGAATTTAAAAGCTTCCTCAAGTTTAGGATAAGACTGATTGTTTGTATCCTTGGTAACAAGTAGCCATCAGAATCTGTTTAATCATTCAGTGACAACTAACTTATTTCAGTGATCATTCTTTAACAAGCTAACCAATCACTATCTGCTCCTTGCTCCTGAAAGTCAGGCAATCAGGAATTGATTATATCTAATAACCTCACTTCTGAGTGGCAACCAATCAACAACTATCTCATCTGAGTAATGAAATCATATACAAGTCCCTGTTTCCTATTCTTTGAAGTAAGAGGCTTTTGTTTTAGTGTCCCAGGCCTCCCTTGAGTCTCAAAAGGCTGACTCAAAAGTTAATGATTAAGAAATGTGAAGATACAGAAACAAAGAATATCTGTTGGGTTGGGAAACTGGTAACAATTTAGACCAAAAATCAGTCACATAGCAGAATCATCAAGCTTACAGTTCCCTGAAAAAATATAGATAAAGGTTCAACACATATTCTTAAGTTGTTTTTATGGGAAGCAGATTAAATCTGTGGACCATAAGCACATAGAACTCACACTGGTTGAAACCAGAAAGTTGATGATTCTTGAAACTTCACCTTGATACCAACCAAACTGAAAATTGTGCAGGGTCTGATTACCCACCCTGCAGCACCCTCCCTCCCACTGCCTTTAAATTTTCTTTCTTGAAAGCCATCAGGGAATTTGGGTCTTTTGAGCATGAGCTGCCTTTTCTTATTTGGTGCCCTGCAATAGATACTATATTTAACTTCAATGCAATCTGGTGTCAGTAGATGGGTTTTAATGCCAATAAGTCCAAATTTGGTTTAGTAAAGGTAACAATGCCTCTACAGATGGTGCTTCCCTTTCAGCTATAAAAGTTCTCTCATACCGAACATTCATTTTCACCACTATAATTAGAACATCAGTTCATATATTGAAGGAGACCAATTGATTAGCATAGCTCTCTTTGAAAGCAATAATTTCAACTGTATCTTTATTTAAGATATTATATAATAGTGGTATTATCTTCTGTCATATATCACATATTAATATATATATATTTATTATATATTATCTCCATTCATTAGATTATAAGCTCTATGAGAATGAGAATCTTATCTGTATTGTTACCACTGTATCCCTGACTGGTTCAATATAGAGTAAGTTGTTAGTAAATATTGACGAAACAGTTGAAATCATTACATAATTAATTTGATGTTGAAGTTTATAAGATATGTGACAATAAAAAAAATATTCCAATTGAAAGTGCAGTTGCTGAACACAGATTCACATCTAGTTTGGGATGTATGTGAATTTAAGTGATGCTTAAAAGTTTAAAAGTATAAGGAGATTGTGGAGTTTCTCTGAACTCATGATAAAATAAAATATATAATATAGGATTAAGGCTGTTGGAAATCAGAGAGAATGAAAATACATGGTCATAAAATATAACGCATAAGATTTGGATTTTAGGATGTAAAATAGTTGACAGAAACTAGAGATAGTAGTGCTACCCGGTAGAACTTTATGCAGTGATGGAAAGAGCCACTTATAGCTGCTTAGAACTTCAAATATACCTAGATTGAGGGAAAGTGGTTGATTTTTAATTTTATTCACTTTCACTAAAACTCAAGTAGCTTCATGTAGTTAGTAGTTATAGTGTTGAACAGTGTAAATCTAGGGAGTTTTTGAAATTCATGGTTTGGGTCTCTTTTAAAGTCTGACATAAGTTCTGAATCACATTTAAGAAATAGTCCAATCTAGACTGTAGATAACAGACATAGATCACTGAACTGCAGTGAAGAAGAGGTTACTGATAAAAAGAAAGCCATGAAATGATGAAACTTATTTGCAAGGATGGACAGCTACATTGCAATGGATTCACATAAAATGACAGAAGTTACACACCCCTTGTTTCTCAGTACTGCTTTCTGAAGTTTGTTTTCTGAATAAAATAAATAAAATGAAAGCATCTTTCTGCCTTGGTTCTTTCAGCTTCAAAATCAGGCTAAGAAAAGTTGTGGTAGAAGAGGCCTTAGAAAGAAAATCCTAGTATGGGATTTGGGAATTGAATTAATGAGAGGGTAAGAGGCAGGAAGGCTAGGGGCCCCCAAACTGAGGAAATAGGCTGCACGTGTCAGACTTTGTTTTTTTTAAATCTCTCTCTTAAGTGGCAGGAGGAAACAATGTATCAGACTTTTTTTTTTTTTTTTTTTTCATTCTCTATACAAAATTAAAAGGAGGTTTCTTTTTAAAATTCTGGGCTGCCATGATGACACCTGGTTCCACCTGAACTTAACTTTTCTCAAACCTTGAGCTAACCAATGCATTTTTCTTATGGAAATGTTTTTCTTAAGTTGTGGAATAAATTATGTATTTATCTTAGACTTTGTCTTTCTTCAAATCTGTTCCACCTAAGACTCAGAACAGATAATGACTCAACAAAGTAGTATGTTTTGCTCATGGAAATGTTCTCTTAAGGTATGTTAATGAGACTATGCATTTGCTTGGAAATCTGCTTTTTTTTAAGATTCATGTCGATCGTTTTTGGTCTGGGATGACTCACCTTGTGCATGTTGTAGGTGAGGGGCCTGGTACCACTCTGTAAGTTTTGAAGCATTTCCTTTCTCTAATTAGCAACTTGCTAATAGGTATATAACTTCTTGCTAAAAACTAGCAAGGGGACACTCTTTCTGCTCCCTTCTGATATCTGTGTCAGAAACTTTCTCTATCTCTTTTATACCTTAATAAAACTTTATTACACAGAAGCTCTTAGCAATCAAGCCTCATCACTGGTCCTGGACTGCATTTCTCTCCTCCAGAGAACAAGAATCCCAGTATCTTTCACAGCACATAGTGGCAACCTTCCATTACTCTCCATTTTGCAGCTCATAAATAACTTCAGGAAAGAAAACCATGAATGTTGATTTATATGATTTTCTAATACTCCAGTATTGAAAGAAACTGAATTGATCAATTATGTTAAAACTAATTAGAAATGTCAGGTAAATTTGGGTTTAATTTAAATTCTATTGATTACTTTTTTTCTACTTTACTTCCATGTGAGGTTAAAAATATAGCTTGATAAAATTACTTTAATAAACAAGTTTTTTAGAAGCTATTAAATATTTACATGCAATTTCAAATCTCTGCACAGAATTTTCCTTTCATTCTGCAGTCATGTCATTGAGATATATTACAATCCTCTATATAGAGCAAAACTCACTGATGGTGTAAAGTAAATGAGCATAGTCACTTCAGTGCAGAAATTTGGTGCCTGTTGATAATCTAAATGTTGTTCTTATGGAAGAAAGAGACATGATAGCATAAGTGGTGGAGTATAATGTAATTAGTATAGGTGCTGAGTAATATAAAGATTATTTACTATTGGCTGACTTTTGGGTGAGGCCTTAAATTCTCTTAGGCTCTGTTTTCTAATCTATAAACTAAGATAAATTAAATATGAATGATTACACATAACTCTATATTAATACTTAAGCAATTGATACACATGCTTATGTAAAACACATAAGCAATGAAGACTTGCTGTACAACATAGGGAATTATATTCAATCAGTATCAGTATCAGTTCAGTCGCTCAGTTACGTCTGACTATTTGCGACCCCATGAACCGCACAGCATGCCAGGCCTCCCTGTCCATCACCAACTCCCGGAGTCCACCCAAACCCATGTCCATTGAGTCGGTGATGCCATCCAGCCATCTCATCCTTGTCTTCCCCTTCTCCTGTCCCCAATCCTTCCCAGCATCAGGGTCTTTTCCAATGAGTCAACTTTTTGCATGAGGTGGCCAAAGTATTGGAGTTTCAGCTTCAACATCAGTCCTTCCAATGAACACCCAGGAATGATCTCCTTTAGGATGGACTTGGATCTCCTTGCAGTCCAAGTGCCTCTCAAGAGTCTTCTCCAACACCACAGTTCAAAAGCATCAATTCTTTGGTGCTCAGCTTTTTTCACTGTCCAACTCTCTCATCCATACATGATTAGTGGAAAAACCATAGCCTTTACTAGACAGACATTTGTTGGCAAAGTAATGTCTCTGCTTTTCAATATGCTATCCAGGTTGGCCATAACTTGCCTTCCAAGGAGTAGGTGTCTTTTGATTTCATGGCTCCAATCACCATCTGCAGTGATTTTGGGGTCCAAAAAAATAAAGTCTGACACTTTTTCCACTGTTTCTCCATGTATTTCCCATGAAGTGATGGGTCCAGATGGAATATCTTACATTAATCTCTAGGTTTCAAGATAATCTGAAAAGTTATATATCTATATCTAGATATAAAACTATCCCTATCTATTAAATGATATATTTATCATTTATGAATCACTTTTCTATACACAAGAAACTGTAAATTAATTATATTTAAGCAAAATAATATGTTAAAAATGAAACAATGACATATACACTTTAATAAGCACAAGATCACATTTATTAAAACTGAATAAACGAATTGATGAGTTAGTGATTCCAATTCTGCAATGGTTAAAGAAATGGCAGAAATAGAGCAAAAATTAACAAGCAATCAAACAAAAAACCTCTCTTGCTTTTTAACATGGCTTTTTCAAGACAAAAAATTGACACAGGAAAAATTTGCTAAGTAGTTTGCTGATGCTACCCCTCACCTAGATGATATAATAAAATCATTTTCTTTCAAGATAAAATTTCGTAACAGGGACTTTCTGCATATTTCAGAGTTCAAAAGCAATACTTTGTTTCCTCAGTCTAAGCCTTTTTTCTTCACAATGCAGAGTTTCTGAAAAGGAGATGCATATTATGCACGGTGTTACAGGTAATGCAGTACTGAGTGAATTGATGAATTACATCACAATCTATAGTACCTTAGAATTAAGGAGCCCAGACCTGTTTTAGTGAGAAAAGATATTCACAGTCACAAAACTTTTTGTTCAAAGAAATGTAACTTTATTTTTAAAAATTCAGTTTGTTTTCCAACTCTAAGAACTCTTTCTGTTTGATGCATAAAGGCAACATTTTGTTGTCAGGTAAATCACATTTTATGATTTCTTAGCCATTGGGGTGTTTTATTTCAAGAATTGATTTCTTCCTACTGTTATCCCCTAATCTGGATTAAGAATAGACTTATGCAAATGCTACCTTGATGATAGAAGGAAAGAGTACTTAATCCTGATTGACCTTTTCCCCAATATGAGCTGTCTTGTTTACCCAGATGATCAGAGTTTAAAGTGCTTATACTTCTCTACCCAAGGTCAGGAAGCCCATTTCTGGACCTTCTCATGGATGTATTCTTCTTAGATTGACCCACAATGGTCTAACTTAGTATAGTTATTTAAGAGAAAAGACTCACCTCCCTGTGATTATAGAGTTGCTGAATCACAGGCCCAGTTAAGATCACCTAAAAGTAATTGTTATGGATTTCTGTATAGAATGTAAAGTCATTGTTTACTGCAGCCATGAAAACAATACATTTATTAACTGTCAGGGAATGTTTAACAGGAGGATTCCAAGGACTTCTTGGCTGGCTTGACAGTGGAATGGCTCCCGCTCATCCTTTAATCTTCCTCGATAAACAAATTGGGCCTGAACAATGGGGTATCTGGAAACTCACTGTGAGCACCGAGGAACCTGGGACTTGGACTGGACATTTCACAGGAACCAGTCATAGTCACAGTAACTATTACTTTTACTACAATTAATCATATTTCACACAAGCCTATGTTCCACTTCCTTTTGTTGTAGCTGTAGGAAACTTACAATTCAACAAGACTTTATGTTCCGTAACTTGTATAAATTGAAAATTATATACTTGTCTTAACTCCTCTGTTTCCATAAGAAATGATTCCCTTTTGATTCTTCAATATCAACATAGTCTGTGGTTACCAATAAATCTCCAGTGGCTCTGGGAAGAAGGTCCCATGGCTGGACTTGCTTTCCAGTTACTTACTAAACTGCTCCAGTGATCTAAATGATTCATTGGATAGCTGATTCTTGGCATTTTGGGATTAATAGCTATTTGCATCACTGCTGCCATGGCTGGTATTGCTTTACAAACCTCAATTCAAACACATAATTTTATCCAAATGGGCCACTCAGGCTCAGATAGATGAGAAAATTCAAGACAAAATACAGGAACTAAAAACAGCCATCAAATGGATGGGAGATCAATTAATAGATATACAAAAACAAGTGATACTAAAATGTGATTGCAATTCAACTAAATTTTGTGTTACTCCTGTTCAATTCAATCATAGTCCCTACAACTGGGGACAAATCAAATTTCATTTACAAAGCATACATGTTAATGCCTCTATGAATGTACAATTACTACAAAAATAAATCTTTGAAGTTTTTTCCTAAAAATCTGCCCTCTTCCACTAATTTGGAAACTTTAGCTAAACAACTAGCTTATCAATTATCTGGGCTAGACCCATGCAGATAGTTTGAGAGCATTAGTCACACATTGTATCTGGAACTGTAACTTTGGTGATTGTCTTGGCAATTATATTTGTTGTTTACCACTGCCTTTATGGAAAAATTGTTAATACTAAACAAACTCAAGTGATTAGGACCCTTTTTACAAATATAATGAATAAATAAGGAGGTAACTGTTTAACAGGAGGATTTCTGTGTGCCGTTTTCTATCTCTGAAAAATCCTTTGTTCCTTACCAGTTCCTGGTAACAGGAATGAGCTGAACAGCATTCTGTTGCCAGGACTGAGGTCATAGGATTAAACACATGCATGAACTTCCTTCAATAAACAATCTCCTTATTACAAAACTGCTTAGTCACGACCCTCTTGAGATATGGATTCTTTTCTGACCTTGGGACCATTGTTAATTCCTTGTTCCCTTGATAACGGTTGTACGTTTGGTTTTCTGAACTTTTTCATTGTTGAAAGAAATTCCTTGTACAACAGCCTATATATACTCACAGAAAAATCATTAAAGCACACTTGTTCCATCAGAGCTTGGGTCCCCATGTCTTTCTTTCTCTCTCTCTCTCTTCTCTCTCTCTTGCTCAAGCTCATTCTCTGGAGTGTGGAAACCCACTGAACGCACTTTCTTGCCCAGGCTTTCAAGACCTCCTCAAAAGAGAGTCCTATGCCTTTATGAGCAGTGCAATCCCTGTGTCAAGGGCTTTATTGGTTCTCTGCATAAACTAGGGAATATCAGCCTTTCTGTCTTTCACTTTCTTATCAACTCCAGACCACCAGGTTCCAGTCCATTAGAGGACCCCAACAATTCACTACCATTTATTTCCTTGAAAAATTATTAAAATACCTTAAGGATTATTATCCCAGTATTATTTATTTACTGACATGAATGTATTGATTAATGAGAAAAGTGTTTTCTTCTTATTAATGAAAGACTATTTTCTTAGGTTAGAAAGATACGGGTATTAAAGTGAAAACCATATAATCCAGTCAGTCTATATAGACTGAAGCTGCTTAAATACACATTTCAGGGAGGAAATAAAAAGTATTTACAAGTTATTGTTTGGATTTTCACTAACAAGTCAGAAACATGAAAATTATTATTACATTAATATATAATTTGGCCAGGTTTTTGAAAATTGTAAGAGAATTCTTAAAAATAAAAAAAATAAATAACTTTTAAAAGTTTAATGAATATAAATAAATCTCAGTATATTAAGCAAGCATAGACATGATTTAAGAGACTCAAACAACAAATAAAAAGGGGGAAATGACTAAATTTAGGAAAATAGAATAAATCAGCCTAGTATATAATATGCATACCTGTATATTAGACATGGAAGAGTAAGAAACTTTGGCAAAGCTCTAATTTGAAATTTACCCCAAATTTGGAGAATCAAAGCAAAACTATGGAAGTTCATTATCAAACATCTGACACTGATGTAAATGCAATTATAAATTTATTTAAAATCTTCAGCATTGAAGATTACTTTATTTGATTTCTGTTGATAATATCGGGGGATTGTGCAATATCCTTGGTTCTGTCTCACTGCAGCAAAAATTTGAAATTGGAGGACCATTGTTACAGCTCAGTTATAGCTCAGCTTTATTTGGAAAGCAAAGGGTACTACACTCGCAAAGAGTTAGGGTGGGGCCAACCCCAAAAGATGTGAAGAAAAGAAAGAGGCTCAATTTTGGCTCCTCTTTTTATATATTTTTTTTCTCTTCCCCCCGAACCTTCCTTGTGTAATTTGGGCTAAGCAGGAAGGGTATTTGTTTCTCCTGAGTTTCTCCCTCTGGTTCTTGGATCTTACTTTGTTCTATTTTCGCAGGATTTTTCTTTCTTTTTCATTTAGCCACCACCAGTCTAGACTTATTTTTCCTAGTCTATCTACCTAACATTCCCCCCTCAAGAGATGGGAGGCCCAATTCTTTGGGAATAAGGGCATCAAGGTCTCTCTGGCTACTTCCTGCTGAGTTGGGATGACGAGGGGCTTTGGGACTCCCCCTCTTGCTAAAATCAAACCTCAGAGTCCTTATAGTGGTGTCCACCTAACAGTGAGTGATATTTTCCATGGCCAGGTGTAGTTTTATATATCCTTGTTGGACTGGTGATGCATATTGTAAGTTGTTGACCTGGACAGAGACAAAAATGGGTTAGACAATCAGTAATACATTGGGCAATCATAAGCAGCACCAATATGGTGATAACAGGGATCAGTAGGGGCAATGGTCAACTCCAAATGCTCTCTCACCAGGAGAAGGAGCCCCCAAACAGAGATTGTAGCCACCCTGAGTACTTTCCATCTCGTTCTTTGAGATCCTGTAGGATCTGAAATTTTTTTCTTGAAGACTGTGATACTTTCTTTAACTTAGCTGGAGGTATTTACTCAGAAACAACATGTCTCATTTAAGATGGCTGAAGTTCCTCCTTGTTCTGGAATCAGGAGATCTATATCCTGTCTATTTTGGAGTACAACCCCTGCCAACTGTACTGGCTCTTTAGAGCTATCCTGAGAAACATCCCAAGAAGCTTAATTTTGGGTGTGTTCATTAGAATGGCACTCATTTGTAGTCCTGAATAGATATCTGGGATCTTCCAGGTGTATTGAGTGTCCTCTTCTGTTTCCTTCTATGGCTTGACTCATGAATTTGGGAATTTAGTCATGTCCTAAAACCTTGACTGATGTGGGGGTAGAAAGTCTTACAGAGTAGGGGTCCTTCCATGTGGGCTGGAGTTTAACCTTTTGGGACCCATCTTTTCAGATTTTAAATAAGACTTGAGTCCTTGGAGCATATAGTGGTGGCTCTTTAGAATCGTTTGAGTCCTGGTTGACACCCCACAAGTGTATATCTTATTGGAAACACTCAGTGGCCATGGTATAAGACTGGAGGAACTGAGACTCTGAATCTAGGAAGAGGTCACTGACATTAACAAAAGGTCTCCCATATAGTATCTCATAAGAACTAAGACCAATCTGTTCCTTAAGGGCAATACAGGTGCAGAGGAGAACTATTAGTAAAGCCTCCTTCCATCCCAGGGAGGTCTCCTGGGTTATCTTTTTTATTGCTGATTTTAAGAATTAGTTGTCTCTTTCTATGTTTCCTGAAGGCTGAGGCCTCCAGGCACAATGGCAGTAATAAGTAATGCCCAATGCTTTAGAGACCCATTGGATAACCTTAGAAGTAAATGATGTTCCATTGTCACTTTATAATGGGCAGACCAAATCTGCATGGGGCAATTTTTTAACCACCTCCTCAGCCTTCTCAGCTGGGGTGAGGGAAGCCTTCAATCCATTCTGTGAATGTATCTATCATGAGTAGCAGGTATTTATACCCTTGAGAAACTGGCATCTGTGTGAAATCCATCTTCCAGTCCTCTCCAGTGTAGCTTCCACACTCTTGGAAGAGACCACTTGCCTTATAGTCGTTTGATGCCTGTTCTTCTGAAGGACCTATCTAGTAATCATTGGCAGGCCTTCCCCATAAATGAGTGGTGGCATATAAAGAGTTAATCAACTTCCATTGTAGAAAAGGTAATGGCAACCCACGCCAGCAATCTTTCCTGGAAAATCCCATGGATGGAGGAGCCTGTAGGCTGCAGTCCATGAGGTCGCTAAGAGTTGGACACGACTTAGCAATTCCACTTTCACTTTTCACTTTCATGCGTTGGAGAAGGAAATGGCAACCCACTCCAGTGTTCTTGCTTGGAGAATCCCAAGGATGGGGGAGCCTGGTGGGCTGCCATCTATGGGGATGCACAGAGTCGGACACGACTGAAGTGACTTAGCAGTAGCAGCAACAACTTCCACTGAAGGTTTCCAGGCAGAAAAGGAAGTCCCTCCTTTTGGAACCATCACATATTATCTTGTGGAAAGCCCTCATTCTTAGCTTTAAAGTCTAACCTTCAGTATGTGAAGGAATTTTTGGCAAACTAGTCTGTGGAACTAAGGTGGCAACCCCTTTTAAGTCATTGTTCTCTCACACTGCTTTCTTAGTTGCCTGATCAGCTGCTTGGCTCCCTCATGCCACTTCCGTGCTCCCTTTTTGGTATCCTAACAGTGGGAGGCTGAAAACTCAGCGGGCAGATGGACTCCCTCCAAGAGCCTAATAATTTGATCACCATACTTGATTGGGGACCCTCATGTGGTCAAGTGGCCCCTTTCTTTCCAAATAGCAGCATGTGCATGTAGCACCAGAAAGGCACACTTGGAATCAGTGTAAATGGCTACTTTTTTTTTCCTTTTCTCAGACCTAAATCTTGAGTCAGGGCTAAGAGCTCAGACAATTGGGCTGAAGTACCTTGTGGCAAAGGTTTAGCCTCTATGGTCTCAAAATCGGAGACTACTGTATATCCGGCTCTCCTTTTACCATCTAAGACAAAGCTGCTTCCATCAGTGTATCAAATTTACTCAGGATTAATCAGAGGATCTTCTGACAATCCCTCTCACGGTTTTGTCCAGTGGTATAAAGTTTCTAGGCAAGAGTGAAAAGGGAGAGAGTTCCCAGGGGTAGGTAGGAGGGTAGCTGGGTTAAGAACCTCAGAAGATATAGACAGGGTTGGATTTTCCATCAGCACTACTTGATATCTGAGGATTCTTTGTTCAGACATCAGTAAGTGGCCTCTCCCATTCAGGAGTTGTTTCACTTGGTGGCTGGTAAAAATTGTTAGTTTGCCCCCAAGAGAGAGTTTTAAAGCATCTTCTATCAAGACTGCAATAGCTATGAGATTTCAAAGACAGGGACACATCTCTTCCCAAAAAGGGAATAAGACACTCAGGGACCCTCAGAAACTGGTGGGGAAATATGCTCAGGTGACTCATTTTGTTATTGTTTTTCCTGTTGCACCCAAAATGGTATAGGTTTGAGAGAAGAAACCTCTGGAGCAGGAGGTCAGAACAGAGGAGGTAGCCCCTGTGTCAACCTAGAAATTCTCAGACCTATCTGCCACATCCCGGTGCACCCTTGGCTCCAGTCCCATGATGGTTATCTGTGACAGGCGATCTTGATGAAGCGGGCTGCTTCAGTCCTGTTGAACCATCAGGAGGGAAGGCTTGGCCCTCACCTTGGGGCTTTTGGGAGCTGAGGGTAGAGTGACACCCAACGTCCCAATTGATGGCATATGTAGCAAGTTGTTTTAGGCGGCTTGCCACAGACTGGACACTCTTTGGCCCAATGTCTCACCTGTCTACAAATGAGGCATTTACCTTGCACTTTATCCTTTAATAACTCAGGGTTTACCATAGGGCATCCCTGGAGGGCAACCAGCATCTGGGCATGCCTTGTTTCTTTCCTTTTCTTTCTTTCCCTGGCCTTGGCCTCCCTCTGCTGTTCGCTGTTATAAAAGGTATAGGTGGCTGTCTGGATCATCTCATCTAAGGAGGCAGCAGAATCCCACTGCTGTAGCTGTTGTAACTTTATCCTAATGTCTGATGCACAGTGAGACAGGGATTTGTCCTTTAAAATCACCTGTCCCTCCTAAGATTCTAAGTCCATATTGGTAAACTTTTGCATGGCCTCTTCTAGTCTTTGCAGAAAGGCAATGGTTTTCTCATTGGGCTATTGCTAGGCATAACTGATTAATTTTTGTTGGGCTCCTTTTAGTCCTGCCTTTATGTTGGGGTCCTTTAATGGACCAGAATCTGGTGCTCTGGAGTCTACAATAAGAAAGTGAAAGAGAGAAAGAGGTTGACATTACTGGTTTATGCAGAGAACCAATAAAGCCTTTGACACAGGGACTGCACCACTTATGAAGGCAAAGTATGCTCTCTCGAGGAGGTCTTGAAAGGCCAAGGCAAAAAAGTGAGCTCAGCGGGTTTCCACACTGCAGAGAATTAGCCTGAGTGAGGGAGAGAGAGAGAGAGGGAAAAAGAAGAAGAAGAAGAAAGACATGGGGAACCAAGCTCGGATGGAACAAGTGTGCTTTAATGATCTTTCTGTGAGTATATATAGGCTGTTGTACAAGGAATTTCTTTAGACAATCATAAAGAACAGAAAACCAAACATACAACAACCATTATCAAGGGAACAAGGGATTAGCAATGGTCATAAGGTCAGGAGACAATCCATATCTCAAGAAAGCGAATTGTAACTAAGCAGTTTTGTTGTAAGGAGAATGTTTAATGAAAGAGACTCATGCATGAGTTTTATGACCTCAGTCCTGGGAGCAGCTTGCCATTCAGCTCTCTCCTGTTGCCAGGAACTGATAAGGAACAGAGGATTTATGAGAAACAGCACACAAAAATTCTCCTATTAAACGTTTCCTGATACCTTTACACAGATCAGAAAATGATCCTTTTTCAGTTGTGCTCAGGGTCATTATAATTCCAATTAGGATCTGAGGAGAGGACCACAGTTTCCCCATTGGATATTTATCACTGGACATGTGAAGCCCTGTAGAATAACTTCAGGCTTCTTTTAAGACCCTAGCATACTCAGGGTCTGATGAAGTTTGACTAAATATGACCATGACTTCCTTCCATGTCAAATCAAATGCCAAGGTAATGTGTTGGAATGTATCTACATATTTGCCTGGGTCATCTGTATAGCTTCCCAGGTCTTGTTTTGTCTGTCTCATTTCTATGAGGGAGAAGGGCTTATGGACCCAGGTTAGTCTGAATTTTCTTTCAGTTTCAACTAAGCAAAATACTTGAGTTGGCTTTTGTGGAAGAGGTGCTCCCGGATATGGGAGCATGTTTGGATATAAGCACCAGGCAACTCGAGAACCATGGGAGGTTAGCCTTCATGGAGGGCTTCCTTCTCTTGGTTGTCTGTGCCTAACACCATTTGCCTAGTAGGCTTACTTTTAGGGCATATAACAATCCCATACTAAATAGAGTTCCTTCATAGCTGGATGGTATTGTAACTTAAACTCCCATTCTCAGGTCAATGTTCCTTATCCCCCAGAGGATACCATGGCCATGCAGTGGCACAAAATAATTTTAAGTGACTTCCCCTTAGATAACTGAACAGTTTCCAGTTATCAAACGTGCATCTCATGTGTGTGTGTTGGGAACTGGATTGGTTATTTCCCATCTAAAAGACAATAATGACAGAGACGAATAGAAAAAAGAAAAATAAAATAACAGGCCTCCTTCTATTTTGGGTGGTCTTCATTAGGGGTGAGTCTTTGAAGTTTATCCTACAGAGTACTGTTGGAACCTGAGATCCAGGTGTCCCCAGGTGAGGGTGCAGATTCCCAGGCAGGTTGAGGCATGAGAGCCTCCTGGAGATTGAATCCCCAGGCAGGTCAGAGGAGGGTTGGAGTCCTGAGAATTGGGTCCCTGGGCAGGTCAAGGCATGTTGACCTTCTGGGACCCCTGGACTTGCGGATTCCTGAGCAGATTGAGGCATGATAACCCCTCAAGGACAAGATCCCTAAGCAGATCAAGGCAGGTCAACCTCCTAGGACCCCAGGCTGGTGGATCCCCAAACAGACTGAGGCATGACAACCTCCTGGGGACCAGATCACTAGGTAAATAGAGGCAGGTCAGCCTCTTGGGACCCCCAGGCTGGAGTTGGCCATCCATGAGGTCTCCAGCATGAATAGTGCTAGGTAGGATTAAGGGGTTGTAATATTAACTCATTGCTGCTTTGTCCACTGCAGATGGGAATAGATATCATGATGTAAAGCAATCTAAGCCTGTGCCCTGAGACAGGAAGTCTGGTGAAATAGCCATAGTTCCTTATCCTCTTACTGTTCTGAGGCAATGGAAGTCACTGATTTCCTCCCCTAGTCATCCATAAGAGCAGTTTAGGGTGTCTCTGATGGTAAAGGTTTCATTGTCATAGACTCATTTTAAGTAATAACAGAAGTAATGACAAAAGAGTGGTTTATCTCGTCCTGTTAAGGACATTAAGAGTATTTTAATAATAAGCATGGTGGAGCCATGCTTACCCCTTGTAGGGGTAAGGTCCTGGTTGTAGAAGTTAGTAAGTGGCTATAAAACAAATTATAAGATCATGGAATCTGGTCCCACCACTTCATGGGACATAAATGGAGAAACAGTGGAAACAGTGTCAGACTCTATTTTTGGGGGCTCAAAAATAACTGCAGATGGTGATTGCAGCCATGAAATTAAAAGACGTTTACTCCTTGGAAGGAAAGTTATGACCTACCTAGATAGCATATTTAAAAGCAGAGACATTACTTTACCAACAAATGTCCATCTAGTCAAGGCTATTGTTTTTTCAGTGGTCATGTATGGATGTGAGAGTTGGACGGTGAAGAAAGCTGAGCACCAAAGAATTGATGCTTTTGAACTGTGGTGTTGGAGAAGACTCTCGAGAGTCCCTTGGGCTGCAAGGAGATACAACCAGTCCATCCTAAAGGAGATTAGTCTTGGGTGTTTACTTGAAGGACTGATGTTGGAACTGAAACTCCAACATCATGCAAATAATCGACTTGTTGGAAAAGACCCTGATGCTGGGAAGGATTGAAGGCAGGAGGAGAAAGGGATGACAAAGGATGAGGTGGCTGAATGGCATCACCAATTCGACGGCCATGGTTTTGGGTGGACTCCTGGAGTTGGTGATGGACAGGGAGGCCTGGTGTGCTGCCATGCATGGCATCGCAAAGAGTCGGACACGACTGAGTGACTGAACTGAACTGAACTGATAAAACAGATTGATAAGAGGCAAGAGACCAGATGTTCCATAGAAGTGGAATGGAGATTTGATATAGGGTTTGGGTCCAAACAGCCTGCAGGGCTAACTCCGAAAATGGCAAGCCTTATCTCTGGAAGGCTAATTGCGCTTGAAAGGATGCCACCAACAGACTTCTAGCAAGCATGGTGTGCCTGTCACCCACCCTAGCAGGTTCACTGAAAGGTGCCGTTGCTGCACATGTTGTAGGAAACATGAAAGATGAAGGCCTGACTCTCTAGAGTGATTGGATGTTATACAGTATTTTCCTCCCAAGGGCTTGCTATTTTCTGGGTATCCCTCCATAAGATTGTAGAGGCAACATTGTGGGCCTGGAGGGGGCTCAGGAGAAGAGCATGAACCAGGAAGGAAGGGGGCATGGAACTACTTTTGAAAGAACGACATAGCCCAAGGGCATAACATAAACCAATTAAAATCAAATGGGTCCAAGATGAAGGACAAGTCAATTTCAACTAAACTTGATTCTCAATCTGCAAGCTAAATGACACACCCAGAGATGCCAGGGCAGTTCCAAGTCACTATCAAAAGACCAGGAAGTGGGCGGTTGCCCAATTGTTGGAATGATCTGCCACTCATTAACATATGAAATCACCCAGCCCATAAAAAACTAGCCAAACCACATTCCATGGCCACTGCACTTGCCTTCTGTGATGGCCCAAGCTCTTGGCATGTCCTTCTCTCTCAATCTGAACAAATTTATCGCTTATCTATTTCTGTGTCTGCCATAGGATAGTTTTGCAATGAGACATCAAGAGCCTGTACATCATTAGGTCCTAAAAACAGGTGACATGAGTTTTGACTGGGCTCAAGTTCCAGTCAAATATGATTGAGTGACTAAACATAGCACAGAGTCCCTGCTACATGCGTTTGAGTTCCAATCTTAGGTAAACAGTTTCAAGCACAATTTTTGGAAATTATCTGCCCAATCAAAGAGTGGCCTAGATGTAGAGAGGAGCTGAAGTACAGGAGGAAAAAGCAGTGGGAAAAATGTGCCAAGGAATTCCCTTCATGACTGTCCAGAAAATCTGCTAAATACCTGACCTGTGCTCATACTTTTCACTGGCCTCATCCTTGGCACAAAGCAGGATAAGAACAGAAGAATCCTCACCCGCTTGGACAATAGCTACTAGGGTGATGAAAATAGTGGAGCCTTGAGACACACTGGGGAGTAGCCCCTGCTAAAGTCCCTCAGTTGCATCCACTGCTGTTTGCCTGTTCACAGGGTTTTGAGGAAACAAGAAACAAGAGATTGTAAAGGAGTTAAGATTTTGTTAACCATATGTCCTTCCAGGCATAGGCGATTCCTACATTTACTGGGGGTCTTCTGGAATCTGAGATTGAGCTACGTGATCTTTACCACTTGTTTTTTTTTGCTGTCCTGGTTTCCAGCATGCTGGACTTCTTGTCATGTTCACTGTGCTGGGTTTTCTTTATGTTCACCTCCTACCGTCTGAGCTTTTGCTGAATTGGGCTTCTGCTGTGCTTGGTGGGGGTCAAGCTGAGGTTGTTTCAGCCAGGTTAAACCCAAGTCACGGTACCACATATGTCACGGGGGTGTGTCATTTCCTCAGTTTTGTCTCGCTACAGCAAAAATTCGAAATGGTGGACCAGTGTTACAGTTCAGTTATAGCTCAGTTTTATTTGGCAAGCAAAGGCTACTATACCCTCAAGGCTGGAGGGCAGGCCAACCCCAAAATATGTGAAGAGAAAAGAGAGAGGCTCAATTTTGGCTCCTTTTTTTATATGTTTTTTTTTTTTTTCCTCCTCCCCTTGAGCCTGCCCTATGTAAGTTGGGCTAGCCAGGAGGGCTGTTTGTTTTTCATGAGGTTCTTCCTCTGGTCCTTGGACCCTCCTTTGTTCTATTTTTGTAGGCTTTTCCCTTCTTTGGCTTTTAGCCGCCACCATTCTGGACTCCTTTCTCCTATTCTAACTACCTAACAATAATGTAAACATGACTTTTTGAAAAGCACAGTTTCTTGGTTAAGACAACTTTTAGCAAAAGAAAATTATAGACAGGAGAGAAATGCATTTATAGCATACTTGTAGCAGAAACTGTATCTAAAACAAATGTGACACAAAAAATATACTGTATGTGTCAAACTTAAAAACATGTATATTGAGTCACTAAACTACAGATTTTTGTGACAAAGCTGATGGTGAATAGAAAACATACTTTACCATATTTGCATTTGCTTTCTCTTTTGGTTGGCCAATAATCACTGAATTTCAGAAATGTTTGAGACTTTGAAAATTGCTTTGCAAAATTAACTAAATGATCTACAATGGTAACAACATTTCTAATTAAATGATATTCTAAATTTTGGTTCAAGAATTATTGGAAACCTTTTATCAAAATATTCAAATACTTAGGGTCTATGACTAGAAGCAAGATTTCTGAATTATATGTTAGTTCTATTTTTAGATTTTTTAAAAATAATTAATTTTTTACATTATCATATTGTTTTTTTTTTAAGAAATCACCATACTATTCTCCATTGTCACTGTACTAATTTACATTCCCACCAAAAGCATAAGAGTGTTCCCTTCTCTCTACACACTCTCCAGCATTTATTGCTTGCAGATATTTTTGCTTGAGAGGGTAAGAGGCAGGAAGGCGAGAGACTCCCAAATGGAGGAAATAGGCTGCAAGTGTCAGACTTTATTTTTTTTTTTAATCTTTCTGTTAAGTGGCCGAAGGAAACAAACTACAAGTGATCGATTTTTTTTTTTTTTTGCCTTCTCTATATCAAATTAAAATAAAATATAAAATAAAATAAATAATAAAAAATAAGTGTCAGAGGAAAGAAACTACAAGTGTCAGGGTTTTTTCCTTTCTCTATAGCAAATTAAAAGGTTTCTTTTAAAATTCTATGTTGCCATGGTAACAACTGGTTCCTCCTGAACTTAACTTTTTTCAAACCTTAAGCTAACCAATGCATTTTTCTTATGGAAATGTATTTCTTAACCTTTGTTAATGAACAGTGCATTTACCCTAGACTCTGTCTTCTTCAAGTTGGTTCAGCCTAAGACTCAGAACCAACTTGACAAACCAGTATGTTTTACTCATGGAAATGTTCTCTTCAGCTATGTTAATGAGACTATGTATTTGCTTGGAAACCTGTGTTTCTTCAAAATTCATGTCAAAGGTTTTATGGCCTGGGACAACTCATCTTGTGCCAAAGTTATCTCAAAGTGCATCTTGTGAGTGAGGGGCCTGGAGCCAGTCTCTGAGTTTTAAGACATTTCCTTTCTCTAATCAGCAGCCTACTGGTAGGTATATAACTTCTGGCTAAACACTAGCAAGGGAGGCCCTCTTTCTGTCCTCTTCTGATGTCTATGCCTGAAGCTTTCTCTATCTCTTTTATACTTTAACAACACTTTATTATGCAAAAGCTCTGAGCAATCAAGCCTTGTCACTGGCCCCGGATTGAATGACTCTCCTCTGGTGTCTTTCACAGTTGAATAACAACCTTTCATGATGATGATCATTCTGACTGGTGTGAGGTGATACCTCATTGTTGTTTAGATTCACATTTCTCTAATAATTAGTGATATTGATCATCTTTTCAAATATCTCATAGCCTTCTGTATGTATTCTATGGAGACATGTCCATTTAGGTCTTCTGGCCCATGTTTTGATTGAGTTGAGTTTTTTGTTTTCTTAATTGAAATTAAATTTTTTATTTATTTTATTAAAATAACTTTTTATTTTGTGTAAATAAATATTATCTTTATTTATATGAGATATTTGTATATGTTAGAGATTAATCCTTTGTCATTTGCTTCCTTTGCAAATATTTTCTCCCAATTTGAGGGTTGTATTTTTGCCTAATTTATGGTTTACTTTTCTGTGAAAAAGCTTTTAAACTTGACTAGGTCATATTTATTTATTTTTGTTTTTATTTTCATTCCTCTAGGAGGCCTCATTCTCCACAGTGTTGTGATCCACACAGTCAAAGGCTCTAGTGTAGTCAATGAAATAGACGTTTTTTTCTGGAATTCCTTTGCCTTCTCCATGATTCAAAAAATTGTTGGCAATTTGATCTCTGATTCCTCTGCCTTTTCTAAATCCAGGATGTACGTATGGAAATCTCAGCTCACATACAAGCTTGAAAGATTTGGACATAACTTTACTAGCATATAAAATGAGTGCAATTATATGATAGTTTTAACATTCTTTGGCATTGCCCTTCTTTGAGATTGGAATGAAAATTGAAGTTTCCCAGTTCTGTGGCCACTGCTGAGCTTTCTAAATTTGTTGACATATTGCATGCAGCACTACAACAGCATCATCTTTTAGGATTTAAAAGGTTCAGCTGGGATTCCATCCCCTCTGTTGCTTCATTGACTTCACTAAAGCTTTAACTGTGTGGATCACAGAAAACTCTGGAAAATTCTTAAAGAGACCACCTTATCTATCTCCTGAGGAACCTGAATGCATGCCAAGAAATAACAGAACCAAACATGGAAAAATTGACTGGCTCCTATTTGGGAGAAGAGCATGACAAGGCTGTATATTGTCACTCTGCTTATCTAACATTTATGTGGAGTACATCATGTTAGATGCAAAGGTGGAGGAATCACAACATGGAACCAAAATTGCTGGATGACATATCAAATAACCTTAGATATGCAGATAATACCACTCCAATGGCAGAAAGCAAATAAGAAGGTAAAAGAGGCGAGTATAAAAACTGACTTAAAACTCAGCATTCAAAAAAATAAGATCATGGTATCTCATCCCTTCATGGCAATTAGAAGGGGACAAATTAGGAGCAGTGACAGATTTTATTTTCTTGGGCTGCAAAATCACTGTGGGCAGTGACTGCAGCCATGAAATCAAATGATGCTCACTCTTTTGGAGGAAAGTTATAACAAACACAGACAGTGTACTAAAAAGCAGACACATCACTTTGTCAACAAAGGTCCAAATATTCAGTTATGGTTTATCCAATAATCATGTGTAGTGTGAGAGCTGGTAGATGTAGAAAGCTGAGTCAAAAAGTCGATGCTTTCAGATTGTACTGAAGAAGACTCTTGAGAGTCCCTTGGACGGCAAGGAGATAAAACCAGTCAATCCTAAAGGAAACCAATCCAGAATATTCATTGGAAGGAGTGAGGCTGAAGCTGAAGCTCCAATGCTTTGTCCACCTGACGTGAAGAGATGACTCATTGGAAAAGATCCTGATGCTGGAAAGACTGAAGGCAAAAGAAGAATCAGGTGGCAGAGGATGAGATGGTTAGATAGCGTCAATGCCTAAATGGACATGAATTAAATTTGAGCAAACTCTGGGAGATAGTGGAGGACAAAGGAGCCTGGTGTGCTGCATTCCATAGGGGTCCCAAAGGGTTGGACAGGACTTAGACACTGAAAAACAATTACAAGAGGTCTCATTGCAGCACTGTTTACAATAGCCAGGACATGGATGCAACCTAAATGTCCATATAGAGATTAATAGATAAAGATGTGGTACATATATACAATCTAATGTCATTTAGCCATAAAAAGGAAGAAAATTGGGTCATTTGTAGAGACATGGATGGACCTAGATTCTGTTATACATAGTAAATGAAGTCAGAAAGTGAAAACAAAGATCCCGTGTTAACACGTGTATGTGGGATCTAGAAAAATGTTACAGATTAACCTATTTGCAGGAAAGGAATAGAGACACATAAGTAGAGAATGGACATGTCAGCATGGGTAGGGGATAGTTAGGAAGAATTGGGAAACTGGAACTGATGCATGTTCACTGTCATGTGTAAAATAGATACCTAGTGGGGACCTACTCTAGAGTTCAGAGAGTTAAACTCAGTGCTATGTGGTGACCTAGATAGGAGGGATGGGGGTGGGATGGAGGGCCTAAAGGGAGGGAATATATGCATATATATTGCTAATTCAGTTTGTTGTACAACATTATAAAGCAACTATATCTCCACTTAAGTGTTTGTGTGTGTCACCCTGCTTATTTAACTTGTATGCACTATACATCATGAGAAATGCTGTGATGGAAGAAGCACAAGCTGAAATCAAGATTTCTGGGAGAAATATCAATAACCCCAGATATGCAGACGACACCACCCTTACAGCAGAAAGTGAAGAGGAACTAAAAAGCCTCTTGATGAAAGTGAAAGAGGAGAGTGAAAAGTTGGCTTAAAGCTCAACATTAAGAAAGCTAAGATTATGGCATCTGGTCCCATCACTTCATGGGAAATAGATGGAGAAATAGTGAAAATAGTGTCAGACTCCAAAATCACTGCAGATGATGATTGCAGCCATGAAATTAAAAGATGCTTACACCTTGGAAGTAAAGTTATGACCAACCTAGATAGCATATTAAAAAGCAGAGACATTATTTTACCATCAAATTCCATCTAGTCAAGACTATGGTTTTTCCAGTGGTCATGTATGGATGTGAGAGTTGGACGGTGAAGAAAGCTGAGCGCTGAAGAATTGATGCTTTTGAATTGTGGTGTTGGAGAAGACTCTTGAGAGTCCCTTGGACTGCAAGGAGATCCAACTAGTCCATCCTAAAGGAGATCAGTCTTGGCTGTTCATTGGAAGGACTGATGTTGAAGCTGAAATTCCAGTACTTTGGCCACCTCATGCGAAGAACTGACTCACTGGAAAAGACCCTAGTGCTGGGAAGGATTGGGGGCAGGAGGAGCAGGGACAACAGAGGATGAGATGGTTTAATGGCATCATTAACTCAATGGACATGGGTTTGGGTAGACTCTGGGAGTTGGTGATGGACAGGGAGGCCTCGTGTGCTGCAGTTCATGGGGTCGCAAGCAGTCAGACACAACTGAGCAACTGAATTGAACTTAACTGATGTGTGTATGCTCATAGGTTTAGTCATGTTCTACTCTTGTAGACTACTCCATGGACTGGAGCCTGCCAAGCTCCTCTGTCCATGGGATTCTTCTAGTAAGAATACTGGAGCGAGGCGCTATTTCATCTTCCAGGGTATCTTCCTACCTGGGAATAGAACTTCTCTCTCTTATGTCTTATGCATTAGGAGGCAGATTCTTTACCACTAATGTCATCTGGAAAGCTTAAATGGATACCTCTGGTATTCTTATGGCTAGGTTTCTGCACTCTCAATGAAAGGGTCTTGGGTTCAATCCCTCCCAAGGATCTAGATCTACATGCATCAACTAAGGTTTCACATGCTGCAAGTAAAGATCTCACATGGTGTAACTAAGACCCGGCACAATCAAAGAAGTAAATAAAAATATTTAAAAATATATTCAAATATTTCAGCACCCCAAAATAAATATGCTCCTTGCTAACTTTTAATGAAGTACATTTAATGAAAGTTTGTACACAGAAAGATATTGAAATTTATCATTAAAAATCAAAGCCAAAAATAGAGCAAATGAAATTACAAATGCCTAAGATTTAATTTTTTATAATTTTGTCTTGGAGTTTCTCAATTTGTGGGAAGAAAATTTTGATAGAAGTCTTATTTTGAATTGAATAATTTTATGAGTCATAGTGAAATAAAATTTAATTAAGCACATATTAATATAGCATCTACAATGACAAATCATTTAAGATAATAATACTAATTAGAAATTATTCACTTTAAGTGACATTTTCCCCTTTTATAAAGCTTCTAAAACTGGCAATTAAGGAATGTTAAGTCAGAACGCTGAAGGACGTGGAGGAAAAGTGCCTGCAGAAATCATAAGGCTGGTTAGTACTGTTAATTTGTGAGGAAGCAATGCATAGGAATGACAAAAGGCTGAGGAACCCTAACAAGCAACTGGTGTGAGCCAGAAGACCACTTTATGTAAAGGTAATTGTTTCTTACTGTAGAAAAACATACATAACTAAGCAGCGGTTTGAACATAGGCTGATGTTGCTGTTGCTGCCAAGTAGCTTCAGTCATGTCCGACTCTGTGCAACCCCACAGACAGCAGCCCACCAGGCTCCCCCGTCCCTGGGATTCTCCAGGAAAGAATACTGGAGTGGGTTGCCATTTCCTTCTCCCACACATGAAAGTAAAAAGTGAAAGTGAAGTTGCTCAGTTGTGTCCGACTCTTAGCGACCCATGGACTGCAGCCTACCAGGCTCCTCCTTCCATGGGATTTTCCAGGCAAGAGTACTGGAGTGGGTTGCCATTGCCTTCTATAGAACATAGGCTAGAAACACAGAATTCCAAAGATATTTCAGTGCTCACTCTAAGCATGTATATTATGCTGGAGGGACCTCATTGAAGATATTTAGGATGTCAACTGATGTGCTGAGAGTTTTACAGGTGGATGGCAACTTGAGTGTATTGGATTTGCAAGTCCATTTGAGCTTTTCACTTTCAGGGGGTCTCTCTTGTCCTGATGAGGGTAATCACTTCTGCTCTGATGAAAGAAAGATACTTCAGAGTCCTTGACTTCACAAAGAAATGGATACTGCTTTCAATATCTTGTAGTAGTTTCTAGTAAACTTACCATCTCCATTTCTGTAAATTTACCATATGAAATGCATGGTGTTGCTTCTCATCAGAACTTCTTTCTTATTAAGTAGGATTTTTATTCTGCTGGAAATCTAAGATATTAAGATACATAAGGTAACATCTGAGAGACAGAAGGTATGGAAAGAAAAAATATTACAAATGGACAGAGTGGGAAGATGACATTAAGAATTTGTCTCATGAAACCCATAGGAAAACTAGTGAATGTGAAGCAAAAAACAAATCTAGTTTCATCTGTTTCACAAGAGAAACTTTAAACTCCAATTATAACTGAAGGAATTCATAAAGAAAACCTATAAATGAACTCTATGACATGAGGAATGAGCTCATCAAAGTATATGATTTGCAGCAAAGAATATCAAGCACAATATGATTTTTTTTTTTTTTGCTAAGTTCTGGTCTGGCAGAATTATTTTGAAACTGTAGTAAAATAAAATAATTCATCTATGCAAAATCGTTAGGCAGCCTACTCTCTCTAAAACCTAATATATAAAATTGAGAAAAAATGTGAGAGTGAACTATCTAGATGCATGTTTTATAATTTAGGTCAATATAAGGTGACATCAGGAAAAGAGAAGATTCTATAGATATCCTATCACAGTGGGGAGAAGAAAACTTGTGATGATCACAGTCACAAGTTATCAAAAATAAAAACCTAGGCTACCTTAGCCTGGAGGAAACCATTCACAGTATGTCCCATAATGTAATTTTTATAATGTGTTTTTAATGTGATAATTGGGAGATGACTATCAACTTGAAATCTATCACTTACCTTCATACTTATTCAAATTTTGAATTTCAATTTTTTTCTGAGCTATAAAAACATTATTTAATTTGGAAAATGCTTTATAACCTAATCACTTGTAATTTAGCATATACTTCTATCTAGAAGTCAAAATTGAGATTATGCATGTATTTAAGAACAACATACAGCCAAACAATGACTAATTCCAATTTTATCATTATCACATGATGCTTTGATTTACTTTGTCTTAAATAATTGAATCTATTATATTCGATTGAGATGTCTAACATCTTATTTGCCATACTAGTTATTAATTTCTTTGCTCATGGGTTTTTACCACTGTATTATTCACAATGGAAAGAGTATACTCCTTAAATTGAATGGTTGGCAAGTGCCTGCTGAACTGAATTAAATATGTTCCATTTACACTTGTTAGCTGTTTCTTTTTAGGATCTGATATATTTCAAATGGGCTTCCCTGGTAGTAGAGTTGGTAAAGAATCTACCTGCAATGCAGGAGACCTGGTTCAATTCCTGGGTTCCTAAGATACCCTGAAAAAGTGATAGGTACCTTCTATTATTCATGAGCTTCCTTGCTGGCTCAGATGGTAAAGAATGTGCCTGCAATGCAGGAGACCTGGGTTTGATCACTGGATTGGGAAGATCTCCTGGAGGAGGGTATGGCACCCATTCCAGTAATCTTTCCTGGAGAGAGAAGACGGGCAGGCTCTGTCCATGGGATTGCGAATAGTCAGACATAACTGAGCGACTAATCACATATTTCAAACATTTTGAAAGACACTGAATAGGTAACAACACATTATTGGATAGCTGACAAGAGGTTAACACCAACAATTCTGGTCAAATTAGCTCTTTCCAAAAATTGGTACTCTTTCCTCCCTTACTTGTTGTATTTGTTCATTGCACAATTTAAAAGAAACTTGGCAGCTTATAAACTTTGTAGGAAGTTTGCAGCTAAGAACTGGAAATAACAATCATTTGAATTACCTCAACAGAAGTCAAAGTAGATGGAATCAATACAAGGCCTTTTAGTGTCTGGATGGAGTTCAGATGTGTGGCACATGGGTAAACAGATAAGAGTCCATCTTTTTCAAAGCAATCAAATTATACCAGTTTTAATAATCATTGTGTATATAAAGTACAAACAAGATCAAAAGTTCATTAATATACTGCATCAGAAATTCAGCTGTGAGAAAAATGGAAAGATTGACTTTGAATTTTGCAAGTTAAAATTTATAGTAAAATAATAAAAAAAATAGTCCACCTTAATTCACTGTTCTGTTTTTTATGCCCATTTAAAAATGTTGCCAAAAATAACAATAACAAAGTTTTGATCTTCCAGAGATATCAAGCCTAAAAATGCAAGAATAGTCCTTTTCCCTTGCCTTTATATAACGTAAAATAAAAATAATGTTTTTAAGTATATGTGATATATACATGGATCCATCCAAACATGCATACATACATAAATTTGATGTTCTCCAAAAGGCATCTCTATAAATGAAGAATTATACACACATATACATATGTAAAATCAATGTATTTTTCCTCCTAGAAAATTTACCATTTTTCTACTCTTTAGGAATTTTTTGGCTTGCATCACAATGCATTTGTAAAATTATAAATTGACTTAAAAGCTTATTTTTCTCCATTGTATTTAACAACTTAGAAACAATAAATGAACACATAATTAAGAAAAACTCCACATAATGAAGAGATGTATACACATAGTACATGAGAAATTAAAAATAAAGTACATGAATAATATATTTAAGCGATTCAGATATATTTTAAAAGTATTGAAACTATGCCATTAAACCTACTCTCAATGAGTAACTGCTCAAAAATAGACTTTGCTTTAAAGAAAATTGATTCTCAGTTTATTACCTCTTCTGAATTGACAAAATGACTATTCATTGGATCCAGTCTTTCTCTTTATATATATTAATGTGTGTGCTTCTTTTTTTATTGTGATTTCACTATTTCTTCTTGCAAAAGGTTACTATAGAAACTTCTATTACTATTGATTTCTTAAAACAGTAAGTTTCATTGACTATTCCAAAATATTTTGAAAGACATTATTTTTACCTTACTACTCCTTTTTGTGCATTTATGTTTAACAGGAACAGATAGCCTACATTGTTCTTTCATACAATGTAAAACAACAGAGTATAATGTAGCAAAAATTGACTATAAATTCAGTCGGAGGTTTAAAAGAAAAATCGAAGGCTCATTTCCTTTCAGCTGTCAGGATTCACTTTTCATTCATTCAAGGAATGGTGACTTCCTGGCCTTCCCTCAGTCCTGTGAATATGTTCTGGGTGTTCTCTCCATGCTCCAGTGCTCAGAGATCCTCGGAGGCATCCTGTAATGCAGTGTGAACATGCTACAATACTTCCCCTTTAAGTGATTTAGGTACACCCAAAACACCCATTTCTACCCTCTTCAGTCCCAGCTTCAGATAGAGCTAATCACTAATCTGTATAAAACTCCTAAGAATGCTATAAACCATATATTTTGCATGTTCCATATACACTATCTCAAGTTTTTGTATATGGCCTCACATGAATTACATATAAGAAGATAATTTAAAGTTTATATAAATAAAAGTCATTTTAGCACATAAATACAAGCAGTGTATGAAATTTTTGCTCTCATTTTTCTTATGGGCAGTATTCAGGTACAGGGAAATACATACACACAGGGAGCAAAGAGCTATGTTAAGCAGTGAGGTTTTCTTTCTTATATCTAGAAGGCTGTCAAAGAAAGTCATTAATATTAAATTTTAAGCTATATAATGCACATATAATAGGGAAATCTTAACATCTGTTTTAGCAAGTAGGGATTATCAAATCCATTTCAGTAATTTTTTCATTTTAAAGCAGATAGCAATCAAGTTAATAATTTTAAACATTGCTTCAGAATGTGAATAAATTGATACTGATGGGGGGCATGGCTTTTCATTACTTAATTATTCTTAAAAATTGAGAGTTTTTCAAACTAAAGAATAACCAAAATGAGGACCTTGGTCAAGGGTGTTAACAAATAGTAGAAGATAGTTCAACACTTTTTCCCCTCATCCATTTGTCTTCCTTATTACATTTACATTTTTCTGTGGTTATATATATTTATATGTACATACATATGCATATATATACAATATGTACACACATATATTCATTCTAAATATATATCTACCTATTTATCTATACACAGGCACTAGCTATCAGTAATAATCCACACTATCCTATGGTGATCAAAACCACAAACATATTCATTCAAGTATTGATTTGACTTTCAGGGCAACTCATTCCAGTATTCTTCCCTGGAGAGTTCTTTGGTCAGATGAGCCCAGTGGTCTACAGTTCGTGGGATCACAAAGAGTTGCACACGACTGAATGACTAACACTAACACTTCAGTTCATTCACTCAATTATGTCCAACTATTTGTGACACTGGGCACTGCAGCACACCAAGTTTCCCTGTCCATCACCAACTCCTGGAGATTTCAAAAATTGATGTACACTGGATTGGTGATACCATCTAACCATCTTATCCTCTGTCATCCCCTTCTCCTCCTCTCTCCAATCTTTCCTAGCAATAGGAATTTTTCTAATGAGTCAGTTCTTCACATCAGATGGCCAAAATATTGGACTTTCAGCCTCAGCATCTGATCTTCCAATGAATATTCAGGACTGATTTCCTTTAGGATGGAAAGGACTCTCAAGAGTCTTCTCCAATACCACAGTTCTAAAGCATCAATTCTTCAGCACTCAGCTTTCTTTACAGTCCAACTCTCACATCCATACATGACTATTGGAAAAACCACAGCCTTGACTAGACAGACCTTTGTTGGCAAAGTAATGTCTCTGCTTTTTAATATGATGTCTAGGTTGGCTGTAGCTTTACTTAAAAGAAAGAAGCAAGCACCTTTTAATTTCATGGCTGCAGTCACCATCTCCAGTGATTTTGGAGTACAAGAAAATAAAAGTTTGTCACTGTTTTCATTGTTTCTCCATCTGTTTTTTAATTCCACCTGGGGGCATTTAGTGTCAGAAAAAATGAACCCCACACCTCAATATTTCCTGAAGGCATTATGGCAGTTGGAATTTGTAAGAATTTTGACAAAATATAATTGTCTGCATAGTTTGAATTTGATTTTTCAAGCAAAATGAGGGAAATTTCTATTTATTAACTTTTATTCCCTGTCCATTAATAACTGAAACTTTTGTCAAAATTGAGCACATCATAAAGCCTATATATTAAAATCAGTCTGAGTCATACTATTTTTACTCTCTTCTTTCACTGTTTTTATGGTGAACTCTTTAGAGAGTGTTTAATTTTTCTACTAGAATTCTGTATTGGAATAGCAAGGAGAGATAAGGAAGCACTCCTAAGTGAACAATGCAAAGAAATAGAGGAAAATGATAGAATGAGAAAGTTTGGAAATCTCTTCAAGAAAATTATTGTTAGCAAGGGAAGGTTTCATGCAAAGATGGGCACAGTAAAGGACAGAGATGATGTGAATTAACAGAAGTAGAAGATATTAAGCAGAGGTGACAAGAATACATAGAAGAAATCTATAAAAATGGTCTTAATTACCTGGATAACCACAATGGTGTGATCACTCACCTAGAGACAGACATCTTGGAGTGTGTAGTCAAGTGGGCCTTAAGAATCATCACTACAAACAAACAAGTGCAGATGATGAAATTCCAGTTGAGCTATTTCAAATCTTAAAAGATGATGCCATTAAGGGGTTGCACTCAATATGCCAGCAAATTTGAAAAACTCAATGTCAGTTCATTTCACTTCCCAAAAAGAGAAAGGCCAAAGAATATTCAAACTACCACACAGTTGCACTCTTTTCAGATGTGTGCAAGTCAAGCTCAAAATCCTCCAAGCTAGGCTTCAACAGTACCTGAACCCAGAACTTTCAGATGTGCAAACTGGATTTAGGAAAGACAGAGAAATAAAGATCAAATTGCTAACATCCTTTGGATAATAGAAAAAGCAAGGGAGTCCCAGAAGAAAAAAAAAAATCTACACTTGCTTAACTGACTACTCTAAAAATTTCGACTTTGTGGAACAAAACAAGCAATGGAATAATCTTAAAAGAGATGATAATTCCAGGGTACCTTACCTGCCTCCTGAGAAAGCCATATGTAGGTAAAGAAGCAATAGTTTGAACTGGAAATGGAACAACAGATTGGTTCCTAATTGGGAAAGGAGAAAGTGAAGACTATGTATTGTCACATAGCCTTGTACGTGCTATGTTTATGCCTATATACTGCTTGTTTAACTTATATACAGAGTACAACATGCAAAATGTCAGGCAGGATGAAGCACAAGCTGGAATCAAGATTGCCAAAAAAAGTATCAATAACATCGGATATGTAGATGACACCACCCCTATGGTAGAAAGCAAAGAGGAACTAAAGATCCTCTTGATGACGGTGAAAGAGGACAGTGAAGAAGCTGGCTTAAAACTCAACATTCAAAAAACAAAAAGTCACGGTGTCTGGTACCATCACTTCATGGGAAATAGATGGTAAAACAGTGGAAACAGTGAGAGACTTTATTTTATTGGGCTCCAAAATCACTGCAGGTTGTAACTGCAGCCATGAAATTAAAAAAAAAAAAATGTTCCTTGGAAGAAAAGCTATGAACAACCTAGGTAGCATATTAAAAGCAGAGACATTACTTTGCTGACAAAGGTCTGTCTATTCAAAGCAATGTTTTTTCCAGTGGTCATGTAGGGATGTGAGAGTTGAACTCTAACAAAGACTGAATGCTGAAGAATTGATGCTTTTGAACTGTGGTGCTGGAGAAGCCTCTTGAGAGTCCCTTGGACTGCAAGGAGATCAAACCAGTCAATCCTAAAGGCTATCAACCCTGAATATTCATTGGAAGGACTGATGCTGAAGCTGAATATCTGATACTTTGGCCACCTGATGGAAAGAACTGATTCATTGGAAAGGTCTGGTGCTGGGAAAGACCAGAGCAAGAGGAGAAGAGGATGACAGAGGACAAGATGGTTGGATGGCATCATTGACTCAATGGACTTGCGTTTGAGCAAGTTTCGGGAGATGGTGAAAGACAGAGAAGCCTGCTGTGCTGCAATGAATGGTGTTGCAAAGAGTTGTACACAAGTGAGGAGTGACTGAATAAAAAGAAATCCATCAGTGAATTATGGAGTAAACCAATTACAGTGTATACCTGTGTACATAAAATGGGATACTTATTATTCAATCAAAAAAGCAGTGAAGTCATGATATTGCAATATGGAAAGACCTCAAAAAAAGAATTATGTTGAATGAGAGAAGTTAGACCTAAAATGTCACCTATTATATAAGTCTATGTATATGAAATATACAAAATTAATAAATGCTTGGACAAATAATGTAGATTGGTGTATGCTAGGGACTGTGGATCGACAAATATAAGGCATAACCACTTGACATATGTTTGGTTTACTTTGGGGGTGATGAAAATAAATTGGAATTAGAGATGTTGGTTGTATAAACCTGTCAATCTGTTACATATTACTGAATTGTTCTATTTACAATGTTTAATATTTTTAGGTTAATTACACCTCAATTAAAATATTTTTGAGAGAAAGGGAAAAAAATAGCTGTTTTGGCTACAAAACTGTTCAGGGTAAATCTTTTTCAGGCCATCATTCCATCAGCATTGTATCTCCTAGAAGGTTCCTAGAAATGTAGAATCTCAGGTCCCTTTACAGACCGATCAGATCAGTCTGACTTTGAGAAGAGTCCTGGTGAATTAACTTTTGAGATGCCCTACCCAATGATATGTGGTAGAAATTGGCATGTGAACCACATCATATTACAATATCATTTCATTTAGATATTTCAATATGTAATGTTGTTTTCATATTGAAGATAATGGAAACAGATTATTGAATCCCAACTGGCCAACTCATCAGTTCAGTTGCTCAATCGTGTCAGACTCTTTGGGGAACCATGAATTGCAGCACGCCTGGCCATCCTGTCCAACACCAACTCCCATGGTCCACCCAAACTCATGTCCATCGAGTTGGTGATGCCATTCAGCCATCTCATCCTCTGTCGTCCCCTTCTTCTGCCCCCAATACTTCCAGCATTAGGAAGTATTTCCAGTGAGTCAACTCTTTTCATGAGGTGACCAAAGTACTGGAGTTTCAGGTTCAACACCAGTCCTTTAAATGAACATCCAGGACTGATCTCCTTTAGGATGGACTTGGTGGATCTCCTTGCAGTCTAAGGGACTCTCAAGAGGCTCCTCCAATACCACAGTTAAAAAGCATCAATTCTTCATCGCTCAGACTTTTTCACTGTACAACTCTCACATCTGTACATGACCACTGGAAAAACCATGGCCTTGACTAGACAGACTGTTGTTGGTAAAGTAATGTCTCAGCTTTTATACATGCTATCTAGGTTGTCATAACTTTCCCTCCAAGGAGTAACTGTCTTTTAATTTCATGGTTGCAATCACCGTCTGCAGTGATTTTGGATCCCCCCCCCCAAAATAAAGTCTGACACTATTTCCACTGTATTCCCATCTATTTCCCATGAAATGATGGGACCAGATATCATGATATTAGTTTTCAGAACATTGAGCTTTAAGTCAACTTTTTCACTCTCTTCTTTCACTTTCAGCAAGAACCTTTATAGTTCATCTTCACTTGCTGCCATAAGGGTGGTGTCATCTGCATATATGAGGCTATTGATATTTCTCCTAGCAATCTTGATGCCAGCTTGTGGTTCTTCCAGCCCAACGTTTCTCATGATGTACTCTGCATGCAAGTTAAATTAGCAGGGTGACAATTTACAGCCTTAAAGTACTCCTTTTCATATTTGGAACCAGTCTGTTGTTCCATGTACAGTTATAACTGTTGCTTCAGGATCTGCATACATGTTTCTCAAGAGACATGTCAGATGGTTTGGTATTCCCATCTGTTTCAGAATTTTCCATAGTTTATTGTGATCCACATAGTCAAAGGCTTTGGAATAGTCAATAAAAGAGAAATAGATGTTTTTCTGGAACTCTCTTGTTTTTTCTGATGATCCAGAAGATGTTGGCAATTTGATCTCTGGGTCCTCTGCCTTTTCTAAAACCAGCCCGAACATTAGGAAATTCATGGTTCACGTATGGCTGAAACCTGGCTTGAAGAATTTTGAGCATCACTTTACTAGCATGTGAGATGAGTGCAATTGTGCAGTTTGAGCATTCTTTGGCATTGCCTTTCTTTGGGATTGGAATGAAAACTGACCTTTTCCAGTCCTGTGGCCATTCCTGGGTTTTCCAAATTTTCTGGCATATTGAGTACAGCACTTTCATATCATCATCTTTCAGGATTTGAAATAGTTCAACTGGAACTCCATCACCTCCACTAGCTCTGTTTATAGTGATGCTTTCTAAGGCCCACTTGACTTCACATTTCAGGATGTCTGGCTCCTGGTGAGTGAATACACCATTGGGAATATCTGTGTCATGAAGATCTTTTTTGTACAATTCTTCTGTGTATTCTTGCCACCTCTTTTTAAGAGCTTCTGCTTCTGTTAGTTCCATACCATATCTGTCCTTTATCAAGCTTATCTTTTCATGAAATGTTGCGTTGGTATCTCTCATTTTCTTGAAGAGACCTCTAGTCTTTCCCATTCTGTTGTTTTCCTCTATTTCTTTGCATTGATTGCTTTCTTATCTCTCCTTCCTACTTCTTTGGAACTCTGCATTCAGATGGGAACATCTTTCCTTTTCTCCCTTGCTTTTCACTTCTCTTATTTTCATAGCTATTTGAATGGCCTGCTCAGACAGCTATTTTGCTTTTTTGCATTTCTTTTCCATGGGGATGATCTTAATCCCTATCTCCTGTACAATATCACGAACCTCCATCCATAGTTCATCAGGCACTCTGTCTATCAGATCTAGTCCTTTAAATCTATTTCTCACTTCCAGTGTATAATCATAAATAATTTGATTTAGGTCATACCTGAATGACTTGCTGGTTTTCCATACTTTCTTCAATTTAAGTCTGAATTTGGCAAAAAGGAGTTCATGATCCAAGTCACAGTCACCTCCCAGTATTCTTTTTCCTGACTGTATAGAGTGTCTCCATCTTTGGATGCAAAGAATATGATCAATCTGATTTCGATTTCGATCATCTGGTCATGTCCATATGTAGAGCCTTCTCTTGTGTTGTTGGAAGAGTGTTTGCTATCACCAGTGCTTTCTCTTGGCAAAACTCTAGTAGCCTTTGCCCTGTTTCATTCTATACTCCAAGGCCAAATTTTCATGTTACTCTAGGTATTTCCTGACTTCCTACTTTTGCATTCCAGTCCCCTATAATGAAAAGGACATATTTTCTGGGTGTTAGTAATAGAAGGTCTTGTAGGTCTTCATAGAACTTCATAGAGCTTCTTTGGCATTGCTAGTCAGGGCATAAACTTGAATTACTGTGGTATTGAATGGTTTGCCTTGGAAACAAACAGAAATTGTTCTGTTGTTTTTGAGATTGCATCCAAGTACTGCATTTTGGACTCTTGTTGACTATGATGGCTATTCCATTTCCTCTAAGGTATTCCTGCCCACAGTAGTAGATATAATGGTCATCTGAATTAAATTCACCCATTCCAATCCATCTTAGTTCATTGATTCCTAGAATGTTTATGTTCACTCTTGTCATCACCTGTTTGACCACTTCTAATTTGCCCTGATTCATGGAACTAACATTCCAGATTCATATGCAATATTGCTCTTTACAGCATCCAGTGTTGATCTATCACCAGTCCCATTCACAAGTGGGTATTTTTTCTTTGACTCAATTCCTTCATTCTTTCTGTAGTTATTTCTCCACTGATCTCCAGTAGCATATTGGGCACCTACCCACCTGAGGAGTTCATCTTTTAGTTTCCTATCTTTCTGCCTTTTCTTACTGTTCATGGGGTTCTTGAGGCAAGAATACTGAAGTAGTTTCCCATTCCCTTCTCCAGTGGACCACATTCTGTCAGACCTCTCCACCATGACCCGTCCATCTTGGGTAGCCTCATATGGCATAGCTCAGTTTCATTGAGTTAGACAAGACTACAGTCCATGTGATCAGATTGGCTAGCTATCCGTGACTGTAGTTTCAGACTGTCTGCCCCCTGATCGCCTCTCTCAGTGCCTACCATCTTTCCTGGGTTTCTCTTTACCTTAGATAAGGCTGCTCCAGCTAAGTGCAGCTGCCATTCCTTACCTCAGACGCACGGTAGCTCCTCCCAGCCACTTCCCCTGACCTGCACCCTGGGGTAGCTGGAGGGGAGCAATACCTTTGGAACATGATTAATAAAATTTGGCTTATGGATACCTGAAAATGTTCCTCTCTCAGGATAGTCTTAAGCTTGGAAATAAGGTCGATAAAACATCCACACATATAGGTATTTATTACCAGTGATTTAGATAAAAATTTTAAATATTAACATGATAGAATCAAACAGGTCTAGACAATTGTCTGATAAACAATGCATGAGGTTCTATGGATAAATGTAAATGTTAAAAGACACAAAAATGACAAACATACCTCAACATGGGCCATTGTATTTGAACATGAAATTTTAAAATCATAATCTATTAATTTTTGAAATTATCTATGTTTTAGCTCTCTTTCTTTGATAATATTTCAATAATATCTTTTTATTTTTGTATGTGGGTTGTGTTTCAGAGAGACTTAAAGAATCTCTGTCAAATGTATATCTCTAATTAATATATTTTTTCAAGATGAAATTTTTAAAAAGACTGTGGAAGGTATTAACAATGGACTGAGTATGTAAGAAATTCTTCTTTGAAGTATAGTTGACTTATTATGTTATTTCCAGGTGTACTACATAGTGATTTCATATTTGCATACATTATGAGGTGATCACGATGATAAGCCTAGTTACCATCTGTCCTTATACAAAATTATTACAGTATTATAGACTATATTCCTTATGCTGTATATTACATCTCAGTGACTTTTTAAGACTGAAGATTTGTGCTTGTTAATCTCATTCACCTATTTTGCCTCCTCCACCCTTCTCTTCTCCAGAAAAAACATATTTATTCTCCATATTTGTGAGCCTATGATCTTCTTATTTTTGTTTGCTTTTGATTTTTAAATTCCACATATAAATGGAAAAATACAATATTTGTCTTTCTCTTCCTGACTTGTTTCACTTATCATAATACTTTTCAGATCCAGCCCTGCTGTCTAAAATGGCAAGATTTCTTTATTTTTAATGGCTTCAATTCAGTTCAATTCAATTGCTCAGTCGTGTCCGACTATTTGCAACCCAGTAGAATGCAGCACACCGGGCTTCCCTGTCCAACACCAACTCCTGGAGCCTGCTCAAACTCATATCCATTGAGTGGGTGATGCCATCCAACCATCTCATCCTCTGTCATCCCCTTCTCCTCATGCCTTCAATCTTTCACAGAATCAGTTTTTTTTTTAATAAGTCAGTTCTTTACATCAGGTGGCCAAATATTGGAGTTTCAGCTTCAGAAATCTTGCAGTCCAAGGGACTCTTAAGAGTCTTCTCCAACACCACAGTTAAAGAGCATCAGTTCTTCAGCTCTCAGCCTTCGTTACAGTCCAACTCTCACATCCCCACATGACTACTGGAAAAAACATAGATTTGACTAGACACGTTTTTTGGCAAAGTTACTCATCTTTAACCAGCTTTGAGTTTATATTTGTATATAGTGTGAGAAAGTAATAGAAATTGATCCTCTTGCATGTAGTCGCCATTTCCCCCAATGCTGCTGCTGCTGCTACTAAGTCGCTTCAATCGTGTCCGACTCTGTGCGACCCCATAGATGGCAGTCCACCAGTTTCCACCATCCCCGGGATTTTCCAGGCAAGAACATTGGAGCAGGTTGCATTGCTTTTTAATATGCTGTCTAGGTTGTTCATAGCTTTTCTTCCAAGGAACAAGTATCTTTTCATTTCATGGCTTTAGTGACCATATGAAGTGATTTTGGAGGCCAAAAAAAAAAAATTAAGTCTATCAGTGTTTCCACTGTTTCCCCATCTATTTGCCATGAAATGAAGGAACTAGATGCCATGATCTTAGTTTTCTGAAAGTTGAGTTTTAAGTCAACTTTTTCACTCTCATCTTTCGTCAAGAGGCTCTTTAGTTCTTCTTCACTTTCTGCCATAAGGGTGGTGTCATCTGTGTATCTGAGGTTATTGATATTTCTCCTGGAAATCATGATTCCAGCTTGCACTTCGTCCAGCCCAGAATTTTACATGAAGTACTCTGCATGTAAGTTAATTAACCAGGGTGACAATATGCAGCCTTGAAGTACTCCTTTCCTGAATTGGAACCGGTCTGTTGTTCCATATCCAGTTCTAATTGTTGCTTCCTGAGTGCATATAGATTTCACATGAGGCATGTCAGATGTTCTGGTATTCCCATCTCTTTAAGAAAATTCCATAGTTTGTTGTGATCCACACAGTCAAAGGCTGAATAATGGCTTAGTAATATACAATTATCACAACTTCCTGATCCATTCATCTGTTTAATGAGCACTTAGGTTGCTTCCATATTTTGGCTGTTGCAAATAATTCTTCAGTGAACATAGGGATACATATACATTTTCAAGTTGCTGTTTTTTTTTTTTTTTTTTTTCTTTTTTCTTTAGGTAAATGCTTAGAAGTGGAACTGCTGGAATACAGAGAAGTTCTGTCCTGTTTTGTTTTTTAATTTTTTTCAGATAACTCCACACTATTTTGCATAGTGGTTGCACCAATTTACATTCCTGCCAAAACTGCACCAGGATCCCTTTTCTCCACATTCTCACAAACACTTGTTATTTTCTTGTATTTTTGATGATAGTCATTCTGACACTTGTGAGCTGATATCTCATTATGCTTTTGGTGGCTCAGACGGTAAAAAATACACTTGCAATGTGGGAACCTGGGTTTGATTCCTGGGTTGGGAAGATCCCCTGGAGAAGGATATTCCTACCCAATCCAGTATTCTTGCTTGGAGAATTCTGAGGACAAAGGAGCCTGGCAGTTTACCAGGGGGTCACAAAGTGTTGGACACAACTGAGCCACTCTCACTTTCACTTTCCCTCATAATAGTGATGTTGAACATCTTTTCATGTGCCCATTGATCCTCTGCATGTCTTCTTTGGAAAATGTTTACTCAGGTTCTTGGATTATCTATTATTATCATTGTATTTTATTTAGTTGTATGTGTTCTTTGTATATTCTTGACACTAACCCTTTTCTGCATGTATGCCATGGAAATATATTCTCCCATTCAATAGGTCGCATTTTCATTTTATAGATAGTTTCCTCTGGTGTGCCAAAACATTTTTAGACTGACCTACTCTTGTTTGTTTATTTATGCTTTTACTGCCTTAACTTAAGGAGACGGATCCAAAAGTATATATCTAAGATTGATGTCAAGGGATGTGCCATCTATGTTTTCTTTTAGAAATTTTATGTTTTCAGGTCTTGCATTTAATTCTTTAACCAGCTTTGAGTTTATATTTGTATATAGTGTGAGAAAGTAATAGAAATTGATCCTCTTGCATGTAGTCGCCATTTCTCCCAATGCTGCTGCTGCTGCTACTAAGTCGCTTCAATCGTGTCCGACTCTGTGCGACCCCATAGATGGCAGTCCACCAGTTTCCACCATCCCCAGGATTCTCCAGGCAAGAACATTGGAGCAGGTTGCCATTTCCTTCTCCAATGCGTGAAAATGAAAAGTGAATGTGAAGTAGGTCAGTCGTGGCCAATTTTCAGTGACCCCGTGGATTGCAGCCCACCAGGCTCCCCTGTCCATGGTATTCTCCAGGCAAGAGTGCTGGAGTAGGGTGCCATTGCGATAAGACTGAGCAGTATGTATTTATTGAAAAAAATTCGTGTATAAGTGGACCAGTGCAGTTGAAACCTGCATCATTCAAAGGTCAACTGCAGACACTAGTCAAATATCTGGCTCTACAGTATTTTCCCAGTAATGCAAACAAAAGAATACTATAAGCAATTAAAAAGGATTAAAGAGTCAACCAAAAAATATTCACAAGAGTGCTAAGGTAAATAAGAAAATATAAACAAACAAAAAAGGCCCAAAACAAAAAACACCAAACTTAAATTGTATGGTTTTCTATCAGTTTTGTCATGTTTCCAGTGAAATTAATTTTCTTCACTCCCAGTTTCTTTTACTTGTAATTACACCATAAAATTACTTCCTATAAGGTACAAAATGTACAGTCTTCCCAGTCTATCAGCTCCTTGAAGATAGCAGCATGATTCCCATTTCTAATTCTCTAATATCTTGCACAGACTTGCTCAAATAAAATAAAAACAAAAATGTTCTACACAATGCAATATCGTACTTTTTTAAAAAAGTATTTAAAATCATCTTTTCTCATTCGTCAGTTGATGGACATCTAGGTTGCTTCCATGCCTGGCTATTGTAAACAATGTGGCAATGAATATTGGGGTACACGCGTCTCTTTCAATTCTGCTTTCCTTGGTGTGTATGCCCAGCAGTGCGATTGCTGGGTCATATGGCAGTCCTATTTCCAGTTTTTGAAGGAATCTCCACACTGTTCTCCATAGTGGCTGTACTAGTTTGCATTCCCACCAACAGTATAAGAGGGTTCCCTTTTCTCCACATCCTCTCCAGCATTTATAGCTTGTAGACTTCTGAATGACAGCCATTCTGACTGGTGTAAAGTGGTACCACATTGTGGTTTTGATTTGCATTTCTCTGGTAATGAGTGATGTTGAACATCTTTTCATGTGTTTGTTAGCCATTTGTATGTCTTCTTTGGAGAAATGTCTGTTTAGTTCTTTGGCCCACTTTTTGATTATGTCATTTATTTTTCTGGAATGGAGCTGCAGGAGTTGCTTGTATATTTTTGGGATTAATTGTTTGTCCATTGTTTCATTTGCTATTATTTTCTCCCATTCTGAAGGCTGCCTTTTCACCTTGCTTTTAGTTTCTTTTGTTGTGCAGAAGCTTCTGATTTTAATTAGGTCCCATTTGTTTATTTTTGCTTTTATTGCCATTATTCTGGGAGGTGAGTCATAGAGGATCCTGCTTTGGTTTATGTCGAAGAGTGTTTTGCCTATATTTTCCTCTAGGAGTTTTATAGTTTCTGGTGTTATGATTAGATCTTTGATCCATTTTGAGTTTATTTTTGTGTATGGTGTTAGAAAGTGTTCTAGTCTCATTCTTTTACAAGTGGCTGTCCAGTTTTCCCAGCACCACTTGTTAAAGAGATTGTCTTTTCTTCATTGTATATTCTTGCCTCCTTTGTCAAAGATAAGGTGTCCATAGGTGGGTGGATTTATCTCTGGGCTTTCTATCTTGTTCCATTGATCTATATTTCTATCTTTGTGCCAGTACCATACTGTCTTGATGACTGTGGCTTTGCAGTATAGCTTTAAGTCAGGCAGGTTGATTCCTCCAGTTCCATTTTTCTTCCTCAAGATTACTTTGGCTATTCAAGGTTTTTTTTTATTTCCATACAAATTGTGAAATTATTTGTTCTAGTTCTCTGAAGAAGACCTCTGGTAGCTTGATAAGAATATACACAATGGAATATTACTCAGCCATTAAAAAGAATACATTTGAATCAGTTCTACTGAGGTGGACAAAACTGGAGCCTATCATACAGAGTGAAGTAAGCCAGAAGGAAAAGCAACAATACAGTACATAATGCATATATATGGAATTTAGAAAGATGATAACGATAACCCTGTATGCAAGACAGCAAAAGATACGCAGATGTATAGAAGAGTCTTTTGGACTCTGTGGGAGAGGGCAAGGGTGGGATGATATGGGAAAATGGCACTGAAACATGTAAAGTATCATATGTGAAGTGAATTGCCAGCCCAGGTTTGATGCTTAATACAGGGTGCTCAGCGCTGGTGCACTGGGATGACCCAGAGGGATGGAATCTGGAGGGAGGTGAGAGGGGGGTTTTGGAAGTGGAACACATGTATATTCATGGCAGATTCATGTCAATGTATGGCAAAACCAACACAATAATGTAAAGAAAATTAATTTAAAATAAATAAATAAAATAAAATCACCTTTTCAATGAGGCCTTCTCTGGTGACACTATCTAAGAATTCACACCAAACAGTATAATCCCCTCTTTTCTTTTAGTATTTATTACTTACCTACTTCTAGGTTTCACAATACCATATATCAAAGAGACTGTATATTCTCCATTTTATAGTCTTGCCTCCTTTGTCACAGATTAATAATTATACAAGCATTAGATTTATTTCTGGCCTTTCTATTCTGTTCCTATAACCTATGAGTTCATCTTTGCATCAATTCCATAATGTTTTGATCACTAAAGATTTGAAGTATAGTATGAAATCAGAGAGTGAGATACCTCCAACTTTGTTCTTTCTCAAGACTGCTTTGGCTATCTAAGGTCATTTATGGTTACATAGTACTTTAGTATTATTCTGTATAGTTCTATGAAAAATATCATTGGCACTTAAGAGGGCTTGCAAATTCATCTGTAAATTGCTTTGATATCTGAATCCCTGTTTCATATGTGTTGTGTGAGCTTAGACTCCCATTTTAAATCTGTACCTCAGATTTCTTGAAAGCAATTGTATCAACTTAATACAGGAGGAGTTTCCCCCAAAGAGAAAATGTAGCATGGTGACTGTTATTTAAAATAAATAGGTCCACAAGTGCTTATACAAAATAAGTTCTGAAAATTGACTTCTCTTTTTTTTTTTCATAACTAGTTGCCAAAACTCATTTGGGAATAAATGTGACCTGAAATGATTTAATGTTTTTATTTATCCCATTTATGGTGAATATTTGTGCATTTTAATTCAGAATATTAGTGTGTTTGTTAAAGGGAGCTCCCAGACTCTCTATGACAAATTTGCTTCTTATGTCATAATCACTTTATTATGCTTTATAATTGTGACATGATAGTGGGAAAATTGTCTTTACTCTTTTCTGAGAAAATTTAGATTAAATAAATAGAGAATTTGTTTTTATTTGTATATGGCTTATAAATTGAGCTGGTAATACAGCATATTAATGCATATATGTGGAATTTAGAAAGATGGTAATGATGACCCTATATGCGAGACAGCAAAAGAGACACAGATGTAAAGAACAGTCTTTTGGACTCTGTGGGACAAGGCAAGAGTGAGATGATTTTAGAGAATAGCATTGAAACATGTATGTTATCATATGTGAAATAGATCGTCAGTCCAGGTTTGATGCATGTTACAGGGTGCTCAGAGCCAGTGTACTGGGATGACCCTGAGGGATGGGATGGGGAGGGAGGTGAGAGGGGGAGTTTAAGATGGGGAACACATGTACACCCATGGCTGATTCATGTCAATGTATGGCAAAAACCACCACAATACTGTAAAGTAATTAAACTCCAACCAAAATAAATTAATTAAAAAATTGAACAGTTAATATGCGTTATCTGATTATTGTACTACAGAGTGTCCTATATCATCTAATTATATTACATGGAGCTTTATTTATTATTATTTTCCATAAACTGTGTCCCTCACAGTAGACAAAACTCTACTGATGAAAGCATATCTTTTTTACTTTTTTATTTTCATAGCGTCATAACACCAGCCATCTGCTTTGTCAAAAGCTCACTAAATATGTTCTAAACTGAATTTTTTCATACTACAACTTCTGTCTTGTCTTGTTACTCTTATAAACTAAAGATTTGAATTACAGCTCAGAAACCTCCTCTTATGATGAGAACATCAAGTTCACCACTACCCACTTCCCAGAATACAGTGCATTATCCTGTGTTTCCCACTTGGCCTCTAATCTTTTTCTCATCTCACATTGCAATTATCTGGCGTAAAATCAGACCTCAACCTTTGATAGACTTTCCTATTTTACTCTTTTTTTTGTTTCCATTACATTATTGTGTTGATTTTGCCATACATTGACATGAATCCGCCATTTACTCTTTATGCTGCTTTTTATTTTGCCTTTACCTCTCCATCCAAATAAACTTATTGACTTTTATGGACCTTTATAAATATTAACATTTTTTATAACCTTACTAGAATGGACATAGTTATTGTTTCTATACTACTTCCCATTTAGAAAATTGGTGACTCAATTATTTAAGTTTAGATGAGCAGCTTCATTTGCTATTTTTCTTTAATTATACATTGATCAATGCCAATAAATATTTTTTACTCAAAATTATTGTCAGTATAAAGTAACTAGTGTAGAATACAACTTTAAAGCATAACAGCTGAAAAGTGAAAACAATGAATTGTGTATTTTAAAGAACAAAGTTGTATGATTAAATGTGTATTACAAGATTATTATTTCCTAACTATCCCTGGCATTATTAAACAGTTGTTTTATATTTGTTTTGATAAAAGTAATATTGTCCCATTAAATTTACCTTTCAGAAGACTGTGGAAAATATTTAATGAGGTAGAGGTCCTAATTTTTCTCTCATGTACCAAAACTATAATCAATCCATTAGCACATGCTATTAAATTAGAAATATTTGTCACATATCTCCACAAATCTATTAAATATTGAGAATTTTGCTCCATAGAATCACTTCTGATGCAATCTTCATTTTGTTTCAGGTTAAACTACTTCAGCTTGGGTTGTCCAATTGAGAAAAATAATTAGGATATCTATTTGAAATTTAGATAAATACTTTCTAAGAATCAGTATTTCACATGTGATATGTTGGATGATATTAATATTAAAAATGTTAATAATTTAGTCTAACTTTCAAATTTGATAGAATAGCCTATATTTGACTGGTAATCATAACAAATGGCAAATTAAAAAATATACCAATGATGAAGAAATGCAAAAAATATAATAACAGTGTTGATAGAAAAAATTAAGCATAAAACTAGACAAAGTTATGTTTTCTAGGACACAGTCAAGCAGTCTCACACAACTGGTTCTTCTATTACATAGCATTAAAACAGTGCAATTCATTGTAGTGATTTTAAGAGTGTTTCTTTATTTTTCTCTAAGTAAAATGCACAAGTATATTTATAAGTCATAAGTGGATAACTCAATAAGTTATACAGAATAACAGTACTCATATTAGTAACCACCCAGATCAACATTACTAACAATATAACAATATCTCATGTGTTTCTTATCATACACTTAATTTTCATCCTTGTTTGAAATGTCACCACTACTTTTTATACAATAGATTAAGCTGTTTTACACTTTATAAAAAGTAGATTCACACAGTATGATTACTTCAGTGTCTACCTTCCTACATGCAGTGTTATGTTTGCAATATTTATCTAAAATAATATCACACTATCATATTTACATAGCATTAATGTGTTCAATTTCATTTTCATATTTTATTCAGTGTATGATAGAATGCAATGACTCTTGAAGGCTATTTGGGCTATTTTAAATATTAGATACAATAAGTAATGAACAATGGTACTGTGAGCATACTTGCAAATGTCTTTTAGTAACTGTGCTATGTGAATTTCTGACTGATATGCATATACATATGGCATATGTATTTATGTTCCATGCGGTTAGGTATGTATATATTTATCTTTAGTAAGCCCAAGTAAATGCAAATATACTTAAATTTAGTAGCTCCTATTAAACAATATGCTAAAGTGAATTATACATACCAATATGTACTTCCAGTTCAAATCGGTAAGAGTTTCCACTGCCCATATACTAACCAGTACTTGATATTGTCAGACTAATTCAACCTCTAGAGACTGATGCTTCTAGAAATACATTTTTGTTTTAAATTGTGTTTCTTTTCTTTTTTTAACTCACTAATGAGGTTTGCTAATTTTTCATCAGGATATTGGCCATTTGAATGTTCCCTTTTGTTCAAGATGAACTCCTTATATTAGTAGTCCATCATGTAATAATTAGATACATAGACATGAGATATGTATATATATATATATATTTTTTTTTATAGATATTTTGCTTTTGGTTCATCTTTGAAAAATAATCATAAATTTTTAAATAAATGTGTTCAATGTCAATATATCAGTCTTTTTCCTTTATGGTAAACTGTTTTGGTGTAAATAATAAATAATGTTAAATAATCTGTTCTTAATCCAGGATCTGAAGGTATACATCTATAAATTCTAGAAAGGTAGTGATTTATGTATCCTGCAGAGATTTAGACTGCATATTAAATTCAGTTTACCTCATAGTGTGAGGTGCATGACATAGTTAATTTGTATTATCATTATGGATTTTTTAAATTAGCCTAATGCATAATACTGTTTCTGGTCTCTCTATGTTATAATTATGTTTCTTGAAACCAATACTTCACATCTTAATTACCTTGTGTTTAAAAGAATTCTTGATATTCTTGGGGCATTTGGATGTTTTTTTCTCCAGTTACTTATTATTAAATTTAAGTTGTATTATTGTTATTTGCTTTATGTTGTATTCCTCAAAATATCAGTGTTATTTTATGAGACCAATGTGATTTATATTTTCATATATTTATGTTTTTTCTAATTTTTTTTTTTGCTTTCTTTGAAATTTACTAGGCAAAATTCTTCTGACTGAATAAAATTATATCAGTATATCAATATTTCCTTAGTAGAGATTTGTTGTTGACTCATTTTCTCATTTCAAAATGTTTTTTTTTTTTCTTTTTTAACCCAGATTATTAAGAATTATTTTTCTCTGTGAGGAATTCTATGTAGACCAGGTGATTTCTTTTAGGACTCAGATACATTTTTTTAACTTAATTTATTTAATTTTAGAAATAATCTGATGTTCTTATGGTTATCTTTGGATGAAAATCTGTTATGTTTAATTGTCTTCAACTGTGTTAAATACTGGGTTTTTATTTTTTTTTTTAACCAGGTATGTTGATATCTATACCTATATCTATATATTTATAATATAAATATAAGTTTGATTTTCTCAGAATTTGTCCTGATGAGACTTCCTGGTGCTTTGATTCTGTGGCTTGCTATCTTGCGTCAACACTGGAGTATCATTAGCTACACATATTGCTTCTATTCAGTGCTATTGTGAAGCCAGTTAATAATGGCCTTCAAGCACTCGTACAAATTGGGAAATTTTGTGACCTCATGGTATTTTATTAACCATGATGGGAACTCTAGAATGATGAACTTTGCAAGTACTAGAAAATCAGGATGCTTTCATATGTTTCCCTGAGTTTTACCAGCAAACTATTGCTTCCTTCCCACTAGCTTTTTTATTTCAGTTCTAATGACATGTTAATGCTTTTTTGCAATGTACTTATATTCTTTAATGTTAATCTGGACGCTTTGTTCTGGCTTATCTTCTAGTTATCTCTTTTAAACTGCATCTAATCTGTGGTTAGAATAGCTTTGGTTCTCTGGATTTCAATATGACACTTCAAAACTTTTTTTACATATATTTTTGGTTCCTTTCATATTCCCATTTTTTGGCAAAAAATCTCAATGTTTAAAATTTCCTTTCAATACTAAGCATAACAATTTAAAAATCCTATGTCTGAAAACTTCTGTTTGGTATCTTTAGTAAGATTATTGTTGTCAATTTTATTTTTACTTCTGAATCATTATTTTATCATTATTTTATGACTTTTGATGGCCCTTGTTTAATACAGGATTTTTATAACAAATATTTGTAAAATATTTGAGGTTGTGATGATCACAGCATCATCATATCCCCTTAGAGAGATGTTTTGATTTTGTTTTGTATCATAGTTATGGCCACTAGCTATGGAAAATCTTGATGCTAACAATATATTAAACATTTTTAAAGCTGATTTTATGAGGGTATTTTTTCACTGTCTGCTTTATTAACACTTCTGAAGTGTAGATGGCATTCTGAATCAGACTCTGAATTCTCATTTTGGAAAGAATGGGTCCTAAGACTAAGGCAAAATATATATTCAGCTCTTCAGATTCCCACATTTAATCAAATGACAGATAATTAGGTCAAAGAACAGAATAAAATCATAACACATTTTAATGGTTTTCCCAATCTCTCTTTTACATTATTTACATATTGGCTATCTTTTAGTTATTCAAATTGTTCTGAGTTTACTTTTTGGTCAATTATCTAATTACTTTTTCTTTTTTTTCTTCAAAATCAGAGTTGGTCTGAATAGCCTGGTACTTAACTGTTAGAAGTCTTTTTTTTTTTTTTAATTGAAGCATAGCAGACTTAAGATATTATAATATTAGCTTCAATTATACAATACAAGGATTCAATATTTTATATACAATGCTCCATACAGTGATATTAAAAAATATTGATCATATTACCCGTATCATAAATTACATCCTTATAACTAACTTGTTGCACACCTAGTAGTATTTACCTCTTAAGTTTCTTCACCCGTTTGCTAATTTCCCTCTGATAATCATTAGTTATTCTCTACATCTGTGAGTCTGTTTCTGTTCTATCTATTCATTGTTTTATCTGTTAATTCTACACATAAGTGAAAATATCTATTATTTATTTTTCTCTATGTGACTTATTTCATAATATTCTTCACATGCATTCATTTTTCAAAAATGGCGATATTTCATGCTTCCTGTCGTTGAGTGGCTTCCCTTGCAGCTCAGTCAATAAATAATCTGCCTGCAATGCAGAAGACCCAGGTTCAATTCCCGGTTGGAAAGATATCCTGGAGGTGGAAATGGCAACCTGCTTTAGTATTTCTGCCTGGAGAATCCCATGAACAGATGAACCTGGAGGGCTACAGTCCATGGGGATGCAAGAGTCAGGCAGATCTTAGCGACTAAACCACCACCACCACTATGCTTGAGTAGTATTCCATTATATTTTCTCACATTTTCTTTATTCATTTATATACTCATGGGGCACTTAGGTTGCTTTCTTGTCTTGGCTATTTTAAAAATGTTGCTGTAAGAATTGTAGTGCATATAGTTTTCAAGTTAGAGTTTATATTATGTTAAGATAATTCAACCCAGGAGTTGAATTGCTAAGTTATATGGTTGTGTTGCTGAATATCTATTACCAACTTTTTCAGAAACCTCCATATTGTTTTCCTCAATGGCTGTGGCAATTTACATTCTGACTAAAACCACATCGGGGATCTCTTTTCTGAAAATCTTTACTAATACTTCTTATTTCTTGTGCTATTGACAGTAGCCATCCCAGGTAGTGCTAGTGGTAAAGAACCTGCCTGCCAATGGAGGAGATGAAAGAGACATGGATTCAATGCCTGGGCTAGGAAGATCCCATGGAGAAGGACACAGCAACCCACTCTGGTATTCTTGCCTGGAGAATCCCTGGACAGAGGAGTCTGGCAAGCTATAGTCCATGGGGTCACAATGAGTCCAACATGACTGAAGTGAATTAGCACACAGCATGCATGCTGACAGGTGTGAGATAATAATTCCTCTAGGCTCTGATTTGCATTTTCCTGTTGACTATTGATGTTGAGAAGCTTCCCATGTGCCTGTTGGCCATCTGTATGTCTTCTTTGGAAACATATATTCAAGTCCTCTGTCTATTTCTTAATCAAGTTCAATTTTTAATATTAAGTTGAGTAAGATCGTTATATATTTCAAATATTAACACTTTATTGAACATATTGCTTGAAAATATCTTTTTTTATTCAGTAGTTTGCATTTCTTTTGTTGATAGTTCCCCACTCTATGCAAAAACTTCTAAGTTTTAGATTATATTTATTTGTTTATTTTTAATTTTGTTCATCTTTATTTCATTTTGTTTATTTTTCTTCATTCATTCATTGCTGTTTTTTAAAAAAAAATTTGTTTACATTTGCTTTTGTTTCCCTTGCTTGCAGAGACAGATAAAAAATATTGCTAAAATTGATGTCAAAGAGTGTACTCTCTGTGCTTTCTAACAGGGTTTTTATGATATTACGTTTCCAATTTAGGTCTTTAATTCATATTGAGTTTGTATTTATGTATGTAGTAATAAAATAATATAGCTTTACTTTTTCACATCTGGTTGCCAGTTTTCCCAACACTGCTTATGAAACATATTACCTTTTTTTCCTATTGGAAATTCTTCCTTCATCATAGGTTAGGTGATCATATGCATATGAATTTATTTCTGCATCCTCTATTCTGTTTCCTTGACCTATGCATCTGTTATTGTGCCAGTACCATATAGTTTGGATTACCATAGATTTGTATTGCAGTTTGAGATCAGGAAACATAAGTATCTCCAGTTTTGTTCTTTTTCTCCTTCTTCTTCTACTTTCCCCCCCCCACCAAGATTGTTTTGTCTACCTGGAGTCTTTCCACACAAATTTTACTTATTCTAGTTCCGTTAAAAAATGTCTTTGTTATTTCATAGGGATTGCATAAAATCTGTGGATTACTTGGAACATTATGGGTATTTCACCATCTATTTGTATTATTTTTTATTTATGGTATTAGTTTTCAGAGTATAGGTTCTTCCACATGCTTGTAAAAATTTATTCCTAAGTATTTTGTTATGTTTGATATAATTATAAATGGGATAGTTTTCTTGATTTCTCCTTTAGTTAAGGTATAAAAAAGCAATGTATTTCTGCATATTAGTTTGTATCCTGTAACATTGAATTTATTAGTTTTTATTTTTGGTAGATTCTTTAGGTTTTTCTATGTATATTATATATCATTTGCAAATACTGACTGTTTTATTTTTTCTTTCCGATTTAAATGTCTTGTATTTGTTTACCAAGTTTGACTGCAGTGACTAGGAATGTCATTATTATGCTAAAGGTAAGTGGTGAGAGTGGGTACCCTTTTTTGTTCCTGCCTTAGGGGAAAAGTTTTCAGGTTTTCACCATCCAGACTAATGTTAGATTCATGATTGGATGTTCAATTTTGTCAAACGCTCTTTCAACATCTATTGAGATGATTATGTGGTTTTTATTCTTCATTTTTTAATGTGGTATGTAATATTTGATTTATTTATGGATATGGATCCATTCTTTCATCTCTGGAGTAAACTCCCTTTAATCGTGAAGTACTGTCCTTTTACATATTGCTGAATTCACTTTGCTAACACTTTTTAAGGATTTCCGCATCTATGTTCATGAGAGATGCAAATTTCATTTATTTGTGTGTGTTTTTGTCTAGTTTTGGTATAAGGGTGACCCTAATCAAATGAGTTTAGATGTGTCCCTGCCATTTTTATATTTTTGAAAATTTAGATAGAATTGCCCTGCAAAGCCATGTGTCCCTGGGCATTTGTTTCTTGGAAGTTCTTAGATTACTGATTCAATTTCAGTACTAGTAATTGTTTTGTTCATATTATCCATTTCATCTTGATTCGATTTTGAAGGATTATAAGCTTCTAAAAAGTAATCTGTTTTCCTAGACTGTCCATAAATACCTTTTCCTAGGTATAAAACTGTTCAGAGAATTCTCTTATAATTCTTTGTTATTTGTCTAGTACTGGTTGTAACTTCTCTTACATTTCCAATTTTACTTAGGTCCTCTCACTTCCTTATTTTCCTAAAGAGTCTGCTTAAAGAATTACTAGTTTGTTTATATTTTCAAAAAATACAACTTGATTTCATTAGCATTTTCTTTTTCCCTGTCTCTATTTTATTTATTTCTACTCTGATTTTATTTCCCTTCTTTCTTTGGGCTTTATTTGGTCTTTTTTCTAATTTCTCCATTTATGTATTTGTGTTGTTTGCTTGAGATATTTCATGTTTCTTGAAGTAGACCTGTATTGCTATAAAATTTCCTCCTAGAATTGCTTTTGCTGTATAATATAGATTTTTGAAAGGTGTATTTCTATTTTTATTCATCTTGAAATCATTTCTGGTTTCTATTTTGATTTCTTTATTGATCCTTTGATTCTTGGATCAATACATATTCTTGGATCAGTTACATATTCTATAGTCTCCAAATGTTTGTGTTGTTCTCATTTTTCTTCATGAAATTGAGTTCTAGTTTCAAATCATTGTGGTCACAGAAGATGCTGAACATAATGTCAATCTTCTTAAATTTATTGAAATTTTTATGGCCTTGTATGTGATATGTCCTGGAGAATGTTACATGTGCCCTTGAAAAAAAATGCATTCTATTGATTTTTGATACAATGTTCTGTAGGTATCTGTTAAGTTCTTCTCATCCAATGTGTTATTTAAAACTGCGGTCTCCTTTTTGATTTTCTACCTGGATGAGGTGTCCATTGATGCCAGTGGTGTGTTAATGTTCCTTACTAGGTTTTATATTCCTGTTAATTCTCCCTTTATGTCTTTTAATATTCATATTATATTTAGTTGCTCATAAATTTACATATTTTTCTTAAAGTCTTTATTACTATGTAATGTTATTCTTTGCCTTTTCTTAGATATTTTAAGTTTGTTTTCTCTGTTATGACTATTTCTACACCAAATTTCTTTTTGTTTACATGTAGTAGAATATCTTTTTTTCATTTCTTGACTTTCAGTGTACTTAGTCCTGAAGAGAATCTCACAGGAAGTGTATTGTTGGCTATTATTATCTTTTTAAATCTGATTTTCAATTTTAAATTATTTGATTGAAGCTTTTAGTCCATCTGGTCTTCCCAGGTGGCACAATTGGTAAAGAATCCACCTGCCAATGCAGGAGACACAATAGATGTGAGTTCAATCCCTGGGTCCTCTGAAGAAGAGAGTAGCAACATCCTCTAGTATTCTTGCCTATAGAATCCGAAGGAATAGAGCTGGAGGGCTTATAGTCTTTGTGGTTGCAAAGAATCAGGCATGACTGTGTGACTGAGCACACACACACACAGTCCACTTACATTTAAAGTGATCATTGAAAATTATCTACTCATTGCCATTTTGTTAGTTGTTTTCTGCTTGGTTTTATAGTTTTTTCTGTTCTTTTTTTTTTTTTTTGTCTTTTTTTCTGGAATTTTAACTAAGTCTTTCATTTGTAACATATTCCTCTGTCTTCTCATGTTGCTAACTTTATCTTTTTGTCTCACTGAAATGAACAAGTTAACTATCCCAGTCGTGAAAGTGTGTCTTTCTATAGGAGAATCTCTGTGCAGTCTGCATGTACCCAGTGGTTTTAGTAGGAAAACTGAACCTGTAATGATCACTACTGCCTTCTCTCCTGGCAAGCTCTGGTGGCAACTGCCTTTCAGCGACATATGATTGGAGTCAAAGAGGCTAGAGCTGAAGTTAAATGTGAGCTTGGGTTTCTCTCAGACTCCATGGCAGTGACCACCCTGATAGGAAGCTTGGGGATCAAAGTCCTGGAGTAAAGCCCTAAAGCAGTAAGTTTTCTTCCAAGGGCAACAGCAGTTTCCACTTTAGTTAACAGTGGGACTGGGTTCTAGAAGGCTTAAGCCTTATATCTGAGCTAGATCTACTTTTCTGTGACATGATGGTCTCTGCTGGGAGCAGTGCTAGAGTTAGAGGGCCTGGGACAAGGTCCAAATTTTTAAGTGTGGTGAGAAAGATTAAGGTTCTTTTTAGTATATTTTTATAAAATAAATTTTAGAAAACACATGATGATGTAAAAAAGATTTTTGTTGGGATGCCAGTTTCTGGAATGGAAGGATAAGTACTCCCCAAATTTTTAACATTCTGTAAGAACTATAAGAACACCAATAAAACTGTGGAAACAACTTTTATAAAACTGAATATTCACCTTTTCAAGAAAAATAATGGAACGTTGGTATAAATTTATATTTTTGGTGTATCTAACTTGTTCTGTTACTATCATCCTTTTCTGATCTCTGAAGTACTTGAAAACCAAAACTTATCGCTATGGAATTTGTGATACTGGCAGCTAGCAGCCAGTGGTGGAGATATAACATATTTGTCGCTACCCCCAAAATTCCATGCTTAGTCAGTTTTAACAATTTTGCTTGGTCAGCAGCAACCTAAATTTATCAGAGCCTTCCTTTAATTGGTCAAACTCAGAGCTCAATGAGTGTAACTGCCTTATCTCCAGGGTGTTTATTGAAAACAATTGGTTTCAATTGTTAAATATCACAGCTGATGAAATAGTGATAGAATTTGGGACAAATAATAGAAGAAAAAAAAACTTAAAAGGAAAATATGAGGCATGAGGTACCTACAAGGAGCTTTAAAAATACTTTAATATATTCCTGGTAATCTCAAAAGTAACTTACATGTGGGTTGTGTGTGTTGCTGAGAAAGATCTGAAAAAGATCCTTTCAACTCCATGTAACCATGAGTTTCTGTAAAGGCAGGGAGTGAAATTTAAGTCAGAATCCCACTATGAGATAATTATAGATGTGCTTCAAAATATAAACACAACCCCTTGATGAAGGTTAGAAGATGTATTGATCCAAAGCCCTCAAATAAATCCTTTTTTCCAATTGTTTACTGTTCACCAAACTAACTAAACACACCTCAATGTCCACATATAACAAAAAAATATAGAGTAAACAGAATTACTGCAGGAGAATAACTAAACAGACACTAACAAAGTCAAAAATAAATAAACTCTAGCAAAAATCCCAGAGAGAAAAGGAAAACATGATTTTCAAAATTTTCACATTATAAAAATAATGATTTTAATTAAAAATTATGATGCATGCAAAGGAAAATTAAAGTACTGCTCATATATAGGAAAAATAGAAGTCAATAAAAACTGTCACTGAAGTAGCTGAGATATTGGCTTTATTAAACATATTTTTAAATGGTCATTATCAATAAGTGTAAAGTTTTTTGGTTTGATGTGGTTATTTAATCATGTACAATGGATGAATGGAAAGTACTAATATAATGTCTCACTGAATAGGGAAAATCAACAAAGATCTAGAAATTATATATATATGTGTGTGTGTGTGTGTGTGTGTGTGTGTGTGTGTGTGTGTATGTGTGTGTATACATATACATATATATATGAATAATGGTAAAGTCACCCCCTGCTAATGCAGGAAACATAAGAGATGCAGGTTTTATCCCAGGATCAGCAAGATCCTCTGGAGGAGGCATGGCAACCTACTCCAGTATTCTTGGTGGAGCCTGGATAGGGGAGCTTGGTAGACTCTAGTCCATAGGTTCACAGAATTGAACACTACTGAAGGAACTTAGCATGCATGCACATGTGCACACACACACACACACACACACACACACACACACACACCATAGAATTCACTGAAACCTAATTTTCAAAATAAAACTTGGAATTTAATACATTTACAAGTTTAAAAAATATGGGAATATAATGCTATTAGACTTGCCCTCCAAAAAATGCTGAGATTCTTTAGGCTAAAGACAATCTTGAATTCACAGAGGAAGCAAAAAAAAAAAAAAAAAATCAATATATAGCGAACTAAATAAGTGAATTTAACAGACACTATAATTTTGCAGCTTCTTTTTATGCATACCTTTCTAAAGCTAATATTTTGTGAAACATAAAATTAGAAAGTATTCCAATGGACATTTTCTGCTATTCAGTTGCTCAGTCATGTCTAACTCTTTGCTGCTCCATGGATTGCAGTATGTTAGGCTTCACTGTCCTTCACCATCTCCTGGAGCTTGCTAAAACTCATGTCCATTGAGTTGGTGATGCCATTCAATCACCTCACCCTCTGCCTTCCCCTTCTCCTCCTGCTTTCTTTGTTTCCCAGCATCAGGGCCATTTTTAATGAGTCATCTTTTCCCATCAGGTGGTCAAAGTACTGGAGTTTCAGCTTCAGCATCAGTCCTTCCAAAGAACATTCAGGACTGATTTTCTTTAGGATGGACTGTTTGGATCTCCTTGCAGTACAAGGGACTTTCAAGAGTCTTCTCCAACATCACATTTCAAAAGCATCAGTTCTTCATCCTTCAGCCTTCTTTATGGTCCAGCTCTTATAAGAGATGGTTTTATGATCCATCCATACAAGACTACTGGAAAAATCATGGATTTAACTGGTACAGGCCTTTGTCAGCAAAATTATGTCTCTGCTTTTTAATACACTATCTAGATTTGTCATAACTTTCCTTCCAAGGATCAAGTCTCTTTTAATTTCATGGCTGCAGTTATCATCTGCAGTGACTTTGGGTCCCCCTTAAAAAAGATTAAGTCTGTCACTGTTTCCATTGTTTCCCCATCTATTTGCTAGGAAGTGGTGGGACCAGATGCCATGATCTTGGTTTTTGTAAATGTTGATTTTTAAGCCAGATTTTTCACTCTCTTCTTTCACTTTCATCAAGAGGCTCTTATTTCCTTTTTGTTTTCTGCCATAAGAGTGTTTCCATCTGCATATCTGAGGTTATTGATATTTTTCTTGGTAATCTTGATTCCATCTTGTGATTCTTCCAGCTCAGCATTTAGTGTGATGTATTCTGTATGTAAATTAAATAGCAATGTGACAATATACAACCTTATATACTCCTTTCCCACTTTGGAACCAGTCTATTGTTCCATGACCAGTTCTAACTTTTGCTTCTTAACTTTTATACAGGTTTCACAGGAGGCAAGTATAGTGGTCTGGTATTTCCATCTCTTGAAGCATTTCCTACAGTTTGCTGTGAATCCACATAGTCAGAGGCCTTAGCATAGTCAATGAAGCATAAGTAGATGTTTTTCTATAATTCCCTTGCATTTTCTGTGAATCAATGGGTGTTGGAAATTTGAGCTCTGGTTCCTGTGGCTTTTCTAAATCTAGCTTCTACAACTGGAAGTTCTTAGCTCACACACTGTTGAAGCTTAGCTTGAAGGGTTTTGAGCACTTCTTTGCTAGTATGTGAAATGAATGCAATTTTGCAGTAGTTTGAACAATATTTGATATTGCGTTTCTTTGGGACTGGAATGAAAACAGATATTTTCCAACCCTATGGCCACTACTGAGTTTTCCAAATTTGCTGGCATGTTGAGTGCCACACTTTCACAACATTATCTTTAAGGATTTTAAATAGCTCAGCTGGAATTCCATAACCTCCACCAGCTTAGTTCATAATGATGCTTCCTAAAGTTCACTTGACTTCACACTCCAAGATATCTGGCTCTAGTTAAGTAGTCACCTAGATAACCATCGTGGTTTTCTGGTACATTAAGATATTTTTTGCACAGTTATGTGTATTCTTCCCTCCTCTTCTTAATGTACATTTAATGTACACTTAATTTTTATGGTATCAGTGTGTAAAGGTGGGAAAAAAATTTGAATTAAGGTAATATGAATCCAAATATATCATTTAAATTAGTCTCTTCATTGTAATGCATACAGAAGCCAATAAGAAAATAACTCAAAATAAAATTTTTAAAAGAAAGTTATATATGTTTTTATTTGTATTTAAGAAATACATATATTTAAGAATGCTACATATATGTTACATATATTTAAGACAAGGTGAAGACAGATGAAAAAATAGAGAAACAAAAATAAGACACAGGAAACATGTAGCTAAAGATGATATGTAAACTTTACCCCATATGTAACTGCATTTCTTCTAAATTGAGTAAACATTCCAATTAAACACAGATTGGTACTGTAGATAAATTTTAAAGAAGTAGTCAAATTATGTATTATATGCAAGAGACACAATTTAGATTCAATGGCACAAATAAGTCTGGTACAAATTGGGAAAGGTGTGCAATATAAATAGTACTTAAAACAGGAGTAGCTATCAGATAAATTAGATTTTAAAACAAGAATTGTAAGTAAAGGCAATATTTAATGTCTGTAATAGTAAAAACATTAGTGCAATGTGAAGGTAAGCTATAAACATATATGAAGCTAACAGCAGAGTTTCAAAATATATGAATGTTAAAAATTGACAAAACTGAATAAAGAAATACATAAGTCAACAAAAGTCATTAGTGACATCAATACCTGACCTTCAATAATAGACAAAACTTGTAAATGGAAGTTATATATATTTTAGATATATATATATATTATATGTATTAGAATATATATAGAATACGTTTTCCATATATAATCTATGCATTCATATGTGTGTGTACATATATATAAATAGAACATATATATTTATATAAATTGAACACTTGAAAAATCAGGCCTAATAAACACCTTGTCAAACACTCCACACCAACAAAATAGAAATTCTTTTGAAGAATACATAAAACATTCTCCAGGCCAGATTGTATTCCAAGCCAGATGGTAATTCATAAATTTAATGAATTTATGTTCTTTAAGAGAACATAAGAATATGTTCTTTAACTATAATGGAATGAGATTAATAATCAATAAGGAAAAAGTGGGATATGCACAAACAAAAATTTGTACAAATTGCCAAAACACTTCTAAGTAAGAACTGTGTCCAAATAAAATGACAAATGGAAGCAGAAAATGCTTTAAACTGAATCAAAAACAAATCACAAATATACAAATTTATGGGATGGAGATAGAATAATACTTAAAGGGAAAATGTTTTGATATATATGTAAATGCCTATATTAAAACAGAAAAAGGATCCCAAATTAATGACCTAATATTTCTCTTTATGAAAATAAAACAAAGAGATTATTTGGAATAATGATTATTATTATCAATCAAATAAAATAATAATGAAAAGTAAAACAAATAAATGAAAGCATAGAAATACAATAGAGAAAATCAAAATAAGAAATGCTGATTCTTTGAAAGATCAAGAAAACTGAAAAATCCACTCCTAAATAAGAAATATGTCATATAAAATATCACAATCAAAAGTGGAAAGTAATCTGAAATGAGTGAATAAAAATAATACTGGAAATCCAAGAAAACTAGTATTTTGTTATTTGAAAAATAATATTGGCAAAACTTTATCTAGAATGACTATAAAAAAAAACTATGAACTCAATTTACTAAAATTAAGAGATTTTCTATGGGACATCCAAAGCATTTTACAGGAAAGATTATATTAAATAAAGATTAGATGATCTAAGTAAAATGGAAAATTCTCGGAAAGATACAAGTTACCAAAATTCAGGAATAATTACAAAATTTTAAATGCTTGCAAAATGTTAAAAGTAATTACAATTGAATTAGTAATTGCAAAATTTCCAATAAAGAAAATCTCAGGACGATATGGCTTTAGTGGTGAACTCCCCAGAACATTGTAAAGAAACAAAACAAAAAAAACCCTGTAATTCTTCAGAAACTCTTTCAAAAATAGAAGATGAAAGAGCACTCTACAACATATTTTATTATTCAGCATCTTTTTTATATCAACCAGAAAAAATATATTCCTAATGGCTCAGATGGCCAAGAACCTGCCTGCAATGCAGGAGACCTGGGTTCAGTCCCTGGGTTGAAAGATGCCCTGGAGAAGGGCATGGCAACCTACTCCAATATTCTTGCCCGGGGAATTCATTGAACAAGACGAGCCTGGTGAGCTACAGTCCATACGTCGCAAAGAGTCAAACATAACTGAGTGACTAAAATACACACACACAGGAAAGAATTACATATTAATACATCTTCTGTAAAAATTTTTGGCAGAATACTAACAAAACAAATTCAAGCTATTCTGTATAAATATACAAACAACAAAAATACATTGTACAGAAAGTGACACACAGCCATTATTTTGCAATAACTTTAAACAGAGTACAATGTATACAAATATTGAATCAGTATGTTGTATACCTGAAAATTAATATAATAATGGAAATCAATTATATTGAAATTAAAAAAAAATTAGTACATATAAAAAGGGGTTACATACCATGCCTGATGTGTTTTATTTTTTTTTATTTTATTTTTTTCTTTACATTATCGTGTTGCTTTTGCCATACATTGACATGAATCATGTATACCCATGCCCTAACATTTGTTATACTAGATATATAAAGAAGTTTGCCTATATAAAAATTATCCATGTAATATACCATAATAATAGAATTCGATGACATGATGATCTCAAGAGACATGGAAAATACATTTCAAAAAGCTTAAAATTTTAATAAACCATCAACAAAATTAGGAATTAAATAGCATTTCCTCAGCTTGATAAAGGACATCTACAAAAATAAATAAATAAATAAACAAGCAAAACACAGCTGTCATCAATCATCTTGGTGAAAGACTGAATATTTTCCCCAAAGACTAAAAATAAAAGGAGTATTCCATTTGCAACACTGTCTCCCAATATTTCACTAGAGATTTCTATGAGTTATTTGTAAAAAGGAAGAAAGGAAAGAAGAAATGGCATGTTGATTGGGAACAATGAAGTGGGGATGTGAAACTATCTCCATTCACAAATGTTGTGATCTTGCATTTAGAAAATCTTCGGAAATGTACACCCCTCAAAAATGATTAGAATTGATATTAGTTTGTCAAGTTTTCAAGGATATAATGTCAACATATAAATTAAATTGTATATCAGTACATTTACAGTGAACATGCCAAAAATAAAAGAAAGCAACTCAACCTATAAATATCAAAACAATAAATACTAAGAATTAAATTTAGCATAATGCAAGATGCACACTAAAAACTACAACCTATCACCTAAGGAAAATTAAAATTCTAATAAGTTGGATGATATTGCATACTATATTATTAGTCAGGAAGAAAAGCAAAGTAAAAGTGGGAGAAGAACACTTTAGAATATGAATAAATTGGTATTTTTGTTGAGAATGAAACTCCTTTAGGTTCATTAGGTCACAATTAAGGATTAGAAATTGAAGAATGGGATAGCATACAGAATAGTAAAATAAAGTAGCTTTCCAGATTTTCCACAATGTATATCATGGTCTTTTAAGTATACTGGGGCCCTCATAAATTTAAAAAATATATTGAAATATAAATATACAAAAATCAAGCCAGAAATGCAAACTTCGATTATTTGAGAGATAGCTAATAATTAGAGAATATCAATAGAATACAATTCTATCTAAAAAGAGATGACTTCATGTGTGTTCTTATTAGGGGAGAAGGAATTATGACAAAAGGGATTATTGATATCACACACAGAAGTCTTGATGACTATACACTTTTTCTTTTTAAAAAGCAGTTTTCAAAACTACTCAAAGTATTTATACAACAAAGGTGTATCCTTTCATTTAGTTGAAACAAAGTTTATGTAAATGATGCATTAGTAATAGTGAGGTCAGCACTACTCCTTTTAATACTTGCAACATTTCAAAGCAGAGACAGGATTTTCAATAAATTTTAAAAATTCTATCTGAAGGGAAAATCATGTGAGGGGTAGTTGAGCTCTTTTAATCTCTTATTCCCTGACAGGAAGAAACTGTGAAGCTTCCATATACATACTGAACACAGAACCTCCTGGTATCTGGAGCTTGGAAAGTCCTGATTATGAATTCTAAGAAAGTCAAAAGATTGGAATTGCTTGGAATTTCTATTTATGTGTCTGTTAGAAGGCACAGTTGGAATAAAATGATATGCTGACAGTTGAGATAAAAATTCCAGTGATAAATACAAAAATAAGGAATTTAAGCAAGAGACAATATAGGAATACTGATAGTTCATAGTCTTAGAGAAATAGTAGAAGAAGCCAAGTCAAAGCTGAATGAGACAAAAGTTGTATTTCTGTTATTAACATGTTTATTATTTTATAAAAACCAAAATAGTGAACTTATTTTTTTTTTAATGTACAGTTCTTCAAAATACTGGAAAATCCTACAATTAAACAACTGAGAAGAGGAAGTGAAATGAAGGAGCAATTTTTTTGTTTGCTTGTTTGAACATCCAGTTTACTTTGAAATGCCATTCTCACAATACCATTGTATATAACTTCACACTGAACAACACCATGGTAAAATATGAAGATAAGAGAAGAAATTAAAGTATATTATTTGACATTGGAAGTGCAAAGAGATGGGTGCTGTCTAGCCTAGAATGCTCTAGAAAGCTGAATTGAAACCAGGAAATGTGGAAAGTAAAAAAAAAAAAAAAACAATTGTGCCAGCTTTCAATACAGATAATCTAAAATGGGAAGAAATCAGTGTGCTCAAGGATTATTCGAAAAGGATGTTGATTTTCTGTCTTAGTCTTTTGTTGTTAGAGAAAAACATTGATAAAGCAAAATGTGATTTTACTCTCTGCAAAAGAAAATCAGGGCTTCCAGTTTGGTTACAATTCCAGGTTTAGTTCAATGTGAATATTCTGCGGGAGACTTGAAAAAAAAATAGACACACAGATACACTCATTTACATATTTCATAATATATTCCAGGATTAAGAGATCAGTATACCACTTGGTTCACCAAATGATAGCAGTCAAAGTAATAATTTGTACCATAAGCAGAATATTAAGATTGTTTTCCTCTGTGAAGTCTGATTATTTCAAGTGAGAAAGATATGTATTCAAACTTTAAAAAACAAATCTCTTTGTTAATAAGTTCTGTCTAAGGGCAAAGAGTTCCTTTTTAATTTAATTGTCTCAATCTTAAATATGAAGAGAAAGTTTGGAAGTACAAGATATCCAACACATGTATTTATCTTAAAAGATTAAAGCCAAAATCCAATTTGTAGAAAATATGTCATAGGTAAGACATTTAAAATAAAGTGATCCTCAGGGATATAAACAATGTTGACTGGCTTAAGTCCCATAGCTAGTCTTCTAAAACCATAGATTCTACACCTACTGGTTCAATATCCTCAGATTGAGTCAACCACAGATTATGTAATAAATTGGTAATGTACAGTTGATTGAATTGTGGATTCAGAATACACAGATACAGTGAGCCAACAGTATACTTATTCTTTAAAAATCTGCATAAAAGGGAACGTGCTTGATTCAGTTTGTTGTTCAAGAGTAAATTTATTATAAATTATATAATTAGCATAATAAAATAAATATTAGCATATTTTTATGTTTTGGCCTTCCCTGATAGTTCAGTTGGTAACAAATCTGCCTGCAATGCAGGAGACCTCAGTTCGATTCCTGGGCTGGGAAGATCTGCTGGAGCTAACCACTCCAGTATTCTGGCCTAGAGAATTTATATCTATAAAATTTTAAATTAACATATTATAAATTTGTGATATTCACAGTAAGAAGAAAGAATTCTTGGACATTAAAAAAAACTGATAGCAAGATTTAAAATACACCACAGTACAAGAACTGAAATGTCCTAAAGTGGAGTGAAAACTACAAGATGAAACAAATTCTGCTTCTGTTAAGACATAGTGAGCCTACCTTTCTATTTATTCAAGAAAACATATAAAACATATTTGGAGTGCTATATAAATGAAGACAGTAGCAACATAAAACATACTCTGAAAGTTAGAGAAATAGTAGAATAGCTAGAGACTTTGTGGCCTAAAAAGTGACATGGTGATGAGTTACCTGGGTTTTCTTCTCATATATCCCAAGTTGGGTATTGGAGAAACCTTAACATTATATACTCTAATGGGTGTAGACAAATAAACTCCAACAAAAGCCTTCTGTCTCTAGATGAAAGACCAAAAAAAATGTAGACTCACAAGACAATACATATTTAGACAACCACGGTTCTACTCCAGCCAATACCACAGAAAACCTGTGACTTCACACACATCCATGTCAGCAAAGGCCAATTGGGAAACATAAATCTACACACTCACTAAAGAGTAATGAGATGCCTCAGTCTATAAGTTGGGTGATATCAGAAAAGGCATAAAAGAAGAAGCCCAGTTTTTCATGTCTGCTGGGCAACAGTATGTACCCTCATCCCCAAAGAACTGCCAGTGGAAATCATATGAGGAACATGGACTTCCATCCTCAAGTAACATTAATGAAATTAATGAAAGGAAATCTCAAAGAAGCCTGGGCGGGGGGGAGGAGGCGGGGGCGGTGAGTGGTCAACATTTCTACCTCATTGCTATGGGAAGCATTAAAATACTTTCCTAATCATGCCAGACAGGGAGGTACAAATGGAAGCTGAGTAGAGAGCTGAAACTCCTTCTTCCACACAAAAGTCATAATTAGACATCACTTCCAGTTGTCAACAGAGGCCAAATGAAGAACATTTACATGTGCCCTCTACCTCATGAAAGAGATGGTATCATCCCTTTCTTTGTCAAAACAGTCTTGGAAGAAGCTAATCAAAGCAGGTTAATGTAAGATCCAAAATCTTATAAAATAATATGTATATTTGTATAATATACAAATTTCAATAAAAATATCACAATATACTGAGAAAAAAAGGTTTGAAAGTGAATGAAAAATGGCAATCAATCATTTATCATAAAACTGCTTCAAATAATGTTTATAAAGATGCTTAAAAAATTACAATAGAAAAGTTCAACAAAGAAACAGGATGTCTTGGCAAAGAGGTTAAAAATATAAAGATCTAAACTGATACATTTCCAGGGTTTCCAAACATCAGGAAACTCTCTCACCAGTGGGTTTGTAGCGAATTTTGTAATCTCAAAGGGCAACATAGACAGGAGGGAAGAAAAATAATAAATAAGTAAATAACCTACAGAATACGTGCCTTAACTGAAACTCCCAGTGGAGAAATAGCCCAGATAGTCACATCTGTCACCAGAGAACGGGGCTGAACAGGGAGGCTCATGTTTCATTGCTTAGGGTTAGGACTAGGTTTGAATGTCCTGAGGGCAATCTGAAGGAGCTAACATGAGAAAGCATCTAAACTGTGGGATAGCCAGAGAGAGAAAAAAAAAAAGAAGCGGGGGGGCGGGGGGTGCGGGGAACTGTCCCACAAAAAGCTTTAACCTAAGGCATAGCCTGGCCTGCTCACAGAACAAAGGATTGAGCCAACACCAAAAAGAGCTGGCCAGCTGTGGATCTGACCCTCACTGAAGGCAGAGAGGCAGGCAAGTGACAGCCAGAGCCAGAAGGTGAGCAGCAATCTCAGCCCCAGAGGAGGCATCCTCCACGAAACTGTGAGGAGGCACCCAGTTGCTAACCAAGTCTTCCTGGGATTCTGGACGGTTGACATCTGCCAGAAGGGTCACAGCCTGTGATCAACTTCCCATTGGAGACACACAGCACACCTGAGATGGCTCTCTTGTGGCACGCCATGGGAAACCAAGCAGCTGGAATCAGAGAAGTGAGTAAGTTTCACAGCCCACCTAAAACAATGTGTTCACCAAGCACCTGGTCACCTGAGCTCCTCGGACCTGGGAAGGGCACAAAATGCAGGCCCAACCGAATCTGTGCCTTTGTGGAGTACCCATGAACCTGAACCTGAGCAGCTTAGACCTGGGAAGTTCATGCAAGCCAAGGCCTGCTTTGGACACTACCCCTGCAGAGCAACCTGGAGCATGAGCAGTGCAGACCTGGAAAGCATACCTGCTGTGAGTGGGGGCAAACTCAGTGTGGTCCAGACACTATGAGCACTCTTCACACAGGTCAGTGATATTTGTTTGCAGTGTTCCTCCTTCCCCACAGCATAACTGAACAAGTGAGCCTAAATAAATGACCACCTTTGCCCCCTTGTGTAAGGGTGGAAATTTGACACTGAAGAGACTTGCAAACAGAGGAAACCAAAATAAACAAAGAAGAGGAAACCACTCTGGAAAAAACAGGTACAACAGATTAAAACTGTATTTAGCATTGACTAAGCATTGGAAGGGGCCTATAGACCTTGAGAAGAAGTATAAGCCAGAACAAATAACTATGTGAAACTGAACTGACCACACACTGCCCTCAACAGCTCCAGAGAAATTCCTAGATATATTTTTACAATTATCATTTTTAATATTAAAAAAGATTAAGTTCTTTAATTTTCAATTTTATAACCTACTATTAACTACAAAATGACCCTATTTTTAAAGTAAATTTCACATATATATATATATATATATATATATATATATATCTTTTATAAGTTTTGTGATTGATTTTGTTTTGTATTCTTAATAGTCTAAACTCTACTCTAGATTTTTAATCTTTGCTTTTTTGTATTTGTTATCAATTTTGTACCTGTAAGAATCTAATCTTCAGTACCCATTTTTGTTTAGGGGTGTGATTACTGGCTTGATTGCTACCTTCCTTTTTCTCCCCCAGATCACCTCAATCTCTTCCCTCCCCCTTCTCTTCTCTGCTTAACTCTGTGAATCTCTTTGTGTGTTAGGGTCTGTGTAGAACACTTAGGGAATTGATTACTGGCTAGATTGGGCTCTCCCCTTTTGACTGCCCCTCTTCTCCTCCTGGTCACTTCTATCTCTCTTCTCCTTCTTCTCTTCTCTATATAACTCCATGAACCTCTCTGGGTGTTCCACACTGTGGAGAGCACAGGGAATTGATTACAGGGAATTGATTACTGGCTAGATTGCTTTCTTACCTTTTGATTTCCCCTCTTTCCCTCCTGGTCACCTCTATCTCCCTCCTCCCTCTTCTCTCCTCCATGTAACTCTGTGAACCTCTCTGGTTGTCCCTCACTGTGGAGAATCTTTTCACCATTAACCTAGATGTTTTATCATATGTGCTGTATTGATGGAGAAGTCTTGAGGCTACTGTAAGAATAAGACTCAAAAACCAGAGGAATAAGATACAAAATCAGAGGCAGGAAAATTAAATCCAAAACTTAAGAACACCAAATAACTCCTGACTCCAGGGAACATTAATTGACAAGCGCTCATCCAACAGCCTCCATACCTACACTGAAACCAAACTCCACCCAAGAGCCAACAAGTTTCAGAGCAAGACATAGCAAGCTAATTCTCCAAACACTCAGTAACATAGCCCTGAGCGTTAAAATACAGGCTGCCCAAAGTCACACCAAAGCCAAAGACACCTCAAAACTCTACTGGAAACTCCTTTGCACTACAGAGAGAAGAGATCCAGATCCACCCACCAGAATACCAATGCAATCTTCCATAACCAAGAAACCTTGACAAGCCACTTGTCCAACCCCATCCACAGGGAGCAATCTCCACAATAAAGAGGAATCAAAACTTCCAGCATACAGAAAGGCCACCCCAAACAGAGCAACACAAACAAAATGAATAGGTAGAGAAATATTCAGCAGGTAAAGGAACATGATAGAAGCCCATCAAACCAAATGAAAGAGAAGGAGATAGGGAGTATATACCTATATACTGAAATACTGATATGCCTGAAAAATAATTCAGGATAATGATAGTAAACATGATCTAAAATCTTGAAAACAAAGTGGAGTTACAGATAAATAGTCTAGACAAGCATTGAGAATATGCAAGAAATGTTTAACCAGGACCTAAAAGAAATTTAAAAAAAAGTCAGTCGATAATGAATAATGCAATAATTGAGATCAAAAACACTCTGGAGGGAGCCAAGGGTAGAGTAACTGAGGCAGAAGAGAGCATAGGTGAGATGGAAGATAGAGTGTTGGAAATAAATTAAACAAAGAGGAAAAAAGAGAAAAAGAGTTAAAAGAAATGAGGACAACCTCAGAGACCTCTGGGACAATGTGAAACACCCCAACATTCGAAGCATAAGGGTCCCAGAATAAGAAGACAAAAAGAAAGACCATGAGAAAATACTTGAGGAGATACTAGTTGAAAACTTCCCTAAAATAGAAAAGGAAATAGCTACTCAAGTCCAAGAAACCCAGAGAGTCCCAAACAAGATAAAACCAAAACAAAACACTCCAAGACACATATTAATCAAATTAACAAAGATAAAACACAAAGAGAAAATATTAAAAGCAGTAAGGGAAAAGCAACAAATAACACACAAGGGGATTCCCATAGAGATAACAGCTGATTTTTCAATAGAAACTCTTCAGGCCAGAAGGGAATGGCAGGACATACTTAAAGTGATGACAGATTACTTTACCCAGCAAGGATTTCATTCAAATATGAAGGATAAATCAAAAGCTTTACAGACAAGCAAAAGCTCAGAGAATTCAGCACTGCCAAACCACCTCTTCAACAAATTCTAAAGGATGTTTTCTAGACAGGAAACACAGAAAAGGCTTATAAACTTGAACCCAAAACAACAAAGTAAATGGCAATGGGATCATACTTATTAACGATTACCTTAAATGTAAGTAGGTTGAATGCCCCAACCAAAAGACAAAGACTGGCTGAATGGATACAAAACAAGATCATTTAATATCCTGTCTACAGGAGACCCACCTCAAAACAAGGGTCATGTACAGACTGAAAGTGAAGGGCTGGAAAAAGATATTTCATTCAAATAGAGACCAAAAGAAAACAAGAGTAGCAACACCCATATCAGATAAAATAGACTTTGAAATAAAGGGCATTAAAAGAGACAAGGACACTACATAATGATCAAAGGATCAATCCAAAAAGAATATATAACAATTATAAATATATATGCACCCAATATAGGAGCACCTCAATATGTAAGGCAAATGCTAGAAGGTATGAAAGGGGAAATTGACAGTAACACAATAGTAGTGGGAGACTATAATACCCCACTCACATCTATGGATAGATCAACTAAACAAAAAATTAACAAGGAAACAAACTTTAAATGAGGCAATGGACCAGTTAGACCTAATTGATATCAATAGGATTTTTCATCCAAAAACAATGAATTTCATCTTTTTCTCAAGTGCACACAGAACATACTCTAGGATAGATCACATCCTGGGCCATAAATCTAGCCTTGGTAAATTAAAAAAAAAAAAAAACTGAAATAATTTCAAGCATCTTTACTGATCCCAATGCAGTAAGATTAGATGTAAACTACAGTAAATATATATATAAATATAAATACGTATATATATATATATATATATATATATATAAAATAGAAGCATATGGAGGCTAAACAAAACACTTCTGAATAACTAACAAATCACAGAAGAAACAAAAAAAGAAATCAAAGTATGCATAGAAATGAGTGAAAATGAAAACATGACAACCCAAAACCTATGGGCTTCAGTAAAAGCAGTGCTAAGGGAAAGGTTCATAGCAATACAAGCTTACCTCAAGAAACAAGAGAAACAATCAAATAAAAAAATCTAACTTTATAACTAAAGCAAACAGAAAAAATAAGAAATGAAGAACCCCAGGTTTAGTAGAAGCAAGGAAAAAATAAAAATTAGGGCAGAAAAAAATGAAAAAGAAACAAAGGAGATGATAGCAAAAATTAACAAAACTAAAAGCTGATTCTTTGAGAAGTTAAATAAAATAGACAAGCCATTAGCCAGACTCATGAATCAAATCAACAAAATTAGAAATGAAAATGGAGAAATCACAACAGACAACACAGAAATATAAAGGATCGTAAGAGACTACTATCAGCAACTATATGCGGGTAAAATGAACAACTTGGAAGAAGTGGACAATTTCCTAGAAGAGTACAACCTTCCAAAACTGGCATATAGTTGGAATCAGAAGGGAGGTGAGAGGGGGGTTCTGGAAGGGGAACATATGTATACTCATGGCAGATTCATGTCAATGTATGGCAAAACCAACATGATAATGTTAATAAATAAATAAATTAATTAATTAAAAAAATCTTCCAACAAACAAAAGCCCAGGACCAAATGGCTTCACAGGTGAATTCTCCCAAAAATTCAGAGAAGAGCCAACGCCTATCCTACTCAATGCTTCTGGAAAATGGCAGAGGAAGGTAAACTGCCAAACTCATTCTATGAGGGCACCATCCCCCTAGTACCAAAATCAGACAAGGATGCCACAAAAAGAAACAAGAAAGAAAACTACAGGCCAATATCACTGATGAACATAGATGCAAAAATCCTTAACAAAATTCTAGCAAGCAGAATCCAACAACATATCAAAAAGATCATACATCATGACCAAGTGGGCTTTATCCCAGGGATGCAAGGATTCTTCAATATCCACAAATCAATCAATATGATACACCACATTAACAAAATGAAAGATGAAAACTATATGATTATCTCATTAGATGCAGAGAAAGCCTTTGAGAAAATTCAACATCCATTTATGATAAAAAAAAAAACCTCCAGAAAGTAGGCATAGAAGGAACATACCTCAACATAATAAAAAGCCATATATGATAAACCTACAGGAAACATTATCTTCAATGGTGAAAATTTGAAAGGCTTGCCCATAAAGTCAGGAACAAGACAAGGGTGCCCACTCTCACCACTACTATTCAACATAGTTTTGGAAGTTTTAACCACAGAAATCAGAGCAGAAAAAGAAATAAAAGGAATCCAGATTGGAAAAGAAGTAAAACTCTCACTGTTTGCAGATGACATGATCCTGCACATAGAAAATCCTAAAGATACCACCAGAAAATTTCTAGAACTAGTAAATGGATATAGTAAAATTGCAGGAAATAGAATTAACACGCAGAAATCCCTTGCATTCCTATACACTAACAATGAGAAAACAGAAAGAGAAATAAAGGAAACAATTCCATTCACCATTGCAAAAAAAAAAAAAGAAGAAAATACTTAGGAATAAATCTGCCTAAAGAAATAAAACACACACACACATATATATATAAAACTATAAAACACTGATGAAAGAAATCAAAGATGACACAAGTGGAAAAATACACCATGTTCATGGATCAGAAGAAACAATATAATGAAAATGAGTATACTACCCAAATCTATAGATTCAATGCAATCTGTATCAAGTTACCAACAGCATTTTTCATGGAACTAGAACAAATAATTTCACAATTTGTATGGAAATACAAAAAACCTCGAATAGCCATAGCAATCTTGAGAAAGAAGAATGGAACTGGAAGAATCAACCTGCCTGACTTCATACTATGCAACAAAGTAACAGTTATTAAGAGAGTATGGTACTGGCACAAAAACAGAAATATAGATCAATAGAATAAAATAGAAAGCCCAGAGATAAATCCACATACCTAGGGACACTTAATCTTTGACAAAGGAGGCAAAACTATACAATGGAGAAAAGATAATCTCTTTAATAAGTGTTTCTGGGAAAACTGGTCAACCACTTGAAAAAGAATGAAAGTAGAACACTTTCTAACACCATACACAAAAATAAATTCCAAATGGATTAAAGATCTAAATGTAAGATCAGAAACTATAAAACTCCTAGAGGAAAACATAGGCAAAATACTCTCTGATGTAAATCAGAGCAGGATTCTCTATCACACCACCCAGAGTAAAGGAAATAAAAGCAGAAATTTAAAAAAAAGGGGGGGGTGGCAATTAAACTCAAAGCTTTGCACAACAAAGGAAACTATAAGAAAGGTGAAAAGACAGCCTTCAAAATGGGAAAAACTATTAGCAAACAAAGCAGCTGGCAATGAATTAATCTCAAAAATATACAAGTAGTTCATGCAGCTCAATTCCAGAAAAATAAAAGATTCAACAAAAAAAATGGGCCAAAGAACTAAACAGATATTTCTCCAAAGAAGACATACAGATGGCTAACAAACACATGAAAAGATGCTCAACATCACTCATTATCAGAGAAATGCAAATCAAAATTACAATGAAGTACTATCTCATGCCAGTCAGAATGGCTGCTATCAAAATGTGTACAGGGTGGAGAAGGTGCAGAGAAAAGGGAACCCTCTTACACAGTTTATGGGAATTCAAACTAGTACAGCCACTATGGAAAACAGTGTAGAGATTCCTTTAAACACCTGGAAATAGAACTGCCATACAACCCTGCAATCCCACCTAACCCAATCCACTACTGGGCATCCACATCAAGGAAACCAGAATTAAATGAGACTCATGTACCCTGATGTTCATCACCGCACAGGTTATGATAAGTAGGACATAGAAGTAACCTAGATGTCCACTGGCAGATGAATGGATAAGAAAATTTGGGTATATATTTACAATGGGATATTAGGTATTAAAAAGAATGCATTTGAATCAGTTCTAATGGGATAAGTGAAACTGGAGCCTATTATAAAGAATGAAGAAAGTCAGAAAGAAAAACACCAATACAGTATGTTAACACATATATATGACATTTAGAAAGATGGTAATGATGATCCTACATGCGAGACAGCAAAAGAGACACAGGTGTAAAGAACAGATTGTTGGACTCTATGGGAGAAGGCGAGGGTGGGATGATTTGAGAAAATAGCACTGAAACTTGTGTATTACCATATGTGAAATAGATATCCAGTCCAAGTTCAATGCTTGAGACAGGGATCTCAGGGCCACTGCTCTGGGGTGACCCTGAGGGATGGGATGGAGAGGAAGGGGGAAGGGGGTTCAGGATGGGGAACACATATACACCCATGGCTGATTCATGTCAATGTATGGCAAAAACCACCACAATATTATAAAATAATTAGCCTCCAATTAAAACAATTAATTTTTAAGAAGTAGAATAAAATGTCAAATGCAGGAGAAACCTAAGAGAAAGGGACATTTTCAATTGTTTTCTTTTAAGTAAATAAAGAGCTTGGCTCTAGGTCAAATCCTATGTGTGACTTTTCAGGTAAGGCTTTACCTGCAAAGTGTCATGAGGAAAAGCTGCCTTCCCCATACAGACCTGGTTGGCAACTGGTGCATCTTAGACTCTGAACATTGCTACAGTAAAGGACTCAGGCACCTTGGTTAACTGTGCTCAGAAGCATAGCCATCTTGCTACCCCAGTGCCTCTGGTGGAGGCTACTTGCAAGGCCCTTCTATTGAGGCCTCCCCATTTGCCTCTGCTGACACGTCATTATGGGGATGCAGCAGTGCCTTGAGGATACTTTTTTGCACTCTTGACCACTAGGGTAGTCAGTATTTTTCCACCCTAGACATTCCTCTTCATCCTCCTCCCAGCTCTTAGGAGCTTCATAAAATAGCAGGAGCCTTTTACTCAGTACTCCTTTAGCAGTGTGATGATTACCCCTGTGGCACATAATGCATCTCCAGTAGAGAAAAACAGAACATTGGCAGTGTGGATGCATTCTTTCTGGCATCTTGCTTACACTGTTGCAGTAAGTAAATAAACTCAAAACAGTTGCTTTAATTTTGGGTAGCTGTATTAATCAACCAATTCTCTCTAGCTAAGATCTTGACAATAAGTGGTAATAAGAGCACAGGCCCAGGATGGACATGGATTACCTGGAGAGAGGTTCAATCCATTAAAGACAGGAAGTTAACACAGTATAAGCCTTCATTAGAGTTAATTATGTACTGCTCCATCAGGAGAGTTCAATTAAAAACTTAAATGCTGTACATTAGCATTCCTTTAGGCTTCCATAACCTTATAACCTTCCATATACATTGGCCTCAGGATGATTAACTTTGTAGCCAATCTGCATCTAATGAAAGAGGAATGGTGTGCCATTTTTTGCTATGACATAGAGTGCTTATAAAATGCATTTATGTGGACAAGAGGAAAGCATTCTTTAATATTAATTTCATTTTCTAATATATGCTATATTTATTAATTATTAGTACCTTATTTCATTTTCTAAAATAAAGATAGATTCAAGTTCAAAGAGAATTTCTGTTTAACTTTCAGGTTCCCTGGTAGTCAACTTGTTGTCCAACACATTCAGTTCAGTTCAGTCACTCAGTCCTGTCTGACTCTACAACCTTATGGACTGCAGCACACAATGCCACCTTTTCCATCATCAACTCCTGGAGGTTGCTCAAACTGATTTCCATTGAGTCAATGATGCCATGCAAATATCTCATTCTGTGGACCTCTTCTCCTCCTTCCTTCAACATTTCCCAGCGTCAGGGTCTTTTTTCAATGTCTCAGTACTTCTCATCAGGTAGCCAAAGTATTGGAGTTTTGGTCTTAGCATCAGTCCCTCCAATGAATATTCAGGACTGATTCCCTTTAAAGTTGACTCGGTTGATCTCCTTGCAGTCCAAGGGACTCTCAAGAGTCTTCTCCAACACCACAGTTCAAAAGCATCAATTTTTCGGCACTAAGCTTTCTTTATAATTCAACTCTCACATTCATACATGACTAGTTGAAAAACCATAGCTTTGACAAGATGGACATTTGTTGGCAAAATAATGTCTCTGTATTTAAATAAGCTGTCTAGGTTGGTTATAGCTTTTCTTTCAAGGAGCAAGTGTCTTTTAATTTCATGACTACAGTCACCATCTGCAGTGATTTTGGAACCAAAAAAATAGAATAAAATCTGTCATTGTTTCCACTGTTTCCCCATCTATTTTCCATGAAGTAATGGGGCTGGATGTCATGATCTTTGTTTTCTGAAAGTTGAGTTTTAAACCAACTTTTTCACTCTCCTCTTTCACTTTCATCAAGAGGCTCTTTAGTTCCTCTTTGCTTTCTGCCATTAGAGTGGGATCATCTGCATATCTGAGGTTACTAATATTTTTCCCAGCAATCTTGATTTTAGCTTGTGCTTCATCCAGCCTGGCATTTCACATGATATACTCTGCATAGAAGTTAAATTATCAGGGTGACAATATACAGACTTGACATACTCCATTCCCAATTTGAAACCAGTCTGTTGTTTCATGTTCAGTTCTAATTGTTGCTTCTTAACCTGCATATAAATTTCTCAGGAGCCAGGTCAGGTGGTCTGGTATTCTGATATCATTAAGAATTTTCCACAGTTTGTTGTGATCCACACAGTCAAAGGCTTTGGCACAGTCGATGAAGCAGAAATAGATGTTTTTCTGGAACTCTCTTGCTTTTTCGATGATCCAACAGATGATGGCAATTTGATCTCTAGTTCCTCTGCCTTTTCTAAATCCAGCTTTAACATCTGGAAGCTCATGGTTCACATACTGTTGAAGCCTGGCTTGGAGAATTTTGAGCGTTACTTTATTAGAGTATGAGATTAGTGCAATTGTGCAGTAGTTTGAACATTCTTTGGCATTGACTTTCTTTGAAATTGGAATCAAAGTTTACCTTTTCCAGCCCTGTGGCCACTGGTGAGTTTTCCAAATTTGCTGGCATATTGAGTGAAGCACTTTCATAGCATCCTCTTTCAGAATTTGAAATAGCTCCACTGGAATTCCATCACCTCCACTAGTTTTGCTTGTAGTGATGTTTCCTAAGGCCCACCTGACTTTGCATTTCAAGATATCTGGCCCTAGGTGAGTGATAATAGTATCACGATTATCTGAGTCATGAAGATCTTTTTTTTATAGTTCTTCTATGTATTCTTGCCACCATGTCCACCAAAAGTTCTTTTTAAAGATAACCTATTAATAGCTAATTTTTTACACTGACTTTTTTCTCCTCCAGTAGTAATTTTTTAAAAACCAAAAAAATCTTGTGAGATAAATGTAATGCTCTCCCTTTAAGAAATAAGAAAAATAAGATCCAAAGTTTTTTTTGATAATATGTAAATTATCAAAATTCGGCTAAATGATGTAGTCATGATCAGCATTCTGTCATTCAGAACATAGCCTCCAACTTTAATCTGCAGTGATTCTTTGCTGCAATTGTGATTTAAATACCTCTTCTGATGATCAAAAATGTCCTTATGGATATAGGAATAAAATGTCATTATCTTTCTTCATAATCCGCTTTATTGTTTTTTGATACTCCATTTTAATTTAAACTCTTGGCTGATTCATGTTATTATGTGACAGAAACCATCGCAATATTGTAATTATCCTCCATTTAAAAAGAAAATTAAATTTAAAAACTCTGTAAAATAAAAAGAACACCTTTATTTAGTGCATAATATACAGATCATCTTTGTGATTTCATTTGTGATCTTTCTAATGGTACAGAATATGTTGATGATTGGAACCAAATGAAAGTTAATTTGGAAAATAGTTATATTTCTCATTGTCTCTATTTTTGGTGGAATAGTATTCCTTAGATGTAATAGCATTTGTTATAAATAATAACTCTTTTCTAAAATCTGCCCCTCATCAAATGGACATATAAGCTAACTCACAATAATGAGGTTATTATTACATGCTGAGGATGTAGAAGGTAATGGCAACCCACTCCAGTACTCTAGCCTGGAAAATCCCTTGGAAAGAGGAGCCTGGTAGGCTGTAATCCATGAAGTCCCGAAGGGTCAGACATGGCTGAGCGAGTTCATTTTCATTTTTCACTTTCATGCATTGGAGAGGAAATGGCAACTCACTTCAGTGTTTTTCCCTGGGCAATCCCAGGGCCGGGGGAGCCTGGTGGGCTGCCGTCTATGGGGTCGCACAGTCGGACATGACTGAAGTGACTTAACAGCAGCAGGAGCATGCTGAGAATATGTTTGGATGTAGAATGTAAGTTGAACATTGTTGACAATTTTTTGTACTATTAATAGTTTTCATTATCTGTAGTTTATTTCCTGTTTCTTAAAAACACTGTAATTTCTTAGTCTTTTTTCTGTCTTCATACAATTTTGTAAAATTTTAGTTGGTAATTTTAGGACTTACAAGGTAAATATTTTCTATTAAAAATATTAGCTTTAGTAGAAAGAATTTCAATTAAAAATTCTTCCAAAGCAACATTTTATTACAAGTTTCAAGAATATTCACTCCAAAATTTTGAAATAAACCTTTGACATATGAAGAAATAAAATATAGAATCTGAATGAAATATAAGAAAGCATTTTTTTGTGTGTTATGATAACAAATATAGCAGTAATTTGCTTTGCAGTACAGTATTGTCTTGTCATAGATATAAGATTTTGTGTTTTTTGATAAGAAATATAAAGCTTAAAATACTTTCTTCTAAATTGAACCATTTAGAAAATGTGCTGCTGTAAAATCACATAATTTTTATAATAATTTAAGTCTTTTATATCCCAAGATATTATTATTGAGAACAATAAAATATACAATTGTAAGATCAATGAGGGTTGAGATCACTATATTCTCTTAAACTAAAACAGACAATCATTATTACAATTAGAGTATGTTAATTACTCTCCACCAACAACAAAAAATGCAAATGATATACAGCAGGAAATTAACAGCAGTTACTGCTCAATATTGCATGACTTTTCCATTAAGAATAATATGAGAAGTTGTTAAATTATAGAAAATGAGAATAATGATGAGAGAATATTAAAGAGCTTTGGGTTTCCGGTCTGGCTGTGCAGGAAATCATTAGGAATGATTCCGAGCAAGTGCTTCATTCTGTGTGAGTTCAGCAAGTTTGTATAGTACAATAGGGAAATGTTCGTGTATGCTTTTGTTTTCACAAGATAAAAAAAGACTGGATATTCTGGCTCAGCTAGAAGAAGTTCAGTCATCTTTCCTGAACAATACATTTGCCAAAATCTGCTAACACCATTTCACCCTTCTCTTTGAAAATCTTGGACAGATGAAAGAATGAATATGACTTGCCAAAAATCTAGTAACAATCTTAAGAGTTGATAGTCTTATAATTACAAATCATTTTTAAAGAAAGGAAAATGATTATATGACTAAGAGTTAGATGAGACATAAATATGGTAAGAAACAAAGAAACTTTAACTTCTTCCTGTGAGCTGCAAAGAAAGAATCATATTAACTTTCTTTTGGAAAGTTTTAATATGAAAGGAAACTGCTTTATAATAGACCATTTAATACACCATTATCTCTGTATAATTTAGTCTGTCAAATGTGGTACAATTACAGCAAGAATGAAATCTAGGAAGGGTGATATTAAATATATTTGAAATAATGTATAATAGTAAAATATATGCTATGTTCTGTGGAGATCAGTCTGCTCCCAAAGATGAAACCATATTAATTTATTCAAGCAATAGGATATAATTTAGTGTAACCAAACTACATGAAAATTAAAATGCTTGGTCCAGGGGGAAAGGAGAGAGTAAGGGCAAACAGGGTATTTGTATCATTTTTAGTTTTATTTATTTTGCAATTTTAAACAACTAATTGGATACATTGTGACTCAGATGCTCAAGAATCTTCCTACAATGCAGGAGACCCAGGTTGGTACCCAGGAAGATATCCTGAAGAAGGGAATGGCAACCCACTTCAGTATTCTTGCCTGGAGAATTCCATGGACAGAGGAGCCTGGCAGGCTACAGTCCATGACATTGCAAAGAGTGGGGCATGACTGAGCACCGAGCACTTTCACTTTTAACTAGATACATTAATATAAAGTAATCTTGCTCGGGGCTGGTGCACCGGGATGTCCCAGGGGGAGGGAGAAGGGAGGGGGGAGGGAGGGGGGTTCTGCAGGGGAAGCATGTGTAGACCCATGGCGGTTTCATGTTGATGTATGGCAAAACCAACACAATAAAGTAAAGAAAAAAAAAAAAGTAATCTTGCTATATGTACTGATTATATTGCTTAACCTGATCAAATATTTTACTCATTGTATTCTTAATCTGAAATGTTGCCTTTAAAGGTTTTTTTTTCTAAAATTCCGGCATGAAATTAATATCCATTCATAGTGCTCTATATTCACTTTATCTGAGATCACTATATGCATTAGATAATACACATATTTTAATCTATAGAGCAGAGTTTAAAGTTTAACTTTTCATGCTGTTTAGGGACCTCTTTTTACACTGTTTAGGGTCATCTTGCCTCTATGAAAGATTTTTTATTTGTTCAAACAAACCAACTTTTCCTAATTTAGTGCTGAGCTATTATCACAATTTCCTCTTTTGCCTGTTTTCTTGTTAATATCTATTTGTTAAAGCCTGCTTTGTGGCTTAATTAGTGGAAAAACATTTTTCACCTCTTTATTTGACTTGCTTTTATTCTAATTGAAGTATATATAGTTGATTCACAATGTTGTATTAATTTCAGGTTTGCAACAAAGTGATTCATATTACTTTTATTTATAGGTTGTTTCAAGATATTGAATATAATTCCCTATGCCATATAGTAGGTCCTATAATTTCTCCACATATATAGAAGTGTATATATGTTCATCCCAATCTCCAAACTCCTGATCTATCTCTCCATTCCCCTTTTCCCTTTGGTAACCATACATTTATTCTCTATGTCTATAAGACTGTTTCTGTCTTTTAAGTTTATTTGTATCCTTTCTAAGAACCCACAAATAAGTTATATCATATATTTGTCTTTCTCTAATTTATGTCATTTAATATGATAATCTCTGGGTTTATCCATGTTGCTGCAAATGGTATTATCTTAGTCTTTTTTTGCTGTATAATAGTCCATTGAACATAAATACCACATCTTCTTTATCCATTCAACTGCTGATGGACATGTATTAATATTATACTTTCATTTCTTGTCACTATCGTAGTGTTGCTGGGAACATTGGGGTGGACTTATCTTTTCGAATTATATATATAATTCTCCAGAAATATGCCCAAGAGAAGAAGTGCTGGACCTTATTTTTAGCGTTTTAAGAAACTCTGTACTGTTATCTGTGGTGGTTGTATCAATTTATATTCCCACGAACAGTATAGGAGAACAGTGTAGCTCTCTCTCCAGACCTACTTCATCATTTACTATTTGTAAAATTTTAATTAAGAGTATTCTGACTGGTGAGATATGAAACCTGATTGTAGTTTTGATATGCCTTTCTCTAATAATTTGCAATAATGAGCATCTTTTCCTATGCTTATTGACCATCTGTATATCTTCTTTGAAGGAATGTGTATTTAAGTCTTCTGCTCATTTTTTTTTTTATTTTTTTAATATTAAGGTTGTTTGCCTATTTTGGAAATTAATCCCTTGTCAGTCATATTGTTTGCAAAATTGTTCCCATTCTGTAGGCTGTCTTTCTGTTTTGTTTATGGTTTTGTGGAAAGGAATTTTAAAAGCATCCTGTGAAGTACCACATCAACAACATTATTCCACAACAAAGTTATTTGCATAGATAGATATATCCTAGCTAAATACAAGCTGCTGCTCACTATGCACAAGCAAGCCTACCCATTTCTCACATAATATTGCATGCCAGGTAGGCAATTCAGTGCTTTGGAAAAGTCTCAGAAACAAGCCGTTAAAATGGTTATTGCCCAGTAAACATATGTTTTACTCCTGAGTGCTTTGTAGTTGTTTCACTGTAGCAAATTAAAAGCATTTTTTCTAAAATTAATATAGTACTATTTTAAAACTGTAGAATCCATGTATGTATGTATGTGTATCACTCATTTGGTCATGTCTGACTCTTTGCAACCCCATAAACCATAGCCTGTCATGCTTCTCTGTCCCTGGAATTCTCCATACAAGAATACTGGAGTGAGTTGCTACTCCTTTCTCCAGGGGATAGAGTTCACACCAGTTGTCATCAAAATACAAGCAACTAAGGTCATGAGGAAGAGTAAGAGTATTTCTAATCTTTTATTCTTTCTATCATATTTCATTAAGATCTACTGATCTCCTTTCACAAAACACACAGGAAGTATTGTCAACTCTCCTTGTAAAGAAAATGGACTGATATAGTCATATGAGTCGTCTTCCTCATTGCTGCTGATTTTCTCAGCTGAATCAACCACAAGGTGAACTGCAAATAACATGACAACATCCAAAATAAAGGAAAAATGCATGAGGTTCTTTTATGATTATGTTGAACTTCAATTATAGCCATAGATAGGGGGCCTAGTGTGTGTGTATGCACGCTAAGTCACTTTATTTTTTATTTATTGTTTTTAAATTTTCTTTACTTTATTGTGTTGGTTTTGCCATACAATGACATGAAACCGCCATGGATTTACATATGCTCCCCCTTCAGGACCCCCCTCCCTCCTCCCTCCAGATTCCCTCCCCCTGGGACATCTCGATGCACCAGCCCCGAGCATCAACCCTGGGTTGGCGATTGATTTCACATATGATAATTAACATGTTTCAAAGCCATTTTCCCATATCATCCCACCCTTGCCCTCTTCCACAGAGTCCATGAGTCTGTTCTATACATCTGCGTTCCTTTTGCTGTCTCGCATGCAGTGTTCTCGTTACCATCTTTCTAAATTCCATATATATGCATTAGTACGCTGTATTGTTGTTTTTCCTTCTGGCTTACTTCACTCTGGATAATAGGCTCCAGTTCCGTCCACCTGAGTAGAACTGATTCAAATGAATTTTTTTTTAATGTTGAGTAATATTCCATTGTGTATATGTACCACAGCTTTCTTATCCATTCGTCAGTTGATGGGCATCTAGGTTGCTTCCATGTCCTGGCTAGTGTAAACAATGCGGCGATGAACATTGGGGTACACGTGTCTCTTGCAATTCTGGTTTCCTTGGTGCGTATGCCCAGCAGTGGGATTGCTGGGTCATATGGCAGTTCTATTTTCAGTTTTTTAAGGAACCTCCACACTGTTTTCCATAGTGGCTGTACTACTTTGCCTTCCCACCAACAGTGTAAGAGGGTTCTCTTTTCTCCACATCCTCTCCAGCATTTATTGCTTGTAGATTTTTGGGTGGCAGCCATTCTGACTGGTGTAAAGTGGTACCTCATTGTGGTTTTGATTTGCATTTCTCTGATAATGAGTGATGCTGAACATCTTTTCATGTGTTTGTTAGCCATTTTTATGTCGTCTTTGGAGAAATGTCTGTTAAATTCTTTGGCCCAACTCCTAGAGGATAACATAGGCAAAACACTCTCCAACATAAACCAAAGCAGGATCCTCTATGACCCACCTCCCAGAATATCAGAAATAAAAGTATGAATAAACAAATGGGACCTAATTAAAATTAAAAGCTTTTGCACAACAAAGGAATCTATAAGCAAGGTGAAATGACAGCCTTCAGAATGGGAGAAAATAATAGCCAATGAAGCAATGGACAAACAATTAATCTCAAAAATATACAAGCAACTCCTGCAGCTCCATTCTAGAAAAATAAATGACCCAATCAAAAAGTGGGCCAAAGAACTTAAGTCACTTTAGTGGTGTCCAACTCTTTGCAACTCTATGTGCTGTAGCCCACCAGGCTCCTCTGTCCATGTAATTCTCCAGGCAAGAATACTGGAGTAGGTTGCCATGCTCTCCTTCAGGGTATCGACTCAGGGACTGGACACTCATATCTTGCATCTCTGGCACTGACAGGCAGATTTTTTTTACCACTAATGCCACCTGGGAAGCCCACAGGGCCCAGAGTCTACAATAAAATACTTCTGCTTTAAAAACAATTTAAACTCACATTTTCTCATAAATTATTATTTCTAGCCCATCGTAACAGAAAAAGTGTTGAATAGTGAAGTGTGAATTGAAGTTATCTATTGAACTACATTCAAATTATGCAATGTTACAGAGACTATAAAAAATAAAAAGATTAATTACAGGCAAAGTGAATGACCTCAAGAATAAAGGTTTCATTCTAGTTGTTTTTTCCCCCTAGTTATTTTACTACAATACAGTGCTGCCACTCAAATCATTAACATAAAAATTGCTTATTTTGTACAATATATAGGTCGTGCAGTTTGAACAGTTTTTTCTCATAGCATCATAATAATTGTGATATTACAAATGCTACATTCCTTCCCTAATTGCAGTTGAGAAACTTGAATTTATCAAATTTAAGGGATTGAGTGTCACTCTAAAAATATTATAATTCTACCCTATATCCTTTCTACAATATCACAGAATTTACCAACTGGAAATATCTGTAATTATTTAACAAGGGCATGTTTGTTGCTTCAAGTACTAGGCATTTCTCTAGTCTCATGGGATACATACACTAAGAAATAAAATCACAAAAAGTTCCTACTTTCATGCAGTTTATATGAGACATTTCTTTTCTTTTCTTTTTATTTTTTTGGCTAGACAAAAACAAGCAGTGGTAGGGAGAAGAAACCCAGCATCACCATACATGTAAAGCAATGTGCGCCTGTCTTCTTTTTATATGAACACTATTTATGAAGGACCCTGACATATTATTACTCCCCTTTGAAATACAACCCTAAATGCATAGGGGATGTTTGCTATTTCTAACTCAGAATACTTCCTTATCTCTCTTTGCTTTTGAAAGAATATCTGAACGTACTTACTTTCTTCCTTTATGCAATTCATTTTGATTTGTTGTTAAAGACACAGTGAACATATTCTCTAGGAAGTTGTTTCTTATTTTTCTAATCTGAATGCCTTTCATTTTTTCTTAGTCCCAGTGATCATGTTTATTAAATAAAATACTATACCTTACTTTTACTTATCTGCCTACCTGTACTCTTTTCACTTTTACCATATGGCATCACTGATGAAGGCTTATATTTGTCCCAAATATTGATAGAGACCCAATAAGTTTGGGCCTCGTTGAATGCCATTAGAGTTCTACAGTGTTAGTTATTCTAGTGACTGCCCCAATCTCACAGTTAAACAAAAATTTGAGCTTTTGTCTCTTTGTAATAGTAGTTTTCACAACAAAGTCTTTATGAAATAGACAAAAAAAGAAAAAAATCAAATAATTCTGATAATTAACTAGATTTAGGAGTCACTGATCAATTGTTCATATGGATTACATTTACAACTATCACTTGTTAGCTTGAAAACCATTGAGTTATTTGATCTACTATGTATGAATGTTAAAGGATAATACATATATACTCAACAATAAGAAAATAAACAACCTGATCAAAAATGTAGAACAGATTTGAACAGACACCTCAGCAAGAAATACACACACATGTCAATAAACAAAGGAAGAGATGCTCTACACCATACATCACTAGGGAGCTTGAAGTTAAAACAGCACAAGACAAAAGTACCAAGCTATTAGAATGGCTTGAATCTGGGACTCTGACAGCATGGAACACTAGCAAGCATTGGAACACAACAAATTCCCACTCATTAACAGTGGAAATGCACAATGGTTCAGCTACTTTGGAAAACAGCTGTGTGTGTGTGTGTGTGTGTGTTTACAAAACTAAACTTATCTCTTGATATACGATCCAGCAATTATGAGCATTTGTATTTACCTAAATGAGTTGAAATTTTTGTTCACATTAAAGCTTTTATACAGAGTTTATAACCATTTTATTCATAATTGGCAAAACCTGGAAATGACCACAATGTCTTTAAGGAGATGGATGCACAAATAAACTATGGTACATTAAGATGATGGAAAATTCAGTGCTAAAATGGAAAGAACTGTCAAACCACAAAAAGACATGGAGGAAACATTCATGCATATTATTAAGCAAAAAAAACCAATCTGAATGGACTATATACCATATGGTTCCAAGCAATATGACATTATGGAAAAGGAAAAATTATGACAGTTAAAAAATTGTGGGAGCAAAAAGAATGAGGTCAAAAACACAGCAGAGTGAAAAATCTGCCTTTCAATATACAAACAGTAAAACATCCACAGCTCAATAAAGGTGCCTTGGCCTGACATATTAGAAGGCAAGAAAACTCCAAGTATATTTACATCTGGAGAGGTAGACCTGAGGGACCAACAGAAATTGTATCTGAAGTTCATGCCCTCAGGCCACAGCAGCAGAGATCCTAGCTTTAGAGAATGCAGCAACCAAGAGAAGACAGCACAATTCCGACTGACTATACCAGTGCCCATGGTCACAGGTAATCAGGCAATAGCAGCAGAGGGGTTTGGGACCTGTCCTTCCAGCCTCTGAGACTCCCACAACCTCAAACTCACCCTCCCCATCCACAGCAGTGAAATCTGTGTCTCAGAGAAACCAAGATGCAATGAAAATGAAAGCAAAAGTCACTCAGTCATGTCCCACTGTTTGTGATTCCATGGACTATACATACAGTTCATGGAATGTTCTAGGCCAGAATACTGGAGTGGATAGCCTTTTCCTTCTCTGAGGGTTCTTCCAAAGCCAGGGATCCAACACAAGTCTCCCCCATTGCAGGCAGATTCTTTACCAGCTGAGCCAGAAGGGAAGCCCTAAGACACAACTAAAGAGCCCTCCATTTCTACGACAAGAGTGTCTCTGGCAAAAGCAAGGCAGCAGCACCAAGAAGCAATGACAAAGACAGAGAGCCACACCTCTTAACAACAGTGGCTGCAGGGAAGTGCAACTCGCAGACATAACCAGGGGCATCTCCTAGAGGAGAAAAGAAAGACTTGTGTGATAATGTCCCCTTCAGAAAACAAAAGCTGCTATTCATTGATTCAGTCATGTCTAACTTTTTGCAACCCCAAGGAATGGAGCATGACAGGTTTCCCTGCCCTTCACTATCTCACCTAGGGTTTGCCCAGGCTCATGTGCAATGAGTTGATGATGCCATCCAACCATCTCATCCTCTGTCCCCACTTCTCCTCCTGCGCTCAATCTTTCCCAGCATCAGGGACTATTCCAAAGAGTTGGCACTGCACATAAGGTGACCATAATATTGGTGCTTCAGCTTTAGCATCAATCCTTCAATGAATATTCAGGTTGATCTCATTTAGGATTGACTGGTTTAATCTCCTTGCTGTCCAAGGGACTCTCAAGCATCTTCTCTAGCACCACAGCTCAAAAGCATGAATTTTTCAGCATTCAGCCTTCTATATGGTCCAAATCTCACATCCATTCATGACTACTGGAAAACCATAGCTTTGACTAGATGGACCTTTGTTGGCAAAGTGATGTTTCTGCTTTTTATTATTTATTTATTGCCTCTTATTTATTTATTTATTTTATATTATCATGTTGGTTTTGCCATACATTGACATGAATCTGCCATGGGTATACATATGTTCCCCTTCCAGAACCCCCCTTCCACCTCCCTCCTGATTCCCTCTCTCTGTGTCATCCCGGAGCCCCAGCCCTGAGCATCAAACCTGGGCTGGCATTTGATTTCACATATAATTAACATGTTTCAATGCCATTCTCCCATATCATCCCACCCTTGCCCTATTCCATAGAGCCCAAAAGACTGTTCTATACATCTGCGTTTCTTTGACTGTCTCACATACAGGATTCTTGTTATCATCTTTCTAAATTCCATATATATGCATTAGTATACTGTGTTTTTGTTTTTCCTTCTGGCTTACTTCCCTCTGTATAATAGACTCCAGTTTCATCCACTTGAGTAGAACTGATTCAAATGAATTCTTTTTAATGGCTGAGTAATATTTCACTGTGTCTATGTACCACAGCTTTCTTATCCATTCATCTGCTGATGGACATCTAGGTTGCGTCCATGTCCTGGCTATTGTAAACAATGTGGTGATGAACATTGGGGTACACTTGTCTCTTTCAATTCTGGTTGCCTCGGTGTGTTTGCCTAACAGTGGAATTGCTGGGTCATATGGCAGTTCTATTTTCAGTTTTTTAAGGAATCTCCACACTGTTCTCCATAGTGGCTGTACTAGTTTGCATTCCCACCAACAGTGTAAGAGGGTTCCCTTTTCTCCACATCCCCTCCAGCATTTATTGCTTGTAGACTTTTGGATTATAGCCATTCTGACTGGTGTAAAGTGGTACTTCATTGTGGATTTGATTTGCATTTCTCTGATAATGAGTGATGTTGAGCATCTTTTCATGTGTATGTTAGCCATTTGTATATCTTATTTGGAGAAATGTCTGTTTAGTTCTTTGGCCCACTCTTTGATTGGGTCGTTTATTTTCCTAGAATGGAGCTGTAGGAGTTGCTTGTATATGTTTGGGATTAATTGTTTGTCTGTTGTTTCATTTGCTATTATTTTCTCCCATTCTGAAGGCTGCCTTTTCACCTTGCTTTTAGTTTCCTTTGTTTTGCAGAAGCTTCTCATTTTAATTAGGCCCCATTTGTTTATTTTTGCTTTTATTTCCAATATTCTGGGAGGTGGGTCATAGAGGATCCTGCTTTGGATTATGTCGGAGAGTGTTTTGCCTATGTTTTCCTCTAGGAGTTTTATACTTTCTGGTCTTATGATTAGATCTTTGATCCATTTTGAGTTTATTTTTGTGTATGGTGTTAGAAAGTGTTCTAGTCTCATTCTTTTACAAGTGGCTGTCCAGTTTTCCCAGCACCACTTGTTAAAGAGGTTGTCTTTTCTCCATTGTATATTCTTGCCTCCTTTGTCAAAGATAAGGTGTCCATAGGTGTGTGGATTTATCTCTGGGCTTTCTGTTTTGTTCCATTGATCTATATTTCTGTCTTTGTACCAGTACCATACTGTCTTGATGACTGTGGCTGTGTAGTATAGCCTAAAGTCAGGCAGGTTGGTTCCTCCAGTTCCATTCTTCTTTCTCAAGATTACTTTGGCTATTGGAGGTTTTTTTTTTTTTTTTTTGTATTTCCATACAAATTGTGAAATTGTTTGTTCTAACTCTCTGATAAAGACTTCTGGTAGGATAGGAATTGCATTGAATCTATAGATTGCTCTGGGTAGTATATTCATTTTCATTATACTGATTCTTCCAATCCATGAACATGGTATATTTCTCCATCTATTTGTGTCCTCTTTGATTTCTTTCATCAGTCTTTTATAGTTTTCTATATATAAGTCTTTTGTTTCTTTAGGTAGATATACTCCTAAGTATTTTATTCTTTTTGTTTCGATGGTGAATGGAATTGTTTCCTTAATTTCTCTTTCTGTTTTCTCATTGTTAGTGTATAGGAATGCAAGTGATTTCTGTGTGTTGATTTATAACCTGCAACTTTTCTATATTCCCTGATTAGCTCTAGTAATTTTCTGGTATAGTCTTTAGGGTTTTCTATGTAGAGTATCATGTCATCTGCAAACAGTGAGAGTTTTTCTTCTTCTTTTCCAATCTGGATTCCTTTTTAATACACTGTCTTGGTTTGTCACAGCTTTTCTTCCAAGGAGCAAGCCTCTTTTAATTTCATGTCTGCAGTCACTGTCTACAGCAATTTTGGAGCCCAAGAAAATAAAGTCTGTAATTGTTTCTTTTCCCCCCCATATATTTGCCATGAAGTAATAGGACTGAATGTCATGATCTTAGATTTTTGAATGTTGAATTTTAAGGCAACTTCCTTACTCTCATCTTTCACCTTCTTCAAAAGGCTCATTAATTACTCTTTGCTTTCTACCACTGGGCTAACCTGGTAGCTCAGGTGTTAAAGAATCTGCCTGAAATACAGGAGACCTCAGTTAGATTCCTGGGTCAGGAAAATCCTCTGGAGAAGAGATAGGCTACCCACTCCAGTATTCTTGGGCTTCCTTGGTGGCTCAGCTGGTAAAAAATCCACCTGCAATGTGGGAGACCGGGTTCAATCCCTGGGTTGGTAATATACCCTGGAGAAGGGAACAGCTACCCACTCCAGTACTGTGGTCTGGAGAATTTCATGACTACAATCCATGAGGTCACAAAAAGTTGGACAAGGCTTAGAGATTTTCACTTTCTGCCACTAGAGTGGTGCAATATCCATATCTTAGGTTACTTATATTTCTCCCAAAATTCTTGATTCCAGTTTTTGCTTCATCCAGCCTGGCATTTTGACTGATGTACTCTGCATAGAGGTTAAATAAGCAGGATAAACATACACAACCTTGACATAACTCTTTTTCCAATTTTGAAAGAGTCCGTTGTTCCATGTCTAATGCTAACTGTTGCTTCTTAATCTGCATACATGTTTCTCTGGAGGCAGATAAGGTGGTTTGACATTTCCATCTCTAAGAATTTTCCACAGTTTGGTGTGATCAACCCAAAGGCGTTCTCATAGTCAATGAAGAGCAACTAGATGCTTTTTGGAATTCACTTTTTTTTTTTTCTATTTTCCAGTGGCTGTTGGCAATTTGATCTCTGGCTTCACTGCCTTTTCTGAATCCAGGTTATACATCTGGAAGTTCTTGCCTCATGGACTATTGAAGTCTAGCTTGAAAAACTTTGAGCATTACCTTGCTAGTGAAATGTGAAATGAGCACAATTGTGCAGTAATATGAACATTCTTTGGCATTTCCTTTCTTTGGGATTAAAACTGACATTTTCTAGTCCTGTGGCCACTGCTGAGTTTTCCAAATTTACTGGCATATTGAATGCAGCACTTTCACAGCATCGTCTCTTAGGATTTGAAATAGCTCACTGGAATTCCACCACTTGCACTAATTTGTTTGTAGTATTGATTCCTAAGGACGACTTGACTTCAGATTCCAGGATGTCTGACTCCAGTTGAGCACACCATCATGGTTAGCTGGGTCATTAATACATTTTATGTATAATTCTTCTGTGTATTCTTGCTTTCACTTCTTAAACTCTTCTGCTTTTGTTAGGTCCTTACTGTTTCTGTCCTTTATTGTACCCATGCCTGTATGAAATATTCTCTTGGTGTCTTTAATTTTCTTAAAGAGATCTCTAGTCTGTTCCATTCTACTGTTTTCATCTATTTCTTTGCATTGTTCTTTCAAGAAGGCTTTCTTATTTCTCCTTGCTATTCTTTGGAACTCTGCATTCAGCTAGGTATATCTTTTCCTTTCTCTTTTGGTTTCCATTTCTCTTCTTTTCTCAGCTATTTGATAGGCATCTTCAGACAACCATTTTGCTTTCCTGTAATTCTTTTACTTTAGGGTTATTTTAGTCACTGCCTCCTGTACAGTGTTACAAACCTCTGTCCATGGTTCTTCAGACACTCTGTGTACCAGATCTAATCCCTTAAATCTATTTATCACCTCCACTGTAAAATCATGTGTAGTTGATTTAAGTTATAGCTGAATGGCCTAGTGATTTTCTTTACTTTCTTCCATTTACATCTGAATTTTGCAATAAGATTCTCATGATATGAGCCACAATCAGCTCCAGTTCTTGTTTTTGCTGACTGTTTAGAGCTTCTCCACCTTCGGCTGCAAAGAATATAATGAATCTGATATCAGTATTGACCTGCTGGTTGTGTCAATGTGTAGAGTCATTTCTTGTATTGTTGGAAGATAATGTTTTCTATGAGAAATATGTTCTTTTGGTTTTGCCCTGCTTCATTTTGTACCACAAGTCCAAACTTGCCCATTACTTCAGGTAACTCTTGACTTCATACTTTTGCATTCTAAACCCCTACAATGAAAAGAAAATTCTTTTTTTGCTGTTAGTTCTAGAAGGTGTTACTGGTCTTTATAGAGGCCTTAGATGTTAACTTCTTTAGCATTAATGGTTGGTGCATACACTTCCATTACTATGTTGTAGGATGCTTTGTCTTGGAAATGAACCTAGGGAATTCTCTGATCTTTGAGATTGCACCCAAGTACTGCATTTTGGACTCTATGTAGATGTTTGTAGATCTTCTCCATTTCCTCTTGTTGATTTCTAGACTCATATCATTATGCTCAGAAAAAATAATCAGCATGATTTCAATTTTCTTGAATTTACTCAGGTTTATTTTCTGTCCTTTTATATAATCCTGGGGAATATTCTGTTGGGTAGAATTTTCTATGTGTCTGTTAATTCTTTTTGTTTGTTCTTGACAGTTGAGGACTGGATAGTTTGAATAACTTCAGTGGGTTTTGGTCTATAGGGATGGAACCTTGTTGTCTAGTACCTGCACTGGTATGATTAAGGCAGAAAGTGTTTCCTCTTGAGGTCCACATGCCAGATACAGTGGGTATGGTTCTGGATCAGTTAGCTTGAATGTTAATGACCTGCTTCAGCTGATATTTTTGCTGTCTTTAAGAACCAGACAGTCCCAGGCAATTTCTCTGGGGCCAGAAAATTTTCTTTTAATATGAAAATATCATGAAATGCAAAAGAGTTTAAATATGATGATGACAGTATGCATTGTACATATATATATATATATATATATATATATATATATATATATATATATACACATGAGTGTGTGCTAAGTCGCTTCAGTCATGTCCCACTCTTTGCAATGCTATGCACTGTAGTTCACCAGGCTCCTCTGTCCATGAGATTCTCCAGTCAAGAATGCTGGAGTGATTTGCTATGCCTTCCTCCAGGGAATCTTCAAGGACTGCAGGCAGATTCTCTACCACTTAGACATCAGGAAAGCCCACATATGTCTATACATGTGTGGCATCCGGTCCCATCACCTCATGGCAAATAGATGGGGAAACAGTGGAAACAGTGGCTGACTTTATTTTTCCGGGGGCTCCAAAATCACTGCAGATGGTGACTGCAGCCATGAAATTAAAAGATGCTTACTCCTTGGAAGGAAATTTATGACCAACTTAGACAGCATATTAAAAATCAGAGACATTACTTTGCCAACAAAGGTCCATCTAGTCAAGGCTATGTTTTTTTTTTCCAGTAGTCAAGTATAGATGTGAGAGTTGGACTATAAAGAAAGCTGAGCAGAAAATAATTCATGCTTTTGAATTGCAGTGTTGGAAAAGACTCTTGAGAGTCCCTTGGACAGCTAGGAGATCCAATCAGTCCATCCTAAAGGAGGTCAGTCCTGGATGTTCATTGGAAGGACTGATGTTGAAGCTGAAACTCCAATACTTTGGCCACCTGAATCAAAGAGCTGACTCATTTGAAAAGACCCTCATTCTAGGAAAGATTGAGGGCAGGAGGAGAAGGGGACAACAGAGGATGAGATGGTTGGATGGTATCACCAACTCAATGGACATGAGTTTTGGTAAACTCTAGTAGTTGGTAACGGACAGGGAGGCCTGGAATGCTGCAGTTCATGGGGTCACAAAGAGTCAGGCATGACTGAGTGACTGAACTGAGCTTATTTGTGTGTTTATGTGTGTGTATTACTCAAGTATCTATATATACCTGTGTGTGTGAGTATGTATATTCAGGTAATTATCTTCTCAATACACCCTTTTCTTTCCATCTTCTCTATTGTCTCATATTTTCTTTTCATTCACTGAAAAGAACTCATTTTAACTATTTCATATTCAACTAACTGATATTTCATTTATTATTCAAGTTTTACCACTAATAATATGTGACCTTTACCAATGCTGCCAAAATTGATTTATTCCCTCTTCTATGAATCCATAGAACTTCATCATATCTTCATGCAACTAGTTTGACAATCTGATCTGAGCAGATGTGATCATGCCTATATTCCCAAATAGATTTTGAGATCCATGAAAATTGTAGATCTTATAGGATATTTTACTATCTTTACTTTGCTTATAGCTAAATCAGTTATTCTGTCTGTTTCATGTCATGTTCAATGGGAACATCTGTTGATTTTGTTTAGCCTACAAAAGTCTTGATGTCACTCAGGCTATAACCCAATCCCTCTAAGGACAGGTGTGGAAATATGAACTTTAATCAATATATCTGCTGATAGTTTGGCACACTATATTTTTACAACCACTTTTAAGCCATTCACTATAAATTAAATAGTATAAATCCAAGTTATACCACATTTTTAGTGGGCTATGTAACACATTTAATAAATTAAAAAATGTAGCTCAAATTTTATTTCTAACCAGCATATATAGCACTTACTATGTATCAACTGATTTTTTTTATCTCTCTGCATATATTAGTTTATTGAAACCATACCATAATCCAGTGAAGTGGGTACTCTTACTAATCATTTTATAGATGAAGGTAATGAAATCATAAAATGTTTGTAAGTTGCCACAGAATATGTATCTTTTAAATCTGGTTGCTTACTGTGTTTTTAAATACAATTTAAGCTTGAACAAAAAGAGTTCAATTTGCCAGATCCACTTACACAAGGACTTTTTTTTTTTCAATACCAAATACTATAATACTATAAAACCCAGACTTGGTTGAATCTTTGAATGTGAAATTTAAGGATCAACACAGATACAGAGGGTCGACTCTAAAGTTATACTCAGATTTTCTATTGAGTATAAAATCTGTACCCCTAACTGAAATGTTCAAAGATCAACAGTATTATATGTATCTTTTAGTGCAGAGTTCCTCACCTCCTGGGCCACAGACCTGTGCTGTGGTATATTGGGAATTGGGCCATACAGCAGGAGGTGAACAGCAGGCTAGCGAGCAAAGCTACCCTTGCGTTTACAGCTACCCCCCTTGCTTGCATTATTTCCTGAGCTCTGCCTTCTGTTAGATCAGGAATGTCATAATAAATGAAATGTGCTTGAATCATCCTGAAACCATCACCAACTTTTTCCTTCCCATCATGTAGAAAAACTGGTCCCTGGTGCCAAAAAATTTGGGTACTGCTGTTATACTCTGTATAAAGAAATTAGATAGGTGATTCATAGGTAGATGTTAAAGATAGCTAGGTAGATAGATAAATTATATTACCTGAAAAGTGATAATGTGATAAAAATTATGACAGAACTAATAGAGGACAGACATGAAGTGTCAGTCACATGAAAAACACACTGTCTTTTAGCTAATCCACACACACATACCTGTGTAACATAGATAACCAAGAAGGATCTACTGTATAGCACTGGGAAGTCTGCTTAATACTCTGTGATAAATTATATAAGAAAATAATCTAAAAAAAAGGAATAGATGGGGGGGTGAAACTAAGATGGTGGAGGAATAGGACCGGGAGAACACTCTCTCCCCAATAAATATACCAAAAGAACTTTTAAAGGCCGAGCAAACTCCAAAAAACAGGAACTGAATGCTGGCAGAGGACATCGGGCATCTGGAGAGGCGACCCAGTGCCGACGTGAGGAGGTAGGACAAAAGAAAGAAAAGAAAAAAAAGTAGAGGGAGAGACAAAGAGCTGGGGACGGGTTCCGTCCCGGAAGGGGAGTCTGGAATAAAGAGGAAAAAAAAAAAAAGAGGAGAAAGGTTTCTGAATACCAGGGAGCATTCTCTCTGGCAGATCTGCGGTGGATCTTGGAGAGCAATATAGCTGAGAGCAGAAGCAGATTAATAGCTAAGCCCTGCAAGGTTCGTCTCTGGCTACAAGGAACAGCCGAGAGCCGCAGCACAGCCGAAGCAGACTGCTCCTGCTCAGGGAGGGGCGGGCCGCAGGCTCAGGGAACGGAGCAGCCTGAGGGACCTAACCTTCCAGGAAAAGCTCCCTCTTCCCCTCAGTAACAGTGAGGAAACCTAGACTCACCCACCAGAAAACCACACAAGCCTTTCCACCCAGGAAACTTCGACAAACCACGCATCCAACCCCTCCCATAGAGAGGAATCCCCACAATAAAGGGACAACACAGCAAGACAAACAAGATGAAAAGGCAGAGAAATACCCAGCAAGTAAAGGAACAGGATAAATACCCCCTAGACCAAACAAAAGACGAAGAGATAGGAAGTCTACCTGACAAAGAATTCCGAATAATGATAGTGAAAATGATCCAAAACCTGGAAAATAAGTTGGAGTTACAGCTCAATAACCTGCAGGCAAGGATTGAGAAGATGCAGGTAAGCTTTAACAAGGACTTAGAAGAAATGAAAAAGAGACAAAATACAATGAATAATGCAATAAATGAGATCAAAAACACCCTGGAGGGAACCAACAGTAGAATAACAGAGATAGAAGACAGAATAAGTGAGGTAGAAGACAGAATGGCAGAAATAAATGAAACAGAAAGGAAAAATGAAAAAAGAATTAAAAGAAATGAAGACAACCTTAGAGACCTCTGGGACAATATTAAACGCACCAATATTCGAATCATAGGAGTCCCAGAAGAAGAAGACAAAAAGAAAGACCATCAGAAAATTCTTGAAGAGATAATTGTAGAAAACTTCCCTAAATTGGGGAAGCAAATAGCCACTCAGGTCCAAGAAACACAGAGA